>CM043323.1:24666595-25266595 GCA_023736055.1 Quercus glauca | reverse complement strand
TCATTTGATCCACGAATAACTTCATAATATGATTTCACATAAAACTTTCCATTGCCTCTCAAATGATCATGAACACCACGACTTGGAATATTGGAATATAGAATGTCAAAGAAAGACTGAACTAACTCCAGCTTCCAATCTTTAAACCGACTAACAAATCTAACATTCCATGATGAGCTTCCTCCTCCAACAGCTAGTTCCATACATGAATATACTAATAAATCTTTGTCAACCATGATATAGGACAACTCAGGACACAACTCTTTTAGTGTGTGATAACGACACCAAGTATCATGCCAGAATCTTACCATAGAACCATCTCGAACCACAAAAGCAAAATAGGTTACAAATCCATCCCTCGCACTCCTACTCTTCCAGAAACCACTTTGGTGAGTAGTTATAACCTTATCTGTGGTCCAATGGCCCCATGCATCCCAATATTTCCCTTCTCCAGAGATGATTTTCCTCCTCTCTGAAACACCGCAATCACTTCCCCAATATAACTTTATTGAAAGTTCCTCACCCCAACCGTACCCACCCTCCCCAGTGAGATCATTTTGCCTTCAAGCATCCTATCAATGAGATTCTAAGCGTATTGTCACTCTTGGAGAATTTCATTATGTATTACCAATTAAATTTTATTTTGGACATTTGCTTCGTTAGGATTTATTTGGGACTTTTGTCTGTTTAATTTTATGGAGTTATAGACCATTTAGTTATTTTGGAGATAGATGAAATACTGTGTGATTTGATTTCATGACTAAATTTATTTGATTGGGAGATTTTATATTGTGTTTCAAATATAGGAACTTTTGGAATTTAAAATTTCAGAGCACATTACATCTAGTTTAGTGAGGCTTGATCTGAAGGAAGAGGAACAATCACATATTTAGTGGAGTGCAGGTCTCAGATATAAAGTTTAAAACGATGGATTTGATATCATTGTTGTAGTGGTTGAGTACTCTCAGAACTAGAGATATGCATTTCCTTGTAGATTTTATACGCTCTGTTAGAATGCATTTCTTCAGGAGGACTTTGTGTACACACCCTGTGTAAATGATGTCTCTCCTCCATATCAAAAAAAAAAAAAAAAATAATAATAATAATAATAATAATAAAAAATAAATAAATAAATAAAACCTTTAAGTTTTTAAAATAATAACTTGCAGATTGCAAAAGAACAAGGATAACATATTTACATAGTTATGATGGGCAACATTCAACTCACATTCAATGTGAGCTAAGACATTTTTTTGGAGAAGTTATTTTTTTTTTTTGATAAGACATGTATTTGCGTAGCATAGATGTCTAAAGTTTACTAAACCAACTCTGAACTGCCAACTCTTAGCTTTTATCAACACATTTGGTTTTTTAAGAAAGAAGGATGTAGCTCACGTAATTCTAAAATGCAACAAGAAGACAAAGAAAATTGTCTTGCACTGAAACAATGAACCCACAAGTTACCTAAATTCTTTGAGTCTGATCAAATCTTAATGCAATATAGTTTGGAAGAGTCATCTGCTTAATTACTCAATAAAATAAAAAAATAAAAAATAAAAAAAAAACTCACTTGAGTCTTTATACCCAGTGCCAAAGAGGTCACAGCAGCTATTATCAATATGATTAATGTCGGGTTTTGCCAAGCTTCCCAAAGAAACATCTATGAGACAGCAAAACAAATAAATACAATTAGCTTATATTCTCTTCTTCAACAAAGGAAAAGATAATAGCATAATAAAACAAATGAGTGTTAAAAGATCACCCAAAAACTCCCTTTTTCCCAAGGATACATATTTGATCCAAATTCATACTTCCTCTTTAGCAAATCATCGTCATCACCTTTAATACCCTTCTCCAAATTTGTTTTTAACGAATCTGATAGTCCTTTGACCTGATGTAAAGGTAGAGAAGTAAATAATATATAAATCCAAACTTAAATAAGTACTGATAATACAAAAATCAGATAAAAAAGAATGAAAGAAAATTTAAAGGTAAATTTGCCCCTCCAAACTCCTGCAGTGCCGTTGTGATCCCTTGACAATACAGCAAGCTGGTCCTGTCCAATTGCAAAATCACCACTGGGAGGTGGAAAGATGAAGTTGTTTCTAATGTTCCTGACACTTGAATGCAACAAATAAATCATCTTGTGTACAAGTAGGATTTCTTAAAAGTTTTAATTCAATGATCTATGACACAAAAATGAAACTAAAAATCCATGTGGCACTGAAAGTAACTGTAGAAAACAGGAAATTTAGATAAAGATAATATGGCACCATGGCATAGGGACATGCATCACAAGTTCAAAGAATAAGTCAAAAATAAATGATAGTTAAATATAAAACTTGAATTCTGCCACAGCTTAAAATCTGGCTCCAAATAAATTATCTCATAAAATATGGGTAACCTGGTTGATATTATATATGCTACAAGAAGAAGCCGAAAAGAAAGGTTCATGTCCTGAAGAAAGAAATATTCTCCAGCAATAAACACTACAAGGCCTTCAACGGCACAGACTGGTGGGGGGAACAAAACGAAACAAATTATCAAGATTTTTTTGAAAAAGGTTTGTCCCCAGTGGGAGGGGAAAGAGATTTGAACTAGTAACCTCTGCTTCATAAATCCTGGTATCCAGCCGATTATGCTAATGAAAATTGTGAGACAATTTAGAAAGAAAGGATTTGTGAAGCCAAATCCAAGCAATTAAAGCAACCTATGTCCACTGGATTCCATTTTTTAGGCTCAATTATTCCATTAGATTGAGTGCCTAATACATAAGTAAGACTCTACTTGCTACTCTTCGTGACCCTGTTGGCACAATTTGTGCTAAAGAAGGAAAAGAACAATGAAAATAGTAAGATTTTTTTAGAACAAAATACTAATTACAAAACCAGTATGAACAAGACAGAAATTTAATAATTCTCCTGGGCAGCAGGTTATGGGTCAGTAATTTATTAAAAAATAAGAATCAGCTGAGAGGAACCAAGACGGCATAATTAGTATTCGAAATGACATATTAGGAAAAAAAAACAATTATTATTAGAAATAAAACTAAATTTTTTTTCCTAAAAGGCAAACTCAAACACAAACAAAAAAGGGGAAAAAGAGAGAGATTAATGTAGATAAGAGAACTCTAGTAACCAAAGGACAGCAATAACTTCAGGGGAGGGACAGAAACTATAAAGCCATATCAAGTTGCTTTTAGATTTGAAAATAAAATGACTGCTATAATAAAGAACAGGAAAGCACATAAGTAGATGTACCATTTGCTCGTTCCTCCCCAGCCCGCCTGAAAATTTTTTCAGCCTAATACAACAAATTTTATAAATTCAAAGATACATTAAAGCCATAAACAGTGTTCAAGAAAACATGTTTTGAAGAATTATATTACTTCTGTGCCTCCGTCATGTGCTTCGACTTTCCTGATCAGTTGCTGCATCTCTTCGTCTTCCTGCAAGGTATGAAATCAACGAGAAGCATTTAGCACAAGTGCTGCTTGCTATAGATGAAAAAGTTGAGTAGCCCAAATGTTAAAAAGCATTGTCTTCTAATCAAGACAATAAATTGAGCAACCATGAAAAGATTCACTTAGCAACCACTAAATATTAAGAAAAATGAAATACAGAGTTAGACTTGCCATTACTGCCAAACACAGTAAGATTACATAAAGAAATTTTTTAAAAGACATGAGCTTCTAGTGCGCGAGGATCAACTGCAACTAGGAAATGAATATCACTAAAACCTTTACAATAAAAAGAAAGAATATGCAAATATTATGAAAACCAATGGTTTTGCTTGCAAGAAACAAGGACAGTTCTTATCAGTTGAAGATTCAAGATAGAACCAGCAATTTTAGGAGGACAGGATAAAGCCAAAGATGATGAAAGGCAGCCGTGTAAGGGTTAGGTACAATTTTTGAGAAATGTTCCTGCATCATTTGCATGCAACTGACTCCTATTTCGTCATTGTTACAAAATTTCTAGCCTTACTTCGTGAACATCAAGCCACTTATCAGTTCTGTCATTAGAAAAGTAAGTGTTTTAGCACTTAAATTTTTATTTTTATTTATTTTTTCTGCACTTACAAACTATTGTATTTCTCTATCTCATTGTAGAATAGCCAAGAATATTGTAGGAATTTTAACCCCAATGACATTGGCTGTCAAAGTCTAGCCATCATTTCTATCCCACACACCCAAACATCCTCAGTTAATAGCAAAAGGTACCAATCATTTGATGGTAGAAAGAATGCAAGCATCTGTTGCACTATTTTTTTGATAAATCTAAGTATGATACACCATATTTTACTTCTTCTTTTTTGGTAGTTTGAAGAACAAACCATAATTTCTAATTTGAGTATTTCTTATAAACATAATTGTTTCCAAGGGCACAAAACCCTTCTTGCCATAAATGAAATCTTGTTTTGTTTGCTGCATATACAAACATCTAACCCCTAATAATCAATCCTCAATTTTCTGCTTTCGTTTCCTGACCAAATATTACTAATACTCATTAATGTTTTCCTAAAGAAGCAGAATATAACAAACGGTTATATCAATTTTCTGCTTTTATTTTTTGGCAAAAATGCAAAGTATATCCTCTAAGTTTGACCAAAATTCATTTCAATCCTCCATCAACTTTAATTAAAAATTTAAAATATATATATAAATAAGAAAATATTTTTCAATAATTAATTGGATTTTTTAATTAAAAAATTTTGAAGAAAAATTAAAATAAAAATTTGGACACTTAATCACAACATTTAACGAAATTTTATGGGGAGGCCTTAGTTTAATAAACTCGAAATTTAGAGGACTTGAAGTTAAAAGACTTAAATAAATTTGCATTTTTGCCTTATATAACAAATGGTTTAAACACCATTCTCAAATTAATTAAAAAAAGGTGCACACATTCCAGTTTCAAATACGTAACAATAATAAAAATAAGTTTGGAAAAAAATAGGAACAGAAACAGAAACAGAAATAGAAATAGAAATAGAGAGAGAAAGAAAACATACCCGTTCACGGAGACGCTCACTAGAAGAAAAAGACTCCTCCTCCTGATCGCTTTCGCTTCCAAATCGTTGTTGTCGTAGTGCGGGCGGTACGGAGGCTCCTTAAAGAAACTCATCTCTGTCGCAAGAGAGATGGCACCGTCAATTGTCTTAATATATATAACCAGTAAAGTGAAAAATCAAACATACACAGAGAGAAAAGCTTAAAGCTAGTAACTCACCTAATATCCTAACCTGAGCGTTTTTGTTTTTCAAATTCTTCCAGGAAAAAAAAAAAAAAAAGCAATAACAAAGCAGAAGTAGTGCTTTCTTCTCTTCTGTTTCCCTTCTTTGTCTTTGAACTTTTGCTTTTGTTGATTCTTTCTTCTTCGTCCACGTACTTGGAGAAAGTATATCATGTCAGCATCAGTGTTTCTAAACGAATGAGATGATGACACGTACAGGTTTAGAACCGAAACTACTATTAAGTCACCCCACTCACTGTTTCTTTTAAGTTCTAATCGTTCATCTAGTACTGCTGGATGTGTTCTGCATGGTTTTAAAAATGGGTAGAACTGGAATAGGGAGTATTTACTGGTTTTATGGTCCGATTCATTTTACCTAAAAAAATTAAATGGTAGTAAAACATTAAATATTAACTTACCAATTTTGGACACCATTTAACAAAATTTAACCAAAAAAAAAAAAAAAACTAACTAAGAAAGCGTAAGAATTACAAACTATTTTTAGTTATTTTTTAATTTGTCAAATTATAAAAAGTAAGTCACCAATGGGTAACAATATTATTGCCGCTTGATATTTTTTCCCCACCTATCCTACAATTACACGTTTATATCACACCCATCACACATCTTGAAAATCAACTTCATCCACACCGGACCACACGATTTATTCAAACTTTCAAACAAACATATCTGTACTTATTCTTTCCTATTCTACTTTTTGCTAAACTTTCATTTTCCTCTTCAATATTCTCTCCCTCTCTGTGTCTTTCTCATCAATATGGGTATGTGCAAGTGCAACTGTGCAAGAGCAGCAAACAAAGACCGAACAGACTGATCAAATCATTGTAAATTTGCTTTTATATCTAAAACGTGATTAGGGTTTCCTTTTATACCTAGTAGTGTTTCACTTAAACCCTGAACGTTTTCACGAGCTTCGGGCCTAATTTAAAATCTGCAGAATATGATTTTCGATCGATCAAGCCTTTCTTTTGATCGGTTGAGCTTCACAGAAAATTTACTTCTTTTTTCTGCAACTTGACAGTTCTAGAATCTTGAATTAAACAATCTTAAGCAATGTCTAACATCTAATCTAGACATATTTTTGTTCTTAGTTTGCCAACATACATAAATTTAGAATTTAAACATTTATCCTAAATATTTAAAACCTAACACATTTAAATAGTTAATTATCTTTTTTTTTTTTTTTTTAAAGCAAGTTTTTGGGACATTTTTTTTTTAAAGTACTTGGATTTTAAAGCTAGAATCTGAATTAGTATTGGGTATGTTATTTGCACACCCCCCCCCCCCCCCCCCCCCCCCACAGGGTGCATCAGCGGTAAGGGAGAGTGCCTAGACTAAGTATAAACCCAAAAGTCTCGGGTTCGACTCCTAGCTAAGGCATTTTACGATTTACCCAATGCCAGCTCAGTGGGGGTGTGTAGGCATCTGGGGTTTTACCCCTCAGCTGTAAGGGAGAGTGCCTGGGGTCCCACTGGCCCATACCTTGAGGGGGTTCCTTGTCATCAAATATAAATAAATATACTATAAAAACATGCTAATCAATTCATTAACATATTTCTGCCATATCATATTCTAATTTTTAAAAAATTAACATATCACCATATCTGTATCATATTGGACCTAGATAGAGTATTCATATCAATGCATCATAGACTATGACACAAACTGTAAATCTTGGAAAGTAATTACACTATCGAACCTTATCTTCATCCATTGCAACTAACTGATCAACCGCATCAATATACTGTGTGTATGATGCTAAAACTATTTCAGCAGCTTCTTTCCAGTGAATATGAACTTGAGAGTCAGACTGTAGACAAAGAAAAGAAAATGATAGTCGTTAGAAGTAACATCTCATCATATATGAAAAACACATAGTATGGGTAGATTAATCCTGAAACCACACACAATTACTATCTAACTCCAACAAAACTTGTATTGGACCAACATAGTCTCAGTTCATGGTATTCTTTTTCCCACTTGCAGATTTAATCTGTGCCTACATCTCTGAATTACAATCAACATAGGCAATCTGCTAAAAGTCTTGTAGCTCAATGACATTGCTTGGTCTTCTTTATGTGGGAAACCGAGGTTCGAATTCCCCCTCCCCACTTCTTGTAAAAAACTAGTATAAAAAATAAATAAAAGAATATCAACATATGCCATCAACAGGCAGCAATACATGTGTCACATAGGTTGTGTAGATTCACAATATTAAGAACTGAAAATAGAAAATATATAAGCAAGGTTCATTTGATCCAGTTGCTGCCATGAATAATATTAAAAAAAGGAGTATGCCTCCACTGGCTCCACATTACCAGTTTTAGTGAAATGCCACCCCTTTTTTTCTCTGAGTTGAATGGGAATACATGAAAGACTGAAGATTCAGATCTGATGGCCTCAAAATTCATCCCCAGCTGTGAAGAAAAATACCTGTCACTTATAGTAATCCTAAAAAATCAATTTACGAGAGAAGTGGCAAATGGTATATAATAGAGAATTTACCTTCACTCCCCAATTAAGAATAGCCTTTTCTGTTGGTGAACCGGAAACCTCTACATCTCCACCACCCTGCAGGAGAGTAGTGACATCATTATCATACTATGCATAGGTTTTATACTTAAGTTTTCACAAAATTATTTACTAATTAAAAAAAAAAAAGAACACCTCAGGCACATAAACACTGCCATTAGTGTTTTGTGCAATGCCTTCAATGAGTAAAGAGCGCATGGATGACACCTCCAACTTTTTCCCGCCAACGTAAGCCTCAAAAACATCCATCTAACCATAAAAGATAATATCACAATTAGTATACATAAGTTGAAGAAAAAGGACAACTGACTAAACCCCAACCATTCCCCTCCCACACCCTGCAAGAGGAAAAAGAAAAAAAAAGAACCTCAAGCCTAGCTTTTTGTCCCAAAACACCCAGCTGCATTCACAGTAGTCTCTTACTACCACAATTAGTATACATATCTCTTTCTTTTCTTTTCTTTTCTTTTTCTTTTCTTTTTCTTTGGGGGGGGGGGGGGGGGGGGGAATTAATCTTAACAAATTTTTAAGACTTTTATTAATCTTAAAATCAAAGTAATTGTTAACACTTGGGGCATGTTTATTTGATATTTCAACCCTAAGTGACCCATAAAATAAGCAGTTAAGCACACTAACATCTGTTTGAAAACAACTTATTTAGTTTTTTGTTAAAAGTGTGCTAAAGTATATTTGTATTTAAAAAAAATTAAAAAAAGACGGAAAAAATTGCAGTTTTAAAAAATTATACATAAAAACTAAAAGTTAAAAATTAAAAACTAAAAACTAAAGCCAATGCCAAATAGACTCTTAAGTCAAAGCCAACCTACACAAGGCACTTCTCTTCTGAACATCGTAAGATTAAATCAAGCAACTGCTTTAAATTTACCTGATTCAAAGTTAAGGTTCCAATCTTATCACTGCATATAGTTGTGGCGGAGCCCATGGTTCCACAAGCAGAAAGCCTTCGTACCTGCAATATGATTTATTTACGTTGACACAACAGACAAGTGTGTGCATACGTACACGTGTACTTAAAATCCACTGTAAGCACAAGCATCAAAAACTCCATCATTACATACCAAGGCCTTATCTGCCGAGAAGGTATTACATGTTTCCGGTGCATGTTACCTCTCTCTCTCACAAGGGAGTGGACCCCACTAGTGTGGGGTCTACTCCCTTGTGAGAGAGAGAGGTAACATGCACCGGAAACATATAAGAGTTTTTCCTTATCCGCCATCATTTTTCTCATAGAATAGGCAAGGCTTTATCATTGTCAAAGAAAACAGTTAACAGGTAAAGACAAAATATAAGACAAATAGAGAAATAAACACATTAAAATAACATATAATTTCAAATATACATATTAATAAATTTCTGAGCTAATGAGGAACAAAAAATGAGTAGCCAAGACCACATAGTATTCAGGAAAAAAATTATAAAAAACATGAGATGAGAGAAATTTATATGCACTTTCAAATTTGCAAATTAAAACTGGTTGGACTAATGACAAGTTGGAGGTAGCACCATCACCAAGATTTAAGGGGAAAGGTTACAGGGAATGGGGAAATAACAGAGGTTAACATGGTGACGATTTTTTTTTTTAACTACAATAATTATAGAAAAGATATTGCCCAAAAATACAGAAAGAATTACGAAATTTCTAAGTAAAAGACATTTGTATTTTGTAAAGCTAGGGAGACTCACGCTAAGGGAACGGCTAAAGGAAGCCCTTTGGGCACTGCTACTAGTACAATGGTGACCTACAGTATTTCAACATAAGTAAATTTTTCTACCTTTTTCAGTCAAAAAAAAAAAAAACATAAGTAAAGTTTCAACATATTTTTGATAAGTAATGAATATCTCTACATATAAATATAAATATTCGCACGCGCGCGCACACACAAAAACCATCAACCAAAAAATATATACATACAGCAACATTAACAATTTGAATGGCGCCATCTATGGCAGGACCAACTTTTGTTGTGCCAGCTATAAACAGAACATTTTCATTTGCGTCTTTGGAATTGCCAGTAAAATACCTGCATACATTTTATTTGTCATTCATGACACTTACTAATTGAGAGAGAGAGAGAGAGAGAGAGAGAGAGAGATCATTCCCAATATTTTGAGTTACCTGA
This sequence comes from Quercus glauca, assembly GCA_023736055.1. NCBI lineage: Eukaryota > Viridiplantae > Streptophyta > Magnoliopsida > Fagales > Fagaceae > Quercus > Quercus glauca. The sequence continues at coordinate 25,256,667 of CM043323.1, read as the reverse complement.
CTAGAAGGACGATCAAGACACAGACAGCTACTGTATATTCTTCAACCTTACTAATTAAAGTTGCAACTCCATTTAGGCGTCCCTATAACATGTCATTTGCAAGTTAACATAACATGCAAATTAAAGAATGAAGTTACTCAAAAAGTCAAAGATAAAATAGGTGACCTGCAACGGAGTCTCCTCAACAGTGTCTTCTGAAATACTAGCCAGTCTAGCCATGTGGATACCCCAGTCAGTAGTATTAATCCCAACACTAGTTACCTTTCAAAAAAAAAAGAGTATGCAAGTTAGTGAAAATAAAAAGAGTGACAATTTGCAAATAGTACAACTTGATATTTTTTTTAAATAAAGAACAGTGATCAGTGGCGGCTTCAGGAATTTTTTTCAAGGTGTTCTTCAACAAGCATAAATTACACAATCTAATAAAAAGAAAAATTTGTATATTGACAATAACAACAATAAAAAAACACATAAATACATAAAATTTATAATTATCTTCTACGTGGTTTTCTTATCAAATATTTGTCCATAATTCTAGCAAAAGAATAAACAATAAACTATAAGTTCATTTGAAATATTAATAAAATTATTAATTATTGTTGTTTAGTTGTTTCATTAATTTGTTTGTTTTTTATAAACTATAATTTGTTATATTGTTGTTTCATTAATTATAAAATTATTAATTGTTGTTTAGCCTAAATAATTTAATTTGTTTGTCTTTTATAATGTATTGGTTAATTAAATTATTATTTATTATTTATTAGTTGCTTCTCCTAATTAATTATTAATTAATTAAATTATTATTTATTAGTTGCACTAGCACACACCCCATGTGTAGATAATCTTTTTTTGAGAAACAATAATGCAGATAATCTAATTTGACTCAAGCTATATATATATATATATATATATATATATATATATATATATATATATATATATCAATCAATGAGCACCAAAAGAGAAAGTGACATGATGGGAAATTACTTGATAAAAGGAAATTGTAAATTCCTAAATTGCCCCAGCCCAATCCGGTTTTTCCTTGATTTTTTTCCTTTCCACCATTTTTTAATTCTCTCATCTTTATCTTCTTCTTCTTCTTCTTCTTTTTTTTTTTTTTTTTTATTTTTATTTTTATTTTATTTTATTCACTCTTGTCTAGAATGGTTCTCATCCACACATTAAACTTCTCTTACTTTCCCAATGCCTTGACTTATACCTTCCCAGTTCCTAACTAATCATCTCTCATCTACACGTTCAGAGGTTCTCTCTTTTTCATATCTTTTTTTTTCTCTCATAAGTCTCTTCCTTTCCGCCATTCTCAGTCTCTTCATTCTCTTCCTAACAAATCTCTTCCTCTTCCTCCTTCTCAGCCTCAGTTACAAACAACAAAAATGCAAGATTTTTTCAATTTTTTGTCATAAAAATCTTGCAGAAACATTGCGTCGTCATCCGATGTTGGGTTTGCCATAGGCTTGATATTGGGCTTGCCGTCCGTTGTTTTTTTTTTTTTTTTAATTTGTCGGTGTTCCTAATTTTGATTGAAAGTGTTCTTAATTTTTTTTAAAGGGTAAACAAATAAAAAAATTTTAATTATTATATATAATTTTTTTTTCAAGTTAGGGTTTTTCTGAGATCACCCTGAACTGAACGTGGCGCTGCCACTGACCGTGATGACATTCTTTTAGGAAAATAAAGACAATCATATATAAAAAAATATAGAGAAATCAAAAGATACTGATCCACGTGTGAGCATGACATATGTATGCTTTCAGAAAAAGAGACACATTAAGTAAAACTAGAAAAAAAGGAAAAAAATAGGTGCACAGTTTTCCAGAAAATATAGTCTGGGGAGTGAATCATTCCTACGGACATATCAAACCATCATTTTTATGGTAAGACACACACATATATATAGTTTATGAAGAAATACGCTACACACAATAAGTGTAGAAAAGAAAAGAGCTAAGAAAATCTTATTTTACCAGCATGGTGCCACTACCATCAGCAACTTTGAAGCCAGAGAATGGAAATGGATTTCTGGAATCCTTGTGTACCTGGAAAAAATATTCTTTAAAAACAAAAAATAAAATAATGAATATTAATTCAAAGTACAAGATAGGTAGAAATGCTCACAATCTTTCTCTCTAGTCATACTTGATTCATCAATTGCGAGAGAATGACCAGAAATCAAAACTCCATTGGCAGGAACCTATGGAGAGATTTAGGATGTCAAGTCAAAAAAATATTTAAAACACAACTGTAGTATGCAACAATAAGAACAAGAATGAAACATGTACCTGATCACCGATGTTGAGAGGCACAACATTTCCAACTACTATGTCATATATAGAGATCTCAATTCTTCTGCCACTTCGAATAACCTATGCTTGCGTATCTTCAGATAAAAATCCAAAAGGAAAATAACAAAAGAGAGACCACAAAAAGTCATAGAAACAAACCTGTAGATAGATATCTTGCTTCTCTTCATTTAAACTTTGGAACTGAAGAGATTGTCTGTAATCGCTTATGGCTGTAGAGGAAAGAATTAGAAAAAAAGTGGCACTAAAAAAATAAAATAAAACCAATAATAACAAGTGCAACTGTCTTCCCATAGAGGTGATCAATATGACAATTTGTTAACCCCACCAAGATGCAATGGGATAGATCAAGAATTAAAGATCCATAGATAATTAACAGAGAATATGACTTCAAATAGAATAGAATGGAGGAAAAGTATAGATATGGCCCATTGATAATAGTTTAAAAGTACAATATTATCTTAGTTTTGATAGGCATAATCACATTTATTTTGTGTTTACTCTCACACTTACACGTAAATATGAGAGTTTGCAAGTTTTCTCTAAAATATACTCATTACGTATATTTTTCTCTTGTAGGAGATTTAAACTAATGAGCTAAGCATGCAGACATGAAGTCAAGAGAATTCAATGGTGAAAATCAATTGAAAAGTGGCTTTTGAAGAATTTAGTGAGAAATAGATGTGTGGAAACATAAACGGAGAGAGAGAAATCCATTTGAGTCAAAGATGGAAAAAATCCTGGCATGAAAATATTCTGACTAGTTTTTACTCCGATATTGGATTAAATTGATTCTTGCGGCCATGGAAAGAGGACTTAAAGAACTAAAACTTTGTAGTTTACCAAAACTTTAGAATCTGTCGTATTAAAGGCCAAAATCGACCTAGAAGTTGACCCACTACTGAAAAACGAGAATTGACATTTTATATTTTCCTTTTTGGGAAGCATATGTTTTAGGGTTTTGAATGTTATAAATATTAAAGTGATACAAGGGCAGCCACCTTTTTGGCTGCTAAAAAACCTTATTTTTCATCAATTTTTAAGAGTTTTTATTTTTCATGGAAGCTTAAGAACCTAAACTAGGGTTAGGGTTGAATCCCCAATGTTGTAAGTTGTCCACTATTCAATCCAAGCATGTTTTTCACATTTTGATTATTGAAATCAATTGTCTTTTTTATAATTGTTTAATTAGATTGATATTTGATTTCTAGTTCTTTCATAAGTCTATCCTTGAATCTTCTTATTGTTAGAATAGGGTTTTATAATTTCTCTAGTAAAACGTGATAATCTTGTTAGATATTACTTTTGTCATAGCATTGCCTCTAGGGTATGTTATGTTCTTGAGTTTTTCTAGCAAAGTTACTATTTTCTAGACTAAATTGTTGGAACAATTGATGAATATAATCAACCAAAGAGAGTTTTATTAATAAAGCTTATTTCTAAATCTTCCAATCAGATAGTTTATGTGTTTACTTACTCGATTGTGTACTAATTGGATTGGTAGTAGATGCTTAACAATATTGGTGGACAAACCCTAATGCTCTAGTGATTTTAATTATTGAATTTTACTAAACTTTATTTTTCCCAAGTTTCAATCATATTTTTCTATATATTATGGGTGCTTTTGACATGTTCTTGTTTTTCATTTCTCAGTGGAATGACAACCTTAGATACACTACAATTTTCGTTACAAAATTGGACGACATCACCCACCCAAACTAATCTATTGAGGAGGCTTTGTTGTTGTCATAGAGAATTGTAGACACACAAAACATCACAGAGTAAAGATTAAAACTAAAAAAAAGTGAACTATAGTAGATAACAAGAATTCAGACTAAAACTTGAGCTTCAGCCATAATAAAAGGAACAAGTGTACAGATGTCGGAATTTATAAATTGAAAGAAAAAATAAATAAATCTCTTAAATATTTGATATGTGAGCAGGTAAATTAGCATATGCACATGTCAACAAGTATATTACAAAGAATGAATTACATTTTCACTTGATTGATTGGTTCTCATGTTGGGCTTTGTGGAGTTTAGTTATGTTTGACCTAGATGACGACCTGACCCAACCCAAAATGATGTTGCGTGGTTTTTAATGGGAGATTTTCTAAGGCTTAGTCCATGAAGCGGAGGCTTGGGCCAATAGGCCCAAGTCGTAGCGCTCATTGTGAATTATGTGCGCAGGATATAGAAACCGTTGTTTTGCTGATTAAGGTTATTCGATGTATTTTTTGAGAGAGAGAAAAAAAAAAAACTGTACTGCCACACACTGTATTTTTTCCTTGATAATAGTGAAATTCCTATAACTCCATGGACGTAGGCAAATTAATAAAATTCTAGATGCTAAAACAATGATGCTCTTAAGAGGAAACTAGCATACTAAAACAAGGCTAAAAGGGAAAGGAAAACAAACAGAGAGAGTGTGTGTCCCTTGCTAACAAACAATGATCAAAAGCATATTAGAAATAAAAGTCTAGATGCTCTTAAAATAAAGCTTGATCTATTTGTACTGTCTTATTGATAATGGAAAGGGGTGCAAGCCATGCATGCAGCAGGAAGTTAGGACTTAGGAGCCCCCAAACCAAAAAAAAAAAGAAAAAGAAAAATGAAATTACACCAACCAGCTTGAGGTATAAGGAAATGACAGTCATTCCCAAAGTTCACAAAAATGACAATCACCTCCCTAAGGTTTGTGGTAAATATATAAATATGATGAAATCCCAAATTTTGCGCTGGAGTTACCCTAATTTTGTGGACTAACTTGCCCTTGGTTAAGTGATAATATTCCTATTTTGTGCTTGGCCTATAAATGAAGTCTGTATTTTGCCCTTACCTAAACACCCAATTTACCAGAAATTATGAATGCTTAATTCGGTAACTCAAAGACGTATAATTATTTCATTGTATTTGATATGTTTATCACAAACCTCATGGAGGGGACTGTCATATTTTCAAAACTTTGAGGTTCATTGTCATTTCCTTATATTTCAAGGGAGGATGGTGTAATTTTTCCGGGGAAAGAAAAAAGGTAGACAAGTAGGGCCTGAATGGAATGACAGGTCCGAAGCAGGAATCCCAGCCCCTGCATTTGTAAATCCTAATCTTTTCACCAAAAGAACACCACCAGGCACGTGAAACAGATTTCTATGCCACTTTTCAGCCTCCCAATTTCTCCAAGGGCCACTAGATTCTTTGTGACAGAAGAATGAAACAAAATGTCACCCACAATTATGTACAAATAAAAAATACTGTTTTGCAGATCAACCATATACCGCCAACAGCACATGATAAATAGAATCTGGCATCTGACTCAAAGAATAGTAAACAACAATTTGTTTTTTCTAATAACAAATTCTTTTTTTCTTTGGGGCAATGATGTCTTAAGTCTTAATAGTAAACAATAATTTGACCAAAAACAAAAGTAGATAATGAAGTTGATAATACCAAAATGTAATAATAGTTGAAAAAAAATTAAAACATGATACATTTTGGCCAAATGGTGAGTGGGGGGACCAACATTACCATACACAACTCATAAACAGAGAAAATAAATTCCTAATATCTTAAGTAATAATAATTTTATTGAAAGGAAGGAGTTACCTTACGCACATGCAGTGTGTTCACAAGGTATTCCTAATGAATACAAACACCAATTTTAACAAATGTATTGAGAGTGAATAAGGATACCATATTTACATAGTTATGATGGGCAACATTCAACTCACATTCAATGTGAGCTAAGACATGTATTTGCGTAGCATAGATGTCTAAAGTTTACTAAACCAACTCTGAATAGCCAACTCTTAGCTTTATCAACACACTTGCATTAAGATTTGATCAGATAAATTAAGCAGATGACTCTTCCAAACCATATTGCATTAAGATTTTATCACTCAAAGAATTTAGGTAACTTGTGGGTTCATTGTTTCAGTACGTACAAGACAATTTTCTTTGCCTTCTTATTGCATTTTAGAATTACGTGAGCTACATCTTTCTTTCTTAAGAAACCAATTGTGTTGATAAAAGCTAAGAGTTGGCTGTTCAGAGTTGGTTTAGTAAACTTTAGACATCTATGCTACGCAAATACATGTCTTAGCTCACATTGAATGTGAGTTGAATGTTGCCCATCATAACTATGTAAATACAGTATCCTTGTTCTTTTGCAATCTGCAAGTTATTGATTTAAAAACTTGGAGGTTTTATTTATTTATTAATTTTTTTTTATTAATTTTTTTTTATATGGAGGAGAGACATCATTAACGTTTAACAAAGATTGCAAACCACTAGAAGCTATAATTCGGGACCACTCATACAATGTTCTTAGGAGACTAGATTTCAATTCCAAAATAGTAGACTCCTTATCATTTAATAAATTTTATTAAAAAAATGGAAACACCAAGTACAGAGGATGTATTTGAGATGTACATCACACCGAACCCTGAATAAGGCAAAGACAATATCCCACAAATCTCTAGCAACGGGGCCATATAACAAGTGATCCTCTCCCCATCTTGCACAGACAACACCAGCTCACCAAAATATTCTTTCGCTGCCTCAGGTTATTACAAGTGATCCTCTACAGTCTACACTTTCACTAATACACATGCACATTCAACGCTGATTTACCAAAGGAATACCTCTTTTGATAAGGTTATCACCTGCAGGATCTTATCAAAGGCTGCTGTCCAAACAACAAAAGCTTCTCTTTGGTATCTTAGCATGCCATATACTCTTCGATGGAAATCTTACATCATTTGATCCACGAATAACTTCATAATATGATTTCACATCAGACTTTCCATTGCCTCTCAAATGATTGTGAACACCATGACTTGGAATATTGGAATATAGAATGCCAAAGAAAGGCTGAACTGACTCCAGCTCCCAAAATCATTAAACCGACTAACAAATCTAACATTCCATGATGAGCTTCCTCCTCCAACAGCTAGTTCCAAACATGAATATACTAATAAATCTTTGTCAACCATGATAGAGGACAACTCAGGATACAACTCTTCTAGTGTGTGATAACGACACCAAGTATCATGCCAGAATCTTACCCTAGAACCATCTTGAACCACAAAAGCAAAATATATCACAAATCCATCCCTCACAATCCTGCTCTTCCTGAAACCACACTGGTGAGTAGTTCTAACCTTATCTGTGGTCCAATGGCCCCATGCATGCCAATATTTCCCTTCTCCAGAGATGATTTTCCTCCTCTCTGTAACACCGCAATCACTTCCCCAATATAACTTTATTGAAAGTTCCTCACCCCAACCGTACGCACCCTCCCCAGTGTGATCATTTTGCCTTTAAGTATCCTATCAGTGAGATTCCAAGCATATTGTCACTCTTGGAGAATTTCATTATGTATTACAAATTAAATTTTATTTTGGCCATTTGCTTTGTTAGGATTTATTTGGGACTTTTGTCTATTTATTTTTGTGGAGTTTAACCATTTAGTTATTTTGGAGATAGATGAAATACTGTGTGATTTGATTTCATAACTAAATTTATTTGATTGAGAGATTTTATATTGTCTTTCAAATATAGGAACTTTTGGAATTTAAAATTTCAGAGCACATTACATCTAGTTTAGTGTGGGTTGATATGAAGGAAGAGGAACAATCACATATTTAGTGGAGTGCAGGTCTCAGATATGGAGTTTAAAATATTGGATTTGATATCATTGTTGTAGTGGTTGAGCACTCTCAGAACTTGTGATATGCATTTCCTTGTAGATTTTATACTCTCTGTTAGAATGCATTTCTTTAGGAGGACTTTGTGTACACACCGTGTGTAAATGATGTCTCTCCTCCATATCAAAAAATAAAATAAAATAAAAAATAAATAAATAAAACCTCCAAGTTTTTAAAATAATAACTTGCAGATTGCAAAAGAACAAGGATACCATATTTACATAGTTATGATGGGCAACATTCAACGTATTTGCGTAGCATAGATGTCTAAAGTTTACTAAACCAACTCTGAACAGCCAACTCTTTGCTTTTATCAACACACTTGGTTTCTTAAGAAAGAAGGATGTAGCTCACGTGATTCTAAAATGCAACAAGAAGACAAAAAATTGTCATGCACTGAAACAATAAACCCACAAGTTACCTAAATTCTTTGAGTCTAATCAAATCTTAATGCAATATAGTTTGGAAGAGTCATCCGCTTAACAACCAACTGTTAATTTAGTTTGGAAGAGTCATCTGCTTAAGAGTCATCGGCATGAAAAAAAATTTGGTCAAAAACTTAGAAACTAAAAATTTTTCAGTTTCGATCGGTCGAGCATCGATCAAATACCAATCGAGCCAGGCAGATTCAAACAAAAAAATTTTAATCGCAATTTTGATCAGTCGAGAGAAAGGTTCGATCGATCGAAAATCTAAAAAAATCAAAAATTTGAAAAACAGAGCAATTTAATGCAAAAACTCCTCAAAGCATATTGTTTCATGAATGAAATGCATGAGTATGAGATTAAAAGTTTTTCAAAAACACTTGAATTCAACCCAGATCTTCTAAAAACAAGTTTTTCAATTTCTTTGCCCTCAAAAACTCAAAGATTAAACATATTTTGCATCAAAATCAAGGAAAATATAATCTTGGATGGCCACAACAAGATCATACACAAAATAATGTACCAAGTTTAGCAAAGAGTAACTTGTGTAGCGTGTGAAACTAACAAAATCTTGAAATACATGTGAGCTGATATGTAAAAAGAAATCAAGCACAATGTTTACAAAATTCATAACATAGAATTTGAAAGAGACTATTACTTAAAAAGTTACATCATATAACTCCCACATCTTCTAGAAAATAAGCTTGCAATCATGTAAGTTTCTTGATTTGCCTCATATTGTACACATCAATTTTATTTGATTAGAAACTTATTAAAATAGCTGGGATAATGTACACACCAGTTTTATTTGATTGATTTATTTAAAGTCCAATAATGTACACGCCAATTTTATCATTTAAACCGAGGCTACACCTTATGTTCTTTTTGTGCATGTGCTACACTTTCTCGAGCACAAAATCATAAAATATGCACTAAGATGTTCATGATTGGCTAGTAAACAGTGGTGAGATGGTTATTTGTGCCTTTCTCAATAAGTTCAAGTCCAACAATCAAAGGCATGTGATTTCAAGATCAAAATCATGTGATCAAAAACTATAAACATCTTCCCACACAACATGCACTTTAAAGCTCAAACTAGTAAAGTACAATAATATAAGATCATCCAAGCTAAACAAGGTACATAAACATGTTATGTAAAGATAATATGGTCAATCCTTGATTATAAATCCAAGATGTGAAATACAAAACACAAAAATCTTTTTGGTTTTAAAAAAAATTTATGACAAAAAACAAAAAACACACATTATGCTAAATGAATAATGCAAATGCCATGCATGACAGTGCTTAACTAAGCTATAGAGGGTACACAAACAAGAAATATCAATTTCTTAATTAACCTTTGAATGCATGTACAAATTAGTACATACTCACACAAAATCAGAAATAGCTTAGTACTTATATAACACACACCATTCAAGTTTCTCCACAATGTCAAACATGTTCTAAATCAAGAGAGATATATCATAACTCATGTAATCCTCAAAACAAATAAAAAAAGACAAACTAAAATATTTTTGTCTTTTTGAAATTTTTCAATGTTTTTGGATTTTTTTAAAATAAAAAAAAAACCTAAAAAAAAAACAGAAACAAAACATGTCCACAAACAATTGAAAGAATTAAATCAGTGACAAGTCAGCAACACTCACCTTAGAGAATCTTTTCTCACCCATATAGCACAAGTCTTTGGCTTTGTAGGTGAAAATCCATGAGAAATAAAGTGTATTTGAGAGATTACACCAATCTTCTGAGAAAAATTGAAATCTTGCAAATTTCTTTCACAAGCCAACAAGCTCAAATTTTTCAAAAGAATATGAAGCAATTTATATGGACTTATGGCAGGAGAAATATCATCACATATCCCAGACTAAAATATAGAATGCTTAAATTTCAATTTATGACAATTAAGACGAATGTGACCAGAAACACTACAAAAGTGACAAACAGGAACAAATTTAGAAACATCAGTATTCCTAATAGCAAATCTAGTCTCAGATTTTGGTTTTTACCTCAACAAAGAACAATTTGGTCTAATATGACCAACAGCACCGCAAAGATGACAAGTAGGCACAAAAACATATTATTATGTTTTCTAACAGTAGGTTTAGACATAGGTTTAGAAATTTCAACGTCTACATCAGACCTTTTACCTTTATCTAATTTAGCAAAATAAGTATTTTTTTTTATTATTCCTCTTGAAATGAGGGATATAAACTTTCTCAGTTTTAGGCTTAAGAGAAATACAAACACTTCTGTTATCAACAGCAGGCTTGGTACAAGTCAAATTTTCAATTTTAGCTTTAGATTCATCTAACTCTTGTTCCAAGCTTTTTATCTTCTCATCTTGAGAGGAAATTTGATTTCTCAAAAATTCATTCTTTTTATTAGACTCATCTAATCTCACGATCAATTCCTCTTTTTCAAGATTAGCCAATTTTAACTCTTCCTTGAATTTCTTAGCAATTTTCATATATTTCAATAATTCCTTATGAAGAGTTTCACAGGTATCAATAAGATCAATAGAAACAACAGTGTCATTTTTATTCAAATCATCACAATTAAAAACAGTAATACACTTAAAATTATCCATGACAACAGGGGTCAAGGATCAGCTCTTAAATCAAAAGATCTAAAACAAAAGAGCTACCTGCTCTGATACCACTTGTACGTTTTTAGACTCCTTAAAATACAACCAGATTAATCTAGTTAATTAGCCAAGTGATTACTTAGTTAAATTAAACAGTTCTAGGTTAACACCAAACAATCATATCATGTAAAGTGCGGAAAAATAAATAACACACGATATGATAACCCAGGAAAACTAAACCGGTAAAAAACTTAGGAAGGATTTAACCTAACTATCCTCAAGGTAAAAAGCAAATCCACTATGAAAGAATTGAAGTTTTACAATAGTGACTTAGACCACTAACATTCTATTGCTAACTCGAGTAGAAAATTTACTACCACGACCACATGATAGCTCCGAGTTTACGGACTACTTCTTTCTTTGGCCTTTGCAAAACACAAACACCCACATTTGTGACTTGGAGATCCCACTCAAAGGTTTAGTAACACAAACTCTCCTGTTTGTGACTCCAAGACCACCCTTGAAGGTTTAGATCATTAGCACCTTTGATGACTAGAGAAGGCAACAACTTCTACAACACCGGATCTTGAGGTTCTTCAAGTAATTACACCGGTTGAAAATGTGAGTTTTTTAGGAACAAAACCCTAAATACTAAAAAAAGCACACTCTTCTCTCTCTAAAAAGCCTCATAAAAACGTGTTTAGAGTTTCCTTTATATAGTGGGAGAAGTAGATCTGAAACCCTAATCCTTAATGGGCTTGAACTGTTGTTTGGGCTTAATTAAAATTCTGCAAATACGACTTTCGATCAATCGAGCCTATTTTTCAATCGTTCGAACTAGGCAGATTCTGAAATCTTCTTTCTACAGCTTATATGTTCTTGTGTGTTCACGATTTGTCAATTGTTCTAAACTTTTAGAACCTAACAATATAAAATCAAACTTAAATAAGTACTAATAATACAAAAATCATATAAAAAATAATGAAAGAAAATTTAAAGGCAAACTTGCCCCTCCACACCCCTGCAGTGCTGCAACATTGTGACCCTTTGACAATACAACAAGCTGGTCCTGTCCAATTGCAAAATCATCATTGGGAGGTGGAGATGGAGATGTTTCTAATGTTCCTGACACTTGAATGCAACAAATAAATCATCTTGTGTACAAGTAGGATTTCTTAAAAGTTTTAATTCAATGATCTATGACACAAGAATGAAACTAAAAATCCATGTGGCACTGAAAGTAACGGTAGAAAACAGAAAATTTAGATAAAGATAATATGGCACCATGGCATAGGGACATGCATCACAAGTTCAAAGAATAAGTCAAAAATAAATGATAGTCTATATATTACTAAATGCTGAAGCGTAGCATTTATTATTATTGAGCTCCTATTGCGTCACCTCATCGCTATGTCATTCACCACATAATTATTATTTATTATTTATTATTTATTATTTATTCCTATTTTCTTTACAAATATATATATATATATATATATATATATATATATATTTCTTTTTTATTTCCAATTTTCCTATAATTTTTTTTACATTCACTTATTTTTTAAATATTTACACTTTCTTCAACCTTTCTTCTTCCCTTACATTTTCATCTCCCCACTATCCTCTATCCTCTACTTTAATATTGCTATCCATCTTTCCCTCTATCTTCCTTTATTTGTCTCTTCTTATCCCTTCCCTCTTAGAGTATGTTTGGCTTGCGCGTTTGACGTCTGCGTTTTTTACAGCCGTGGGACCCAGCTACAATATCAGAAATAAACGCCCAAAACAAAACGCTGAAACGCAAAATGAAGAGCACTCAACGCACTGTTTCATTAAAACGTATGTGCGTGTACTCCACTTTGCTGAGCATAACACAAAAGGAATGGGAACCACTACTGTTCACAAAACTCTCTGCACTAGTTGGAGCAGAATGACCAAAACGCTGCGTTCTCTCCAACGGTAACTCTTTCAGCGATTCCTTTCTACCTCTCACCTACCGTGCATAGATGGAGTCAATTTTCATCAATGCCCCGTCCTCCTCGTCTTCAATGAAATGCACCTACCCACCATCCCGCAATAAATCATCAAAACTCACATATAATCACGGTAATTCAACTCCCACAGAGAAGAAAAGAACCCATTCCTACGTGCTTCGGTCGAGGTCAGCTTCTCTCCGCTTGGGACGTCGTGGCTGCCACAGTGGATCTTTGCATTCACGGGTACTGTTCTGTCTAATGTTTCATACCTTTTGATTTATTGGTGTCTAATTATTTTGTTTTCCATGAACACACTTCAATCTGTGGTTTTGTACAAAACTTGTGTGTAATTTTAGTTCAACGTTTGTGTGTTATATTTGTGTTTTCCATGACATTAGTATGTAGGTTTCTCTCTGCTTCATGTAATTTTGGGTGTTTCTCACCAAGTGTAGATGTATGTGAGTTTACTTTGCATTTTTCATGACTCATGCGTAACTGACAACTGATATGCATACAAACTGTTCGTTGAAATGCCTGAATGAGTATAGAAGGAAGTTGTAGCAAATATGAGTAAGGGAAAATCGAAGGCTAATGGTAATGAAGAGAGAATTGGCTGGAAAGATTGTGGGGAAGTAAAAGCTTTTTGTGATTTTTCTGCTGCTCAAGTCCTAGACGGCAAGAAGCATAACGGATTTTTGAGAAAGGAAGGGGTTGATGCAGTGTTTGAGCAGTTGGCTAAAATGGGAAAAGTGGTGACTCATGCACAGTATAAACATAAATGGGATCATCTGAAAATGCGATGGAAGGCTTGGAAGGAGTGTTTTGGTGCGACTGGGGTTGGGTTATGATCCTGTAACTGGGATTATTCAGGGCACTGATGAGTGGTGGACCCGAAAGATTCAAGTTAGTTCACTTTACATAATTGTGAAAAACTCAGCTGTCTACAACTAATTTTGTGTTCTAACTACCAATTGTCCACGTGTAGGCATGTCCCAAGGTGTTATCCTTTAAAAACAAACCTTTGCCAAATATTGATTCAATGGAAATCATGTTTGAAGGCACGGTTGCAACGGGAAAGAATGCATTCTTCCCGAGTGGTGAAATACCAATTGAATTATCTGAAGGGTCTGGGGATTCCACTGATAGCAAAGAATTTGTTGAACCCCAATGTGAACCCTCTGAGAAATCAGTTGACCCAATGGAGGTTGAATGCCCAACATCGTCTAGAGCAAGACCGGCAGTGAATAAGGGGAAAGGCTTGGCAAGCGGTGTCCAACTTTCCAGGGGAATTTGCAAGAAACCAAGAAAGAAGCATTCAACCATTCAAGAGATGTCTGACTCTTTGAAGAGCATATCAAACGTTATTGTTGAAAGTAGAAGTGTTAGTACTCATAATACACCATTTCGCACTCCAGCAACTAATGAGATGCAAGCAATAATGGACATGGTGTTGAGTCTTCCTGGGGTGCAAGTGGGTGATCGCCTTCATATGTTCAGCACCTTCTTCTTCGTGAATAACGTAGAATGTAGGAACATGTTTGCAGCTAATGTTCAGAGGAAGAAGGTCCAGCTAAGGTGGCTAGAGAAGCAGTACGAAATGAACCCTCAATTTCATTTTCTCTGAAGGAAAGGGGCTTGTCTACAGCCCAGGTTGCTTATCTTTATGTACCTCTTAGTGTTGTAGTGATTGGCTTATCTTTATGTACCTCTTGCACTCTTTTCTTTTTTCTTTCCTTTTTTTTTTTTTTTTTTTTTTTTTTTTGTATTGGCATAAACTATATGCTTGCCATGGGTGCGTATGTAAAACAATGGTTACTACTTAATTGTCATCTTCTATATGCTTACTTGTTCCTTTTTCTTATGCTACTGTTTATAATTGTCATATGTAACTAAGATATTTGTCACTAATTAAAGCCATAGTTCTAATTGCATCAATTTCTACCCCATAGTTTGAATATAAAACTGCCTAAAATTATTTCTTGAAATATTTACTGTTTACATTGACAGGATTATTTTTATATTCTGGTAAGAATTCATTTCTGGTGAGCACTTTCCAAGCTCACATCAAACCACAACTTGGTGGTGAGAATTCATTTGTTTTTTCAATTGTTTTTATTTCCAATGCCTGAGGATTGTTAGTCCTGTGTATGTGTGTGTGTTTGTGTTTTGTTAACTATCCAAGTATGTGCAGCAGCTTTGATGGAGTTTTGTTAACTATCCAGGTGTGTGTGTGTGTGTGTTTGGTTGCATGCAACTTGCTCGAATGTGATAATTGAAACTGGGTAGTAAAAGAGGGGGTCTGTGTAAGGAAAATTTTTTCTCTTTTTCTTGTTGGCTACAAAAGCACCCAAGAACTTATCTGGTACTGTTCACACAGCCCGTGAACAGTACCAGATGCCAGTACAGGTACAAAAATTTTCTGGCCAATCTTGGCTCATGTTTTTGTCTTTTTTTTTTTTTTTTTTTTTTTTTTAAGGAATTGCATGTACATCTTTTATAGCAGTAGTTTTAAATAGATACAAAACAACAAGAGCCTCCAAAGAGGTTAACAGCATTAGCAATACCAAGTTTAAGCAGACCAACAAAAATCTTAGCTCCAAATTACCACATTCATTATTTCATCTACTTATAATTTAAAAAAAATTTTGATTATAATTTTAACATCTTTTTCAATTATAAGACGAAAAAATTCGATTAAGTAATAGTAAAAGAGGGGGTCTGTGTAAGGAAATTTTTTTCTCTTTTTCTTGTTGGGTACAAAAGCACCCAGGAACTTATCTGGTACTGTTCACACAGCCCGTGAACAGTACCAGATGCTAGTACAGGTACAAAAATTTTCTAGCCAATCTTGGCTCATGTTTTTGTCTTTATTTTTTTTAAGGAATTGCATGTACATCTTTTATAGCAGTAGTTTTAAATAGATACAAAACAACAAGAGCCTCCAAAGAGGTTAACAGCATTAGCAACACCAAGTTTAAGCAGAACAACAAAAATCTTAGCTCCAAATTACCACATTCATTATTTCATCTACTTATAATTTAAAAAAAAATTGATTATAATTTTAACATCTTTTTCAATTATAAGACAAAAAATTCAAATAAGTAATAGTAAAAGAGGGGGTCTGTGTAAGGAAAAAATTTTCTCTTTTTCTTGTTGGGTACAAAAGCACCCAGGAACTTATCTGGTACTGTTCACGGGTACTGTTCGCACAGCCCGTGAACAGCACCAAATGCCAGTACAGGTACAAAAATTTTCTGGCCAATCTTGGCTCATGTTTTTGTCTTTTTTTTTTTTTTTTAAGGAATTGCATGTACATCTTTTATAGCAGTAGTTTTTAATAGATACAAAACAACAAGAGGTGAATGATGGTTTGCTCTTCCTGCAAACTGAACTTTCCTCTTTTAGGAAACAAAAAATAACAATAGGCATTTATGAAAGTAGAAGAGGAAGTAGAGATATGTTAACTAGATTTGATAGTAATCTCCACATTTCCTCTTCTCGGGTACTGTTCACACAGCCCGTGAACAATGAAAGTTGCCACTAGATATTGTTGTGATATGGACTATATTCTCTAGGTGAGTGCTGAATATGTGTGTATTGGCTTTCCACAGACATAAAAAGAAAGAAGTCTCAAGGTATTCAAAAGGATGAATTTGCTAAACGACACATCTAATTCCCAGTACTAGTAAGTTTTTAAAGGAAATAACTTGTTTTTAGCATACATATTATAGTATCACTCCAGATTTTGTACATGCAATTAAAGTTCGTAACATTTGTAGGGATGAAGACGTTGACATTAGCGATGACATTGTACTTGCAGCATATATAGCTGGGTGTGCAAGTGTCATAGCTTACATAGAGACGTATATGACCAAAGTACCCATGCATACGAATATACAAACATGGTATAAATGGGTACAGTATACATTAAATGGAAATGAGAAAAAATGTCACAATGTGTTTAGAATGTCAAGCCATGTGTTTCGACAATTGTGTAATACATTGCGCACTCGGTATGGATATGATGGTACCAAGAGAGTTTGCTTGGAGGAGTCAGTGGCAATGGCATTGGTGGTACTTGGTAGTGCCATGAGTAACTGAATGATGCAGGATAGATTTCAACATTCCGGTGAGACAGTGCATCGACATGTGGCCACCATAATTAAATTGTTAGCCATGGTTATGGCACCAGACATTATCAAGCCTGATGATCCTACATTTGGTACCGTGTCATCACATATTCAGGGGTCAAATCGATATTGGCCACATTTCATGGTACTTTGTCAATTTCGTATCTTGACTTGATTGTATTCCGATTATCTTTATGGTCATACCACGTGTTTTATTTTCACATGGCATTTTTGTGGCAATCGTTAGGGTTGCATTGGAGCGATTGATGGAGTTCATGTTCCCGTGGTCTTACTAGAAAAGGAGCAACACCCATATAGAGGAAGGAAAGGGGCCACAACAGTAAACTGCATGTGCGCATGTGATTTTGACATGAAATTCACATTCGCGTGTGTGGGATGGGAAGGGTCAGCGCACGACACCAGGATCTTTTTAAATGTTCTCAATAATGAGAGTAACAACTTCCCAAAACCTCCACCTGGTTTGTAACTATGCAGTTTAATGACAGTATTAAAGTATTTATTATGTAGTGAAAATGCTAATATAATAAATGTGTTCGTTTGTAGGAAAATATTATCTTGTTGATTTAGGGTACCCGATGAAGACAGGGTTCCTTGCACCTTATAAGGGGGAGCGGTACCACATCCTTGATTTTCAAAGAGGTGCACAGTTGCATCGTCCAGAGGAGAGATTTAATTATCTCCACTACTTACTTCGTTCGGTCATAGAACGAACTTTTGGAGTTTGGAAGAATCGATGGAAAATTTTGAGATGTATGCCAGCGTTCAGTATAAATACTCAAAATTACATCATGGTTGCTATAATGGTTCTTCACAACTTTATTAGAGCACATGACCACAGTGACATTTCACATTCCCGTTATGCATTGGTCACATATGGAGGTAGTGAGGCAGGTCATTACGATGGAGTGGCAGATGTGGCCTCTTACTTGGATTCAAATGAGATTAAAGAGGTTCGGAACAATATCACAGCATCGATATGTATGGACCATAACTGATGGTGCACAAACTTCAATGTAATACCATTTTGTGTTATGGTACTTTTTTTGTTGTCAAGCAGAAACTAATAGCTCACAAAACTTGGTTTGTTGTTAAGCATAACTTGGTTTTTTTGTTGTAAACCATTTTGTCAATGTTTGCACGGGCTGCATGCTGACATTTGTACTAGCTGTATGCTGAACTGCTGATTTATCCTATATGGAAATGCTGAAATGCTAAAATATTAGAAATTATTAATGCAGCAGAATTTTTAATGCAGTAGATTTTTTAATGCAGCAGATTTTTTTTTTCCCTAAAAGCAAATGTGAGCCTTGCACCATATTTTCTGGCATGGCCTACACCTTGTCTTGTATATTTTGCTACTATAAAGGAAGTCTTTTACAGTGAGTTTATAGTTTGCTACCAAAGAGCTTCCCCTTTTCATATGATAAATGCTTTAGGTTCTGCATTTAGTATTGCAGTGAGGGGTACCTCTAATGGGATTTTAAGGTGAATTAATTGCAATGTCTCTGTGTTCTTGTATGCTCAATTTGGTTGCAACTAAATGGGGAATAAAATATAAATAGGAAGCTCAAATCTGGACATCATAAAACTTTCTGAATCAGTTTCATGTATCTTATTCTGTCATTCTACTCTAATTTAAAAATAAAATTTTTTTTTTTTTTTAGTTAGGATCATATGGATGAGAAGACAGAGGGAATAACAATAGAATTTCCAATCTTCTTTAAACTTGGCAATAACATTATCTCCATCAAACGTCTCCACATTGTTTTCAACAGTACAATTACATACATATCATAAACTAACTTGCAATAGTACGATTAACATACAAAACAAATGTACTAATACAACTTGCAGTTAGTACATACAATTACATCCCATTATGGTAGACACATCTGCCTGATTTTGACTTCTCCAGACCTAGTAGATAAGATAAGCAATACTAGAAACATGGCCCCCAAGACTACTAGAGATATTGTCAACTTCTTTGCTTTCTCTTCAGAGATCATGCGTGCAGCCTTGGCTCTTTTGAAGCTCCTTAAAGCTCTTTTGAAGGCTTTTTTTTTATTTTTTTTTTTTTATTTTTTTTTTATTTATGGGAACCATGTGCACAAGTTAAACAATACATCATCGGAACACATTCACCGCCTCCAAAACCATGACCATATAGGGTGATTAATTCACAATCAGTTAATAGCCCTAAACAGTAAATTTATGAACAAATCCAAGTTCAACTCACATGAAGCCAGTTGCGGATATAGATTCATTGCTACTTCGTGTTTAGCATCCAAATGCTTCCACATCGTCCAGACAAGAACAATTATATGTACCATGACAAAATGTGAACATTAGAGTACTACCCTCTACTTCACTACATCAAAAATTGAACGGAGATTGGAAATCATAACTGGGCACTCTCCCTTCTCATCATATTCTGAAAACTCCCCTGCTGACAAGTCGATGTCATCAAATTTAGTTCCTTCAATCTACAAAATGAATAGGGGCAGTAAGTTGACATAAACAAAGAAAAAAATGGATCAGGTAGTTTTAAATTTTATAAGTCTATAAGAATAATCAAGATTTCTTTGTGGCGTGCAAAATTGCCAAGAGCCTTGTGGCATAGTGGCACTGTTCAATCTACTCCGTGGGAGAACCTGGGTTCAAATTCCCCCTCCCCCACTTATGCAAGCAAAAAAAAAAGAGGCGAGATACTGATAAAGCCATCCAATGAGGTAAGTGCAGTTTGATCACAGCGGAAATCATTTAGTAATTGAAACAAGACATACTCATACAGCCATCCAATGTCAGTGTAGAATCAAAGATGCAAAGACATAACACAGGATGGAATATACAACAACAGTATATTGAAAACTGGGCGACAATAGATTGCCAAGCAGTACTATTTCTGGTAAATGCCGAAGTCTAGAAGCAGCTTGGTTGCATGTCTAGTTCTAGTTTAATTGACTGAAAACTTGAACTAGACATTTCCAACTGGCCTTTGAAGATCACCCACTTTAACATTGTTCAATGTTGGAAACCCTTTTCCTTTTGGGATTTCAAAGTTTCCTTTGAGTAACATTCTCCTGATTTCAAAGTTATTCAATCTCTTATTTTTTGCTTTAGTTCTAGTTTTCCTTCTTTCTTTTCCCACTGTGTTTCGGGTTGGGGGCGGAGGGGGAGTAGGATTGGGGCATAACAGGCCACCTGTGATTTTGCATAATGGCCAAAAGAACCAGCATCAGACTGGCAAATTCTGAAGGGGTAAAATTCATTAGCAAGATCATCAAATATTCAAATGCATAATTGACATCATCTGAGAACAAGCCCAAAAATAGTTTAAGGGAATTCATCAAAATAAATTTTATTGCATCCAACAAAGTGTATTTATAAATGCATGGAATGACTTTTTAGTGTAATTTTTTGGTAACCTAAAGTAGCTAAAAGGCAAGACTTCCCAAGTTCTTAACTCTAAAATGTTCATGCTACAGCTCACCCTTCACCCAATCTTATGGAAGAAATAAGTGTATAGGAGCAAGAATCTGATTTAAAAGAAACTCATTAACCCATTAACAAGATCAAAACTTTGTAAAAAAGAAATCAAATGAACCCATTAACAAGAACTGAAATTCCAGCAAATTTCTAGAGAGGACTAAACTTGCATTCTATCAAATCAAATGAAGTAAATTTCAGCTAATGAAAAGAAACCCATTAACAAGAACTGAAATTCGAACAAGACAGGATAGAAAACAATGAAAAAAAATTTGAGAAAACTTACCGTGCACAGTGGATTCCTTTGTCTTTGTCAGCGTCGAACTGGGTGACGTTTCTTGTGGATTTCTCTTTTGAGCTCTTCGCCGGCGTCGGACCTCGTCGATCGCTCTGGTGGGCGCAGAACTCTCTTCTCTGGTGGGTGAGGAGTGAATAGCAGAGAGAGAAAAACAAAAAAAGGAGGTTTTCAGCTGAGCTATAGTAAAACGCGAGTAGTTATATATTTTCAGCTGCGCTACAGTGCCCACGTTTTGCTACAGTATTTTTTCAGTTTTCAGTTTCAATTTTCAGTTGTATCTAAACAGACCCTTACTATAAATTTGTCACTATTTTCCATTCTTTGCATAGTTTTCTCTCACAAAAAGTTTCTCCCTCTCTCTCTCTCTCTCTTTATGTTTTGGTGGATTTTTATTTTTTATCGCAACTCCACTTTAGGTTGCTAAATTTTTGTATTTTTAAAAACTCTAATTTAGGTTGATACGATTTAGTTTTGTGTTTTAAGTTATTATTATTTTGCTCTTTGATTGTTAAATTTTATCCAATTACATATAAAAAATTAAAGGTAGTAGATAAAAATAAAATAGTATTCCATTATATAGCATAATTTGGATAATTTAGTGTTTATTGTTATATTTTTAATTTTTCTTTTTTCTTTTTTTTTTCTCTTCTATTTTACTCAATATTGAAATTCAACCACATCTTCCTTATCATTAAATTATTTATATTTTCTCTCTTTTTGTTTTAAAAAATAAAAATGTAATATTTTACTTAAATTCAAATAAAAGAAAATTGTGCTCATCAAATTGTACTCATTTCTTTTTTAATATTTACACTTTCTCTAACCTTTCTCCTTCTCTTTACCTTTTCATCTCCCTAAACATTCTACCTTTATATCACTCTTCCTCTTTCCTTTTATCTTCCTTTATTTTGTTTTCTTTAATTAAGTGAATGAAGTGTAAGTCAATTAGCATTTAATGCTATTTTTTTAACCATTAGATCAATTACAAATCTATGATCTACAAATGGTACAACTCTTGTCAAGTTACACCAGATGTAACTTGAACTCATTTATATATATATATATATATATATATATATATATATATAATTTTCATACACTGTTACTTTCGAAAATCTAATGAACAATGCTACCTCTCATTAATCGTCTTTGTTATGCAAATCATTAATTAGTAAATATATAATAATGGTAAGAAGCGTTACAAATGAAATCACTAAAAATATATATATAAATTAATTAGCCACTATCATTATAGAGTTGTAATCTATAATTTTATGCATCCAAAAATGTGGAATATATAGAGTTTTCTTAAAGGCATGTGTAAAGATTCACTATATATTTGCGTGTGTATAAAGGTAAAAAAAGGTATATTTAAGGTTTTTATTAACTTAAAAACTAATGAAAAACCAACGGTTAATAACTAAAATTATAGTATTAATAAAATATTTAATGAGATCATCCTAAAAAAATTATCACACGCAACACGCGGGTATGCTACTAGTTAAATATAAAACTTGAATCCTGCCACAGCTTAAAATCTGGCTCCAAATAAATTATCTCATAAAATATGCGTAACCCAGTTGATATTATGTATACTACAAGAAGAAGCCGAAATGAAGGGTTCATGTCCTGAAGAAAGAAATATTCTCCAGCAATAAACACTACGAGGCCTTCAACGGCACAGACTGGTGGGGGGAACAAAACGAAACACATTATCAAGATTTTTTTAAAAAGGTTTGTCCCCAGTGGAAAGTGAAAGAGAGATTTGAGCTAGTAACCTCTGCTTCATAAATCCTGGTGTCCAGCCAATTATGCTAACGAAAATTGTGAGACAATTTAGAAAGAAAGGATTTGTGAAGCCAAATCCAAGCAATTAAAGCAACCTATGTCCACTGGATTCCATTCAATTAAAGCAACCTATGTCCACTGGATTCCATTTTTTAGGCTCAATTATTCCATTAGATGACTGCCTAACACATAAGCAAGACTCTACTTGTTACTCTTCATGACCCTGTTGGCACGATTTGTGCTAAAGAAGAAAAAGAACTATAAAAATAGTAAGATTTTTTAAAAACAAAATACTAATTACAAAACCAGTATGAACAAGACAGAGAAATTTAATAATTCTTCTGAGCAGCAGGTTATGGGTCAGTAATTTATTAAAAAATAAGAATCAGCTGAGAGGAACCAAGACGGCATAATTAGTATTAGAAATGACATATCAGGAAAAAAAAAAAAAACAACAACTATTATTAGATATAAAACTAAAAATTTTTTCCTAAAAGGCAACCTCAAACACAAACAAAAAAGAGGAAAAAGAGAGAGAGAGATTAATGTAGATAAGAGAACTCTAGTAACAAAAGGACAGCAATAGCTTCATGGGAGGGACAGAAACTATAAACTATAAAGCCATATCAAGTTGCTTTTAGATCTGAAAATAAAATAACTGCTATAATAAAGAACAGGAAAGCACTTAAGTAGATGTACCATTTGCTCGTTCCTCCCCAGCCGCCTTGAACGAACTTACAACCTAATACAACAAATTTTATAAAGAGAAATGATATGTCAACAACATTTTTACAATATTTTTACAACAAATTCTAAGTGGCAAGTTGTTACTGGTTGTTATTGTTGGGGCAAAAAGAGAAATGATATGTCCACAACATTTTTACAATATTTTTACAACAAATCTTAAGTGGCAAGTTGTTACTGGTTGTTATTGTTGAGGCAAAAAAGTAATTTTAGTGTTAGTTTCAAATTTGAACCAATGACAACTAACCAACAGTGATTTGTTGTAAAAATATTGTGGACGTAGCATCTCTCTTTCATAAATTCAAAGATACATTACAGCCATAAACAATGTTCAAGAAAACATGGTTTGAGGAATCATATTACTCATATGGCGTTGACATGTTCTTTACATTTCCTGAGCAGTTGCTCCTCCTCTTCTTTCCTTTTCAGGTCCAAGGTGCAACAAAATCGACGAGAAGCATTTAGCACAAGTTCTGCTTGCTGTAGATGAAACAGTTGAGTAGCCCAAATTTTAAAAAGCATTGTCTTCTAATCAAGACAATAAATTGAGCAACCATGAAAAGATTCACTTAGCAACCACTAAATATTAAGAAAAATGAAATACAGAGTTAGACTTGCCATTACTGCCAAACACAGTAAGATTACATAAAGAAATATTTTTAAAGACATAAGCTTCTAGTGCTCGAGGATCGACTGCAACTAGGAAATGAATATCAATAAAACCTTTACAATAAAAAGAAAGAATAAGCAAATATTATGAAAACCAATGGTTTTGCTTGCAAGAAACAAGGACAGTTCTTATCAGTTGAAGATTCAAGATAGAACCAGCAATTTTAGGAGGAGTGGATAAAGCCAAAGATGATGAAAGGCAGCCATGTAAGGGTTAGGTACAATTTTTGAGAAATGTTCCTGCATCATTTGCATGCAACTGACTCCTATTTCATCATTGTTACAAAATTTCTAGCCTTACTTCATTAACATCAAGCCACTTATCAGTTCTGTCATTAGAAAAGTAAGTGTTTTAGCACTTAAATTTTTCTTTTTTTCTTTTTTCTGCACTTACAAACTATTGTATTTCTCTATCTCATTGTAGAATAGCCAAGAATATTGTAGGAATTCTAACCCCAATGACATTGGCTGTCAAAGTCTAGCCATCATTTCTATCCCACACACCCAAACATCCTCAGTTAATAGCAAAAGGTACCAATCATTTGATGGTAGAAAGAATGCAAGCATCTGTTGCACTATTTTTTTGATAAATCTAAGTATGATACACCATATTTTACTTCTTCTTTTTTGGTAGTTTGAAGAACAAACCATAATGAGTATTTCTTAAACATAATTGTTTCCAAGGGCACAAAACCCTTCTTGCCATAAATGAAATCTTGTTTGCTGCATATACAAACATCTGACCCCTAATAATCAATACTCAATTTTCTGCTTTCGTTTCCTGACCAAATATTACTAATACTCATTAATGTTTTCCTAAAGAAGCAGAATATAACAAACGGTTATATCAATTTTCTGCTTTTATTTTTTGGCAAAAATGCAAAGTACATCCTCTAAGTTTGACCAAAATTCATTTCAATCCTCCATCAGCTTTAGTTAAAATTTAAAAATATATATAAATTAGAAAATAAAGATTTTTTTAATTAAAATTTTTTGAAAAAAAATAAAAATTTGGACACTTAATCACAACATTTAACGAAATTTTATGGAGAGGCCTTAATTTAATAAACTCGAAACTTAGAGGACTCAATTAAAGTTAAAAGACTTCAACAAATTTGCGTTTTTGCCTTATATAACAAATGGTTTAAAAACCATTCTCAAATTAATTGAAGAAGATGCACCTTCCAGTTTCAAATACGTAACAATAATAAAAAATAAGTTTGAAAAAAAATAGAAATAGAAATAGACAGAGAAAGAAAAACATACCCTCCATCGAAGGAGACGCCCAATGCTAGCGGCTTTAGTGCTGGTCATATCGAAAGGATTAGAAGAAGAAAGACTCCTCCTCCTGATCGCTTTCGCTTCCCCCGGCTTCCAAATCGTTGTTGTTGGAGTGCCGGCGGTACGGAGACCCCTTAAAGAAACTCATCTCTGTCGCAAGAGAGATGGCACCGTCAATTCTCTTAATATATATAACCAGTAAAGTGAAAAATCACACATACACAGAGAGAAAAGCTTAAAGCTAGTAACTCACCTAATATCCTAACCTGAGCGTTTTTGTTTTTCAAATTCTTCCAGAAAAATAAATAAATAAAGAGTCGTGTTATCGGGCACCGTAAATACTCAGCTTTTTGCGGTGTCTTTTTATCTGATGTGGGTCAGTTTTATAAGAAAAAAGAAAAAATGAACAAAGAGGCCAAAATATCCTTTTTCATGTCTCTCATCAACTCAAGCCTAGTCAAGCATCTCAGTGTCTCACACAGGAAAATTTGAAAACTCATGCGTCTTTCACAGGAAAACAACACCAAACTCATGTGTCCAAATATCTTACTGGAATAGAAAAAACTGAAATCACAATCCCCTCATAAGAAACAACGTTAACCAACATAATATATATATATATATATATATATATAAACTAAAATCACAATCCTCAGGAAACAACAAAGTATTAGTAGATCCAAAAAAAAAAACCCATCTCACAAGATACAATTAACATCAATACATCCAACAATTTAAAAAAAAAAAACCATCTCACAAAAAAACAACATCAGTACATCCAAAAAAAAAACCATAAGAACATATGGGAGAACATAAAAATTTTTTGAGAGAGATGAACTGGGTTGATGGAGGGGAAATCAAGGAGGAGACGAACTGAGTTAGAAAAGAAAGCTGTGAAAAAAAAAAAAAAAAAAAAAAAAAAAAAAAAAAAAAAAAAAAAAAAAGAGACAAGGTAGTTGAGCCAAGAGTTTCACATGGGAGAACATAGAAGTTTTAAAAGATGAGACAAGTGAAACAGAAAGGAGAGGCAGAAAGGATGGGAGAAGATAAGTGTAAGGGTGATGGGATACGTGTGGTTGAGAAAAAAAAGGGATAATTACACTTTACCCATCTGTAGTTTACCTCTAATTTGACTTGCCTACCCGTGGTTTCATTTTTGACACTTTACCCACCCGTGGTTCATTCCGTCTATGCTCCGTAACCCACCTCTAAATATTCCGTTACTCTGATACGTTTTGTCCAAAAATTTAACAAGAAATCAGATCAAACACTCCTTTCCCACACTCTCTCTCACACTTGCTCATCCATTCTAAACTGAGAATCGACTGGGTTTTGTTTGTGCAAGAACACAGAGAAAGGAGACCCACGGATTCTAGAAGAAGACCCACAGATTCGTGTTTGGGAACATTTTGGTCTTGAATCCGTTTGGATTGCTCTTTACTTGGTGAGCTACTTTAGATGTTCTAAGCATGAAATTTTGATTTTTCTTTTACTTTCATCTGCTCTTTTCCTCTTATTCTAGGTAGATTTAATGTTTGAAACCTAGGGTTTTAATTTTATTTTATTTTTAAATTGGGTTTCTACAAAGTTAAAGTGGCCATGTTTTAATTTTGACATGTTCTTTTACTTTTTGGTTTCTGCAAAGTGACCATTGAACCAAAAATTTGGCCATTAAATTAGCTATGACTCTAGGAGTTTCGTAGATTGGCCAAGTTATCTAGCTTTATTAAAATTAGCAGGTGGGAATGGGATTGCCCTGTTGCCAGGTTTGAGCAGCTGGTTACTGTTAAAGATAATAGTTTTGAGGTTCAAATTAATGGGAATGAAATTGGGTTTCTGCAAAGTGGTGTTTTGTATTGCCGAGTTTTGCTGTCAAAGCAGCAAAGAGTTTATTCCAATGCAGCAGAATTTTTTAGGTATTACTGAGTTTTCAAAGCAGCAGTTTTTTCATTCTGGCAGCTTCAATCTTGCAGTTTTCTGTACTACTGAGTTTTGCTGTCAAAGCAACAGATTTTTTTTCAATGTAGCAAATTTTATTTGTATTACTGAATTTTCAAAGCAGCAGGCAGATTTTTAGAAGCAGCAAGCAGCAGGCAGAACTTGCAGGGAGGATTTAATGCTTTTTTAACCAAGGGTCTAGCATAATGGAAATATTTTCTTGCTAGTAGCAATTATCAAAAGACTGGTCTAGAAAGTTAATTTGTGGTGGCTTTGTTGCTTGGGAAAAAATGCCTTATTGATTATCTGATTGGAAAAATGCCTTATTGCTTGTGTAGCTAATGCTGTTACTTTTCAGTGCTAGCTATTATTCACTTTACATGCCCTCTTTAAAATGCTATATGTTGAGCTACATGAAGACCAGGCAAAGGGCTGAATGTACTCATTGTCATGTGATGTTGAAGGGGGTCTCCCTTGGTGCAAGGGGTCTGTATATCATTCCCAATGGGTTTGAAATTTCCAGTTATGATGAGAGGCTTGATGGTCTTCCAGTTTAGAAATTTTCGAGCTTTGAGATGCTGTTGCAAAAAGAACTAGCACTTCTGAAGATTATGTTTCACTTCGAATTTTGTTTATCTGAGCTTGTTGATGTAATGGGAACTTATGTTTGTAAAGTTGGAATTTCATTGCTAAATGTTGTCATGCTATTGTAGATGGTTTGAAATAAAGAATTTGTTTTGCATCATTAAGCTCTATCATCATGAGCAACTATTATTTAAGCACTAGATGTTAATAATTGTTCAGAAGTGTCAACTTTTCAATTGGGTTTAATTAACTGTATTGTAAGTCTAACTGGAGTATAAGATTAATTTGCATAGTTAAGCCTAAGGCTCTATACGTGACTGCTAATCTTAAGAAGGCCCTTTGATTGGGATGTGGTGTCACTTTGCAGAAGTGACAAAAGAACTAGTGAAGCTAATAAAAGCACTTGCTCTAAAATGTAACTACAACTTCCAGGACAAACAATGGTGAGAGAAGAAATATTGGCAACACTGATTTTCAGGATGTTTCTTTCCAACACTGATTTTGCCAATGTTGATTGCAAATATCATTTTCACCTTTGCTCATTTTCCACTTGTTATATATGGTGTCCAAAGTCAAGTCATAATTTATTAAAGCCTTTTGGATTTAGTAACTGCATCCACAATCTTTAATACTTACTGAATCCTTGTCAAGTCTACGTTTTTATCATTATGAACAGTGCATATGGCAAAATAAAAAGTAAAAAAAGATAGTTTACTCTACTCACAAAATTAAAGGCAAATGTCATTGACAAAGAACTTCTAACTATATCAAACTTGTTACATGTGAGCATACAACTAAATACATGTTACACTTGAAAGTTGAAACCACTACCCACTACAAAGACAACAAATACAACTAAACTAGAAAATTGTTGTTAAACATGGCTCTTTTGCTTATCATCTGTTCAAGAGGTTCATAAGCACGATGCACTTAAATGGCACATGGTTACAACATTACAATTTACAATGACAAAGCAGCTATGTAGAGGAGAATCAGCCACCGATGTCCTGGTTGATTGACTAATGAGCAAGTATCTTGTCTGATTGGTACCTGAAAATCCTTTGAGATGTTGATATTGATGGTTTAAGCCTAAAAATTATCACAATAGCAATATAAATAATAATAATAATAATAAATGATTTTGCCTAGACAATGCAACAATGAAAATGGTCTATAATATGAAGAAGGGGAAATGCAAGCTTACAGACTATGATTCACAGCAGGTAAAGTTAGAGGGCTACCTATCTCAACGAATGAACTTAGTAAGGCTACAAATAACAATAAATAAAACAACTGTTAAACTTTGTTCATATGGCTAAATGTTACATTGATTACTTGTACTGTTTCCTTCTATCTAAAATTTTCTTTGTGTAGCAACAAAAGGATAAAAGAAAAGAAAAGGTTTTTATAGCAAGTCTGAAGTTTTGCAAATCTGCTGCTTTGAAAACTCAGTAATACCAAAAAAATTCTGCTGCATTGGAATAAACTCTTTGCTGCTTTGACAGCAAAACTCGGCGATACAAAACACCACTTTGTAGAAACCCAATTTCATTCCCATTAATTTGAACCTCAAAACTATTATCTTTGACAGTAACCAGCTGCTCAATTTAAAACATGGCCACTTTTACTTTGTAGAAAACCAATTTAAAAATAATAAAAAAATTAAAACCCTAGGTTTCAAACATTAAATCTACCTTGAATAAGAGGAAAAGAGCAGATAAAAGTAAAAGAAAAACCAAAATTTCATGCTCAGAACATCTAAAGTAGTTCACCAAGTAAAGAGAAATCCGAACGGATTCAAGACCAAAAAGTTCCCAAACACGAATTTGTGGGTCTCCTTCTTCTAGAATCCGTGGGTCTCCTTCCTCTATGTTCTTGCACAAACAAAACCTAGTCGATTCTCGGTTTAGAATGGATGAGCAAGCGTGAGAGAGAGAGTGTGTGGGAGAGGAGTGTTTGATCTGATTTCTTGTTAAATTTTTGGACAAAACGTGTTAAAGTAACAGAAAATTTAGAGGTGGGTTACGGAGCATAGACGGAATGAACCACGGGTGGGTAAAGTGTAAAAAATGAAATCACGGGTAGGCAAGTCAAATTAAAGGCAAACCACGGGTGGGTAAAGTGTAAAAAATGAAATCACGGGTAGGCAAGTCAAATTAAAGGCAAACCACAGGTGGGTAAAGTGTAATTATCCCGAAAAAAAATGAGAAGTAAAAATAAATAAATAAAAGTAAAAGGTGGCTTGATGGAATACCTGTCTATCATGAAATGAATTTTACAAAATAAAAATTACAAATGGTATTACAATACAACAAATTATCACAAAATTTTCACAATAGTTGAGTTGTCAAATTTGAATTTAGTTGGATTTTTCAAAATATGAATTCAGTAATAAGTTATTGGATAGTGTAACATTTTTTAGAGTCACGTCAGATTTAACTTGAACCCAACCATATATTTCTTAATTCGATGTGAATTTTGACAAATCTACCGTTAAATTACATTATCTTTATATATTTTTCATGCTTACAAATTTTTAAGGTGATCAAAGATTAATTTCCATATCATCAATCAATTGTCTAGATTCAAGTTTTAGTGGTTTAAAATAATGCATAAAAGATGAGTTTATAGATCAAATGGTAAATTACATCCGATTGGCATGAAAATTGGCATGCATGTTAAAACCATACAGAACATGTAATCCAACAATTGGATTTTCAAAATATGAATTCAGTAATAAGTTATTGGGTAGTGTAATATTTTTTAGAGTTACGTTAGGTGTAACTCAAACCCAACCCTATATTTTTTAATTCGATGTGAATTTTAACAAATCTATCATTAGATTACATTATTTTCGTATATTTTTCATGCTTATAAAATTTTAAGGTGATCAAAGATTAATAGTCATGTCATCAATCAATTGTCTAGATTCAAGTTTTAGTGATTTAAAATAATGCATAAAGGATGATTTTATAGATCAAATGGTAAATTACATCCGATTGGCATGAAAATTGGCATGCATGTTAAAACCATATAGAACATGTAATCCAACGGTTGGATTTTCAAAATATGAATTCAGTAATAAGTTATTGGGTAGTGTAACATTTTTTAGAATTACGTCAAATGTAACTCGAACCCAACCCTATATTTCTTAATTCAATGTGAATTTTGATAAATTTACCATTAGATTACATTATCTTCGTATATTTTTCATACTTACAAATTTCAAGATGATCAAAGATTAATAGTCATGTCATCAATCAATTGTCTAGATTCAAGTTTTAGTGGTTTAAAATAATGCATAAAAAATGATTTTATAGATCAAATGGTAAATTACATCCGATTGGCATGAAAATTGGCATGCATATTAAAACCATATAGAACATGTAATCCAACGGTTGGATTTTCAAAATATGAATTCAGTAATAAGTTTTTGGGTAGTGTAACATTTTTTAGAGTTATGTTAGGTGTAACTCGAACTTAACCCTATATTTCTTAATTCGATGTGAATTTTAACAAATCTACCATTAGACTACATTATCTTCGTATATTTTTCATGCTTACAAAATTTCAAGGTGATCAAAGATTAATAACCATGTCATCAATCAATTGTCTAGATCCAAGTTTAGTGGTTTAAAATAATGCATAAAGGATGATTTTATAGATCAAATGGTAAATTACATCCGATTGGCGTGAAAATTGAAATGTATGTTAAAACCATATAGAACATATAATCCAACAATTGGATTTTCAAAATATGAATTCAGTAATAAGTTATTAGGTAGTGTAACATTTTTTAGAATTACGTCAAGTGTAACTCGAACCCAACCCTATATTTCTTAATTCAATGTGAATTTTGACAAATTTACCGTTAGATTACATTATCTTCGTATATTTTTCATGCTTACAAATTTCAAGGTGATCAAAGATTAATAATCATGTCATCAATCAATTGTCTAGATTAAGTTTTAGTGGTTTAAAATAATGCATAAAATATGATTTTATAGATCAAATGGTAAAATACATCCGATTGGCATGAAAATTGGCATGCATATTAAAACTATATAGAACATGTAATCCAACGGTTGGATTTTCAAAATATGAATTCAGTAATAAGTTTTTGGGTAGTGTAATATTTTTTAGAGTTACGTTAGGTGTAACTCGAACCCAACCCTATATTTCTTAATTCGATGTGAATTTTAACAAATCTGCCGTTAGATTACATTATCTTTGTATATTTTTCATGCTTACAAAATTTCAAGGTGATCAAAGATTAATAGCCATGTCATCAATCAATTGTCTAGATTCAAGTTTTAGTGGTTTAAAATAATGCATAAAAGATGATTTTATAGATCAAATGGTAAATTACATCCGATTGGCATGAAAATTGGCATACATGTTAAAATCATATAGAACATGTAATCCAATGGTTGGATTTTCAAAATATGAATTGGCATGCTTACAAAATTTCAAGGTGATCAAAGATTAATAGCCATGTCAAAATGGAAATGTAAAATATTGTCATTCCAAAGATTAATAGCCAATATTTTTTTCACTAGCATAATATTGTCAAAATGGAAATGTAAAACCAAAAAAAAAAAAAAAAAAAAAAAAAAAAAACAAGAGAAGCGTCAAAATTAACAAAGGCATTATATTGTCAAAATTAATATTGTCATAATTTTTTTCTTTTACAAGCTCAAGAGTTTATGCCTAACATTTCAAAGAAAATATTGGATTCAATCCAATTTCACTCGAAGTACTTTTTTTTCTTTTTTGGGCACCATTTGAGGAAGTACAGTTATCTTTCTCTGGACATGTTGAGATGTTGCGGCCAACATACTTGCAAAGGCCACAAGACTTCTTTTTCTTTCCTAATTCTCTTCCACCTTTCATTCGTTTTTGCTTCAGACGACCTTTTGTCTTTGAGAGAGGAGGACAATTAATGAAGCAATTTCCATCAATCATATCATTAACATTAGCATCAACCTTATTTTCCTTGTCCACCAAATTTTCATCAGCCACCACTAGCAATTCCTTTTCACTTAATGATGCTTCACGACACCAACATGGTGGTAAATACAAGGATGGAATTTTGTAACAATCTTTATGAAGGAATACATTAAGTACGTGACGACAAAGTATATCCCAAAATTCAAAATTCTTGCAACTACAATATCTCATCTTACCATCCCATAATACTTTGTGTCTTTGACTAGTTTCATCTTTATAATATTGTAGCACAAATTCAATATCATTTTCTTGAAGCACCGAATATTGTGTTGCTCTCCCAAATTCCTCTTGAAAAATCTTGAAAGTATAGGGCGTCAAAACACTATGTGCTTGATCTTCTAACAATGACAATGATCTTAACGAAGAACCTCTATATGTCTCCAACATCGTATCATGTGATTGTATTTGCTCTATATCCTCAATGGCTAGATCAACCTAAAATTACAAATAGTAAAATAAATTAAAAACTTTTGTATGACACATGAAGACTACAAATATTAATAAAAAATAAATTATACAACAAAAGAAATCAATGGTAAATAATGACTTACTTATTTGATGAGTTGGATCAAGTTTATGTGAGAACTAACAAACCGTTTAATAAATGCACTTATACTTTCCGATCTTCCGGTTGTTGTCATTCCACCAAAAAAATGCCCACGAAGATAACATGGTACCCAAAAGTGCTTGATTTGATATAAACCAATTACATGTTTGTTAGAGAGCATGTCATATTTTGTCATAACTTGAAGCTATTGATTGTCAAAATCTTCACATGACTCTAACTTGTATAACTTATAGAAGTCCATGCACCAATTTGAATATTGATTATGAAGAATTGATGTAAACCAACCGCTAAATTTAGCTGTAATATGCCATATACAAAAGGCATGCTTTGTAGCCGGCAATTCTTTTGATATTGCCTCTGTAATCCATGGATCTTGGTCTGTCAAAATTGTCTTAGGTTGATTCCTCATTAAGCGTGCAAAAGTCTACTAATCAAATACAAATTTACTAAAGCATGAAAATATTTCAAAGGATATACATAATTATTCTACTAATTAATCAAATAAAATTTAAAAAATAATTGTACAAGTTTATAAAACATAGAATGTACCTTCATTAACCATCGAAAGGCACTTGTTGTTTCATTTCGAAGAAGTGCACAACCAAAGAGAATTGTCTTTTCATGATTATTGACACCAACAAAAATACCAAAAGGCATATCATAAACATTCACCTTATAAGTAGTATAAAAAACAACTACATCTCCATATTTTTGGTACCAATCAAAACAATGAGTAGATGACCAAAAAATATGCTCCAATCTATTTTCTTCATCGGTTGTAAATGCATATTGGAATCTAGAGTTCTCTTCTTTAGCAACTTTGCAAAATTGTAGAAGATCCATGGCATCATTCTTTGCATTCTTCCTCCTCATTTTCACATAAAGATTACGAATATCCCTTTGAAAAAATGGAAGTTGTCCATGTTTCAAATGCCTCTCAAGTTCCATAACACGCATTACCTCTCTAATTGAGAGTCCAGCTTCTTTCAATAAGAAAATGCGTTTTTCATCATCTATAGTAATAACTCGATTGGCTGGAAGAAATCGCACTTCCGAAGGGGAGAACAAATCATGATTGTGGTCTACAACAAACTTAGTGACATGCCATTCTCGAGGAAAAATATCAAATAACTTTCGCAAAATGATACTTAAATGAGCATTACATCAACATTTTAAAGACTTCCTATTTCTTTGCTCCTTAGATTGATCCACTATTTTTAGTGGTTTTTTACCTTGTCGATGACAAAAGAAATCACATCTTACTATTTCTCCTTTTTTTTTCTCAGTACGACCTTTTCGAATTATAAAATCATATCGATTTGCATAATTTTTATAGAAAATGAAAGTTTCTTCTTCACTAGGAAAATATTGACCAACAAAAGGCTCAAACTCATTTTCTATTGAATTTATATCTTCATGTTCTTCAATAACTCCCATTTTATCTATTGGACATTCATTCCAATCAATTAATCCATCATTTGGAAGCTCATTTAATTCAACACAATTCTTTGAAACACTTCCATGAACCCCACTTGCAATTAAATCATCATCAACTTGTGCTATATTAAAACAAAAATTAAAAAAACAATCAACATCATATTATGTGATATATGAATTATATATTACAAATAAAATGAAAATAATAATACATTCTTGAGACAATTCATTTAAGTCAAAACAATCCGTTGGAACAAATTGATGAGCCTTACTTGCATCTACATTATCATCCATTGGTGCTATATTAAAACAAGAGTTTAAAATATAAACATCATATTCTATGATAAATGAAATGTAAATTTATAAATATATTAAAACAAGAGTTTAAAATATAAACATCATATTCTATGATAAATGAAATGTAAATTTATAAATAAAATAAAATTATAATACCTTCTTGAAGGGGTTCATTTAAGTCAGAACAATATTTTGGAGCAAAGTAGTGACTCTCACTTGCAACTACATTCCCATCCATTGATGCTATAATACATGTATTAGAAATAAAAATTAACATCATATTAATTTTGGTGCTACATAAAAACAAGAGTTTAAAAATATTCTATGATAAATGAAATGTAAATCACAAATAAAATAAAATTACAATACCTTCATGAAGTGGTTCATTTAAGTTAAAGCAATTTTTGCAACTACATCCCCATCCATTAGTGCTACAATATACATGTATCAAAAATAAAAATTAACAACATATTAATTTTAACCTATTCTTTAAAAATAACTATGAATCAAATAAAATACAATAGTGGTACCTTGTTTAATTATTCTTCAATCTTTTATTGACATTTCTTCATCTCTTCTTCTCTTTGATATTGGTAAAGGAGAAGAAATTTAGTTTGATATTGGTAAAGTGAAAGAAAGTGGATGATAAAATATTGGTAAAGTGAAAGAAAGTGAATGGTAAAATATTGGTAAAATAAGATTTGGTGGGAAATAAAAAGTGAAAGGGGGAGGGAAGTGAGTTAAGTGGGCAATTTTGTCCAAAGAAAAAAGAGAACTCAGCCATGCCAGCCGTGTCCCATATTAAGAGGGCAAAATTGTCCAAACTTTTCTTACATGTCATGTCATGCCTTTTTGTCTAATTTACTCAATTTTTTTTTATTTATGTGGGACCCATTTTGGAGAACCTTAACACCCTCCGATGCTTGTTAACATTCTCCATAAATAAAAAGCAGAAGTAGTGCTTTCTTCTCTAATTTTCCCTTCTTTATCTTTGAACTTTTGCTTTTGTTGCCTTTTGGAGAAAGTATATCATGTTAGCATCAGTATTTCTAAATGAATGAGATGATGACACATACAGGTGTAGACCCGAAACCACTACGTCACCCCACTCACTGTTTCTTTTTAAGTTCTAAATCGTTTATCTAGTACTGCTGGATGTGTTCTGAACTACTTATTTTGAACCGCTGTATTTCTTGTTTTTGTCCAGCTGCTGCACCTATTGCTTTTTTTTTTTTTTAATCAATTTAGAGCTCATGCATGATGACTTGATTTAGCAATTTGATTCTTACTTTGTGCACATGCATGCATTGGTGTTGATTCCATTAAAGCAATAGAGTTTGTCAATAATTTAAATTTTGGCTGGATTTTGTTTCATAAGTTGATCTTCCGCTGCATCCTGTGTTGTTTTATGAAAATTAATGATTTTTCTTGGTTTTATGTTGTAGTTAAAGCTAAAATTGTATAGAAAAGTTTAAAAGCTTGTTTGGATAGCATAAAAACTGAGTGATATCACTCAGTTTTCATGTTCCATCATCCAAAACAAGTGGATCTCACATATGGATAATTGTTTGGCTTGGTTTTGGATGATTATTTCCATCACTCAAATGCTCAAAATTTTGAGCTTAGATGATGGAAACTAAAAACACAATTTTGTTGTTTTTAGATGTTAGAGTTATGAGTTTAATGACAATTTCGTAATAAAATACAATTAGTGGGATCCATGGTCAAACCACACATGTGCTCTACCATACTTTTTTTTCTTTTTCTTGTTCACTTTTTATCTCCCAATGTGATATCGGATGCTTTCTTCTTCTTTTTTCTTTTACTTCTTTCTTTTTTCTTTCCTTTTTTCTCTTTGGTTTCTTTTCGTCTTCAAGTTGGGTTTTTGCTCTTAGTTTCTTCTCTCTTTTCTTTCTTTCTTCTTCACTCTGGTTTCTTCTCTTAGCTGCTTCTTTTTTTTTTTTTTTTTTTTTTTTTTTTTTTTTTCAAGCGATGATGGCAAAGATGGCTGAGTTTGGGTCTTCGATTTAAGGATTTGGGTTTGGGTTTTTTGTTGTGGTTGTGGTGGTTTAAGGCTTGGGCTGTGGTGGAGCTTGTTCGCTTGGATTTTTTGGTGGAGGTTGTGGTTTTGGTTGAGGGCTGTTGGTGGGTTTGGATTTTTGATTCATTCAGATTTTTTGGTGGAGGTTATGGTTGTGTTGAGGGGTATTGGTGGTGGAGGTTGTAGTTGTGGAATTTTGGGTTTGCCGTTGGTGGTGGTGGAGCTGGGTTTTGATGTAGTTGTGTTTGAAGAGCTAAAAAGAAAAGGGACGCGAGTAGCAACCATAATCTTCTGTGTAGTATTAGTGGGTGGGTCCATCATTTTTGCAAAAATTGGAGTTAAAAACTGAGATACATGACTGAGTTTTGTGACCAAACAAAAGTGTTGGATTTTTTAAGTGATGGTGGGGTTTGGGTTTTGAGTTTAAGTAATGAAAACTGAGTGAGCCCTATACCAAACGAGGCCTAAATGACTGAAATTATGGTTGAAAGGTTAATTGTTTTATTAGCCTACCAATCAACACCGAGTGCATAGTTGATGTAAGATATAATCTATTAATTTTTAAATTTATTAATTTTGGTATTTTTATTTAATTTTCATTATTTTAGGTTTATGATATTTATTCTCTTATTTTTAGGTCAAATTTATTTCCATTATGGTAAAATATTAATTAAGATTTATTTTAGAATATATTTTCTTATGTGTCAAGTTTTATGGATCCTTTAAATCAATGTTATGAATACTGTTTCAGAAGCCGTTTTGGTTTATCCATTTAAATGAAATATTTCGGTACTGGTCAATTTGGTGTATCGTTTCATGACATTTCAGGATTACTATTATATAAAATAATGAATTTAATATTTTTTTTATATGTAAAAAATCAAATAAAGGGAGTAGAGTTTATTATGAAAAAAACAATTATTTATGATTTGTTTTAAATAAAACCAATATTTTTGGTAATTGTAAACAAAGAACCACCTTCCAAGAAGGTTACTTTACACATTTTTCAATTCCTAAGCCCACCCACGTGAAACAAGTGACTTTCTCACCTACTTAATTTATGTTTTTTTTTGTCATAACTTCTCATCTAAACCTTTAGGCTTTGTTTAGTTACAGCTAGGGTGAGGGAAGAAAAAAGAAAAGATAGGAAGGGTGGAAAAAGAGAAAAGAAAAATCATTCTCTAAGGGTCTGTTTGGATATCGTTTATTTTGCTGAAACTGAAAACTTATTGTTGAAAATACTATAGATAAAGGTAAAAATTAGTTGAAATAGTACAGTGGTGCCCATGAATAATACCAAAAAATGCAATGATACCCATGAATAGTAGCAAAAATAAGCTAAATAATGAAATAATTTATAATTTTCATTACTTCCCAAATGCACACTAGGTGTGTTTGAATATAGGAAGAAAAGAGAGGAGAAAAAACCTTTCCTTTATTTGATTTAAACTTTTTGATACGTATATTTTTACATTTATTCCCTTATATATATTTGACATGTTTAAACTTTTTGGTTTGAAACCACTTATATTTGTAAATTTATACCATATTATTTTGAAATTAGTCAACCAATAATTTGTCTTATTCAGCTTCCATTACTCTTCCGACCAATTTGGGCTGACAAGAATTTGTGGGCCCATGAGAAACCTTTTCTCTTCAATTCTCTCAAATTTCCTTTCCACCCTTGAAACCAAACAATGGGAATTTCTTTCTTTCCGTTCTTTTCTTTTCCCTTCCACCAATCCAAACATAGTGTTATTCTTCTTCCTCACCTCTTCTAAGTTATAACCATGTCTCTGTGTCTTCTCATCTTCTTTTTTCTCTCTCTCTCTCTCTCTCTCTCTCTCTCTCTCTCTCTCTCTCACACAACCACTGCTTCATCAGTTGATTCAATTCACCTTATTCTTCATTTTTTATTTTACCTCTCTCTCTCTCTCTCTCTCTCTCTCTATATATATATATATGCAATAGTTAGAGCTTAGGAAATGTTAAGATCCAACTTTTTTTTCCCTTTGTTTTAAACTAATAGGCTAAAAACATATTGACCCATTGTGATGAATTAACCAATTAATTAGCTAAGTGAATTAATTAGGTTCAATTACATGCAATGAGTGTAGTAGCACAAACAAATCACTAATTAAACTAAGTATGCAGCGGAAAATAAATTAACATGGTGATTTGTTTACGAATGGGGAAAACTTACACGGCAAAAACCCTATCAGATAATTTTAAGGTCACCACTCCCGAGAATCCACTATTATCACAATAAGCGATTACAAGTAAAGGAATTCCAATACCTTATACCAACCTAAAGTTGAACCCTTACCCCAATACCCAATTGAAATTGTTCTGTAGTGACAGTCTCTCCTTTTCAATGAATGGCTCACAGTACGTGACTAACTAATTATGTGGAACCCAGTATGCGACTTGATCACCAACTTGAGAAGGATGTTGGCTGCAAAATTCTTCTGTTCATCACACGATGAAGATCATGAAGTTGCTTGGTCACAAAATCCTATAGTATACAAACACAGCAACTTCTTCAAGAACTAGGGCAAACTAGGTCTCTAGTCACACTCTTCTTCACACTTGTGAAATTTTCTCTTGTGCAACTTGTGTCACTTTTGACGGCCCTTAAAATAATCCTTATATATATTTATGGTTGTAAGAAAAGAAAGCCTAAACACATACTCACAGATTGGATGAAAAACAATCCTAAAAAACTGAACATCATAAACCTCGATAGATAGCCATCTATCGAGATAGCTGTCAAACCTCGAGCCGAAACAGCTCTCTTTAAATCTTGATAGATGCTAGCTATCGAGTTTTAATGAATACCACTTTTTGACTTGATTCTTAGATAGACTTGCATGGCCTTAACACTTGAACTTGAAACAAGGTTTCTTGAAGCATCAAACACATCTTAGATCCACCAAATTACAAGTAAAGTGTGTTTTGTCAAAAGATTAGCCAATTACATAAAATAGTGACATATGTTCCTAACATATGAAACGCATATGTCTTAACATAAACAAAGATGAAGGCTAAATAGCGTACCAGCCAGATCTTGAATTTCGGCCGATATTGACTGAAATTGGCCGAAACGTCCCATAATGGGCGAAAATTCCATTCAAGGTGGAACAAGGGGGGTTACCATTCTGGTTTGTATGCTAGTACGAGATTTTCTGATGGGAACAAAACAGATTTCAGCATTGCTTTAAATAGACCTTTAAGTATGTCAACGTCTTTTTCATAATTATTTAATCAATAAAATTCAAACTTTTGTCTTTATTTTTGGGTGGAGTCCAAACCCTTTTCTCTTTGTGGATTTAAGGTTATATTTCAAAAACAAATGTGTTTTGTTTCTTATTTTCTAGAAATAAACATTGTTCTACTTCTTGTCGCTTCACATCCCACATTAATTGATATTAAAGCCTTGGCTTATCTTGGTCTGGTGGCTAACAATGGCACCATTGGAGCATGGCAACAATAGGGATAATTATCATGAAAGCATAACTCATAGGCAACCTATTGGTAAACAAATTTCATATAGGTTTTATAAAAGAATTGCAAGTTTTAATGGTTATTGTTATAAAGAAGATTTTCTTGATTGGTTACTTAATCTAAAGGATTTATTTGACTATGAGAATACTTATTGTAAAGTTGTGATTTACAACTATATTTTTGTTCAATCTTTTCCCTGTATGTTTGTAGGATTTAATGTAAGGGTTGAATGTGAGAGTTTAGTGAAGAATTGTGAAGATAGTGAAGTTCGCGACTGGCTCATGAGTAGATAATCTGCAAAAGGGCACGTGAAAAGCACATAATAGAAGTCGAAAGGACTAATGCCAAGCTAGTTCTCGCGAGTCACTTTGCGACTTAGCCAAGTTGCGAGTGACCCACGAAACTCTCTACCTGGAGGTTTTTAAACTATGATTTTCTCATTTCTTTACCAACACTATATAAGCACACATTACCCACGAAATTGTAAGGAGACTTTTAGAGTGAAAACCTTAGCAATACACTTGAGAGTTAGAGATTGTAAACCCACAATCATCTACACAATTTCTCTTAATTTTCTTCTACCCCTACCTCTCCAATTACAAATCCTTGAGAGGTTCTTAGCTCAAATACTTACCTCACCCAATTTAAGTGTTGAGAGAAATTTTTGTGCGTGTGGGAAGCATTGAAAGAAGAGCCATCGATTGGCGAATGCAATTTGGAGCTAATTGCTGCATCCAGATAACTAGTGAAGACATAGCTCGGTGAAGTTCATTGGTAGTTGGAACTTGGAGGGTTCAAGTACTTTGGGTAGATTAGGCTTCGAGGATCTTTTTGATATCCTTGTACTCCAACTTTATTCACTAGTAGATTGATTCGGCTTGGAGGGTCGCGGAGAGGTTTTTTGCCGAGTACTTCAGTTTCCTCTTCGATAACACATCTCGGTATTATCTTGTATTTGCATCTCTCTTCCCCTACTCTTTAAGCTTTACATTTATTGTTTATTGTATATGCTTATGCCTTAAAGAATTGTTCCGGTTTCTTTGCATTACACTTATTCTTATTCTGCACTTAGTTAAGTAGGGATAAAAATAATTTAGCTGTTAGTTTCAATTTGGGGGTCTAAACAAGCAATAGTGTTATCACACTATTTGAGCATTCACTTATGATGAGAGAAAAGTTAAACTTGCTTTGTATAAACTTAGTGAGCATGCCTTACGTTGGTGGGAACGAATATAGTTTGATAGAATCTGACGAGGTAAGGCAAAATTCGTTCGTGGCCAAAGATGAAAAAAAAAATGCTTGCTATCAAATTTTATCTTTTGGATTGTGATGAACTTTTGTTATATACAAAACAAGATTATTGTTGGGCAAGAAGTTCACACTTCAATTATTTTGAAAAGCCATATATTCCACCATAAGATTATGTAGAAGTCAAAAAAAGAAAATATAAAGATTTATGAAGAAACTAATGAAGGCCTTATTATAGAAGAACTATTATAGAGAAAGATCTTGAAGTAACTTCAAACCATTAAGGAAGAAATTGAAAAAGAAAATTTTTAAGGATCTTAATGAAACCAAATCATATGATTGTTAATCTCAAGATCCTTTTATTTTAGTCGCATAAAAAAAAAAAAAAAAGATGCTTTTATTTTAGTGGCAAGCTATACACCAAAGTTTATTGATTTTATAGGGGTTGATAGATTTGATTCAATTGTAAGTTCTTATTTGGTAAATCTCTACAATTGCATGAAGACCAAGGAAAAAGAAATTCAAGTTGATTTGTCCTCCATTGATGAGTTGCAAGTATGGAAAGAAGATCAATGGGCTCAAGTATTCCAAATATTTGCTTTCTAAGCATGGAAGATTTCAGATCTCAAAGATGAACTCGAGAGTGAGTTTGTTTGAAGTGAAGGGGTCTGATATAGGACATAATCTACCATTTAATTTTTGTGATTCATTAATTTTGGTATTTTTTATTTAATTTTTGTTATTTTAGATTTATGGTATTTATTTTCTTATTTTTAGGTCTTTTTAATGTTTTTTTAGTTCAAATTTTGATTCCTAATATGGTTATGTATTAATTAGGATTTATTTTAGAATATATTTTTTTGTTTGTCAAATTTTTAAAGCCTTTAAATAGGTCTCCAAGTTTGTCAATGTTTTTTTTTAATTATTTTTTTTAACAATTATTCAATCAATAAAATTCAAACTTGTGTCTCTCTATTTCTCCTTGTAGATTCAAAGACCCTCAAATTCGAGGAACCTTCATGAATTTGAGGTTATATTTCAAAAGCAAATAGTTGTTTTCCTTTGGGAACTTGGCCCATATGGATTATTAGGATAGTTAAAAATTTTAAAATTGTCTTGATTTAGTTTTGGGTGAATTTAAGAGAGAGAAGGACACTATTTTTTTTATCTTATTTCTTTATGAACTTCCAAACAAAATGTAAGGCACCAATCATCTTATTGTTTTTCATCCCCATTTTTTTTTTCTTTCAATAATTTGCTTTCTTTGGTCACAAGCTCGTATAGGATGATCCAAAGAATTACTTACTTTAAAGTGCTTCATTTCATTTTAAGCCGTCCTTTGAACACATCTCTCTTTTTGTGGATATTCTAAAAAACTTCTATTGTAAACACCGTTTCTATTTTTTCTTTCGATGGAGTCTCTTTTCGTTTTTCTCTGTGTTTGTACTTGACATTATTATAAAGTTAAAAGTTACTTGACATTATTATATAAATTTACAAAGTAAACACAAAAAAAATAATAATAAATATTGTACACATTTGCAAAACGTGGACAATGTTTATCACTTTTTGCAAAATATTTGCTACTTTTTGTTTATCCACAATGTAAATTTAGATTACAAAGTAAAATGTAACCATAGAATTTTCCATTATATATATACTTTCTTATCACTCGACAGTATAAATCAACAAGGTGGATTTATTTAGTAGCCCACATCCGGAGTATCTCAATCATCCTCATTGTTGCACAATCAAAAAATTGTTTTTATCAGTATTATTTCTTTATCACTGAGTTCTATCACACAACCATTTTTGTGGCAATGGCAATTCTGGCACCGTCACCCACTTCTCTAGTGTTCAAAGTTAGGAGGTGTGAACCATAACTAATAGCTCCAGCCAAGCCAACTCCCCATGAATTTAAACCACTTTCCGACGTTGATGATGTGTGTTAACAATATAAAGTG
Source organism: Quercus glauca (assembly GCA_023736055.1). Classification (NCBI taxonomy): domain Eukaryota; kingdom Viridiplantae; phylum Streptophyta; class Magnoliopsida; order Fagales; family Fagaceae; genus Quercus; species Quercus glauca. The sequence goes on along the minus strand of CM043323.1, from coordinate 25,212,621 downwards.
AAACAGAATAACTGAATAATCTGTATATTGATGTGTATATAACAATGTACAAAAGAGAGCCTTATATAGGCTAGGTATGTGTGTAGTATAAGTAACATGAGTGCAGTACAAGTAATATACTGGGCTAAGCCCAATGGGCTAATCTATACACTAACACCCCCCCCTCAAACTCGAGGTGGTAAGGAGGAAGCCAACTGGAGTTTGGATATAAGATCTCGAAGACGACCAGGCGGGTGAGACTTGGTGAAGATATCAGCAGGCTGGTCAGCGGATGAGATGGAGAACAACTTGAGATTGCCTTTCTTGAGATGCTGGCGAGTGATGTGGCAGTCGATCTCAATGTGCTTGGTGCGTTCGTGGAAGACATCATTATGAGCAATGTAGATAGTACTACGATTGTCACAATAAAGAGGAGTAGCAGTGGGCTGTGGAGCATCCATGTCAGCCAAGAGCTAGCGAAGCCAGACAAGCTCGCAGGTGGTGTCGGCAAGGGCACGATACTCAACCTCAGTACTGGAATAGGAGACAACATCCTGCTTTTTGCTATGCCACGAGACAAGAGAAGTACCTAACAGGAAACAGAAACCTGTGATAGAGCATCGATTAGTCGGATCACCTGCCCAGTCCACATCTGAATAAGCATGAAGCTCAAGAGAAGACCGAGAAGAGTAGTGTAGACCATGATAAAGTGTGCCCTTGACATATCGGAGAATCCGAAGAACAGCAGCATAGTGGACAGAACGAGGGGCATCCATGAACTTACTAACCATACCCACGGCATGTGAAATATCCGGACGAGTAACAGTGAGATAGATCAGACTACCAACCAACTGACGATAGCGAGTAGCATCAGATATAGGTTCACCATCCAAGAGTGTGAGCTTTGCATTGTATTCCAAAGGAGTGGAAACAGTCTTGTTATCAGTGATACCAGCTTTGGAGAGAAGATCAGAAGCATATTTAGCTTGGGAAAGATAGTATCCATCAGAGGATGAGGTAACCTCAAGCCCAAGAAAATAGCTGAGAGTGCCCAAATCTTTCATTTCAAAATGCTGACTAAAGAAGTGCTGAAGAGAACGGATACCTGCAGAATCATCTCCAGTAATAATCATATCATCAACATAGAGAAGAATAAGAGTGATACCAGTAGAGGATCTTCGGACAAAGAGAGCAGTGTCATGAGGACTCGAAGTGAAACCCTGCTGAACAACAACGGAGCTAAACTTTTCAAACCAAGCTCGAGGAGCCTGCTTGAGACCATAAAAAGCGCGGCGAAGGCGACAAACTTGACTGCCTGAGTGTGGATAGCCAGGGGGTGGTTACATGTACACTTCTTCTTGAAGGTCTCCATTGAGGAAAGCATTCTTCACATCCATTTGATAAAAAGGCCAACGGCGAACAGCAGCCACAGCAATGAGACATCTAACAGATGTAAGGCGAGCAACAGGAGCAAATGTTTCCTCATAGTCAATGCCATACTCTTGGGTAAAGCCCTTGGCAACTAAGCGAGCCTTGTATCGTTCAACAAATCCATCAGCCTTGGTCTTGATCTTGTAAACCCACCTACAACCTACTACAGACTGACCAGGAGGCAAATCAACCATATCCCAAGTGTGGTTTTTATGAAGGGCATCTAGTTCATCATTCATACCTTGCCGCCAAAGAGGGTCAATATGAGCCTCACGATAGGTGTGCGGTTCATAGAGGGTGGCAAGGGCAAAAGAGCAGTGATAATCAGAGAGATAAGGGGGAGGAATGCTTACCCGAGTGGAACGACGAAGTTCAGGACCATCAGGAGACTCAGGAGAGGGTGGTGCCACAGGATCCAAGACAGGCGGGTCATATGCCGGGGACAGAACCGGAGATGAGTCGTCTGGAGAGGCAGCCGATGTTGAAGAATCCTCCACAATTTCAGGATAGAGAGGGAGGAAAAGATCAGTAAAAATGGGAGACTCAGAGGAAGAGGATGTAGAAAACTGCTGAAGACTCGTGAAAGGATGATGTTCCCAAAACTCAACATGACGGGAGACATGAAGACAATGAGAAATGGGATCATAGCAGCGAAACCCCTTTTGAGATACACCATAACCAAGGAAACAACAAAGACGAGCACGAGGTTGGAGCTTTGTTCGTTCATGAGGAGGAAGAGAGACAAAGCAAGCACAACCAAAAACCCGAAGAGAGGAGTAGTCGGGGGTTTGACCATAGAAAAGCTCAAATGGTGATTTGTTGTGTGTAGTTGGTGAAGGGATACGATTAATGGTGTATACAGCTGTAAGTGCAGCCTCACCCCAAAAGCGCTCAGGAAGAGAGGCAGAAATGAGAAGGGTGCGGACAACATCAAGAATGTGACGATGTTTTCGTTTTGCACGACCATTTTGTTGAGAGGTGTAAGGACAAGACCGCTGAGTAAGTGTACCATGATTGTCTAAAAAGGATAGGAAAGATTTATCATTATATTCTTGAGCATTATCTGATCGAAAAACTTTGACGGTGCGATTGAACTGTGTTTCAATCATTTTATGAAATCTTTGGTAAATAGACACAAGTTCAGACCTATGGTCAAGCAGATAAATCCAAGTATATCGAGAAAAATCATCCACAAATATGACAAAATATCTAGATCCCCCCTCAGTAGGAATAGTTGCAAGACCCCAAATATCAGAATGTATAAGATCAAAAGGTGCAGAAGAAAATGAGTCACTATTATTAAAGGGTAATTTTGTTTGTTTGCCAAAATGACAGAAAGTACAATCAAATTTTTGAAACTGAACTAAACCTAAATGACCTTGAGAAGCTAACAACTGAAGACGAGATAAGGATGGATGACCAAGACGAGCATGCCATAGATCAGGTGAGGAGGAGGCAATGGTAGCAGCTGCAGAAATAACTTGTGAAGGAATCTTCAAGTCATGAACCTCAAACATGCGACCAACCTTACGGCCTGTCCCAAGCACTTGACCCGTTCGGGGATCCTGCACATCCACACCATGATTAGTAAATAGAAGATCTATGCCTAATTCACAAAGTTGACTAACAGAAAGCAAATTGAGCGATAACTTGGGGACATGAAAAGTGTCACTAAGGGATAAACAAGGAGAAGAGATTGTTCCTTTATGACTAACAGGCATAGGAGTTCCATCAGCAGTGTAAATCGTGATTGGATGTTCTAAGGGTGCCTTATCAGAAAATTGGGATTCATCAGGAGTCATATGGTTACAACATGCAGTATCAAAAAACCAAGGTTGTTTACCTGAGGTGACAGAAAGGGCAGTGTAAGTGCGAGATAAAACATGTTGAACAACTGCCTCAATATCAGCTGTAGTAAGTGAGGAAGCCAAAGATGGACCTGTAGGAACCGATGGATCGGAAGGACATACAGCAGCTGCCCGAGAAAGAGAAGCTTTATTCTGCTCTTGCATAAATTTCTGCAGTTTGCGACAAACTGAGATGTCATGGCCTTTAGCACGGCAAACTCGCAACGAATACCTTTGGAAGACTGAGAGGTGGGACGCCCAGAGTTTATCCATGGAGGAGCAGTGAATGCAGCAAAGGGAGGCTGTGGAGATGGTGTAGCCAATACATGATCAGATAATGACATGTGATGAGTAGGCCGACGGTTTTCCTCAGAAATGAGTTCCTTGACTGCAGCATCAAGAGAAGGAGTAGGAGACCAGCTAAGCAGAGAAGCCCTAGTAAGCTCAAAATCCTCACGCAAACCCATCATGAAGTGCATAAATTTACGGTGATCCCGATATTTGACAAAGAGCTCAATGTCCTTAGAACACACTAGTGGAGGATCTGCAGCAGAGAGTTGTTCCCACATAGTAGAAGTTTGAGAATAAAAATCAGAAATAGACTGACCTGTTTCTTGGCGCATTTGATAAAGTTTTGATTCAATGTGGAACTCCAAGCTTGAATCATTAGTATAATTATAGCGATCAGCCAAAAATTTCCAAGCAGCCTCAGCAGTCTCAAGACGAGGAAGAAGATTATAAATGGAGGGAATAGAGGTATTGATAAACCAAGATAAGATCTTACTCTGAATACTCTCCCATTCCTCTAGGCGTTCTTCATAATCATCTATTGCAACTGTAGTCTTGGAAGATTCTTCAGCAGGGTTTGGTACTGGCTTAGGAATTGAACCAGTCACATATCTCCACAGTTTACGACCCTTGAGAAAGACAGTCATGTTCTGAGACCATGCATGATAGCTGGTAGGACCATCCAACATAATGGTGATAGGACGTATGATGTCTCGTTCATTTTGTTGAGCCATAATGAAGAAAATGACCAAAAAATGATATTTAGAGACTCAAATGCAGAAACGGAGCCCAAAATCGGAATCTATGCGAAAAACTGAGCAAGACAGGTCCGATTGAAATTTTTTGACCTTGGTCAAAGTCAACGGTCAACGGTCAACGCTGCTGGTCAACGATCAACAATGCTGGTCAATGGTCAGAGTCAACGGTGCTGTCTGCTGACGTCACTGGATGACATGAGATGCTGACGTGGCGATGACGTGCTAGGGTTGACGTGGCACTTAAAGGAGTTGGGCGCATGAATGCGCGTGAAGGAGTTTGTCTGGCGCGTGGGAGCGCGTGTAGCGCGTCTTCGACAGCCAGAAACTTTGGGTGGCGCGTGCGAGCGCGTGAGAGCTCCTTTGGGACAGTTTCTGACTGGGTTTTGATCGGGGAAGTCTGATCTATCACGTCGAATTTATGGTTCGACGATTTGATTAATAAATAGACTAGATCCGAGAGGTAGTGGTTGGGTGTGACGGCGGTGACTCGCTTCTGATGGCGGCTACCGGTGAAGGCGAGGGCAGCGGAAGAACGCCGGAAAATACCACTAGGTCAGAGCAATGGCTCTGATACCATGTTAACAATATAAAGTGAAACAGAATGACTGAATAATCTGTATATTGATGTGTATATAACAATGTACAAAAGAGAGCTTTATATAGGCTAGGTATGTGTGGAGTACAAGTAACATGAGTGCAGTACAAGTAATATACTGGACTAAGCCCAATGGGCTAATCTATACACTAACAATGTGGAACGATGTCAAATTCCTGTCATACAGTTTTATCGCTTTGATCACTCAATGCAAGGGACAGACCCTGTAATTGTCATCAGAGAAGCACTGGCACAAACACTTGTGTTTTATTACCCATTTGCAGGTAGGCTTAGGGAAGGGCCAGGCGCAAAGTTCATCGTAGAATGTACAGGTGAGGGTGCCATAATTATCGAGGCTGATGTTGATGTTACACTAGACCACTTTGGTGATGCACCCCATCCTCTCTTCTCGTTTATGGATGAGCTACTCTTCGATGTTGCTGGCTCTGGAGAAATGCTTAATTGCCCATTATTGCTTATTCAGGTAATGTATGCTTGAGGTTCCATACATTTTAACAATAACAGTTAAATCGAAGTGATTTGATCTGCTATTCATCGTTTTGTGTAGATGCCAAACTTAGTTTTATTCGAGTAAACATATAATACCATAGACCGTAACATATAAACGAGTTTATGTGGTTCAATTAAAAGGTTTAAAACTGTTTGATTTAGGCTTAAGTTTAAGTCATCTATAATCTGAGTAATTATTAAATACTCAGTAGCAATAAGCTCCCATTTCACATGATAATAGGCCCGTTAATTGAAGTAATCAGTCCGTAATGTAAGACGAAGGGGTAATTTTCCTTACAGGCTAGCTTAAACGTGTCCACATGATTGATCATTCTTGGTGTCATCCACAACCAGCACAAAAATTTCAAAAGATGTGCTCATTCGATATTGTGCACATTTCATATGGAAATGGAAAATTAACTTACAAAGATCAAGTAGCTTGTGTGTTAAATCCTCAATTCTTGACTGTCAATGTGCCCACAATAGTCATATTATCATAAAATGCAACAATTAAGAAATATTTTAATGAAAATAACGATCTGCTTACATATTTGTGTGCTCATGCTAATTGGTATAGGTGACAAGACTAAAGCGCAGAAGTTTTATTTTTGCCTTAACGTTTCAACCATGTCATGACTGATGGAATAGTAATAGTTCAATTCATGAATGCCGTGGGTGAAATAGCACAAGGTGCAACTGCCCCAAGGGTAACATGCACACATCATGAATTTCATGAAGTAGCGGACACAAATGGCGGCTTGTCCAACACTTCCAATGGCATGACTTTCTGCTCTTTCTTTTTTGGCTCAACACATATATCCACTATTCGAAAATTTATCCCTCACCATTTGCAAAAATGTTCAAGATCTGAAAAATTAACAGCGTGTATGTGGCGGCGGGTGTCATACAATTGCACTTCGACTAAACCCGGAGGATGATGTGCGCTTAATAAATATTGTTAGTGTACGAGATAAATTTTGTCCTCCATTACCAGCAGGGTACCATGGCAATGCAATTGTAGCCTCAGCAATTCTAACTACCGCTGGGAAGCTTTGTCAGAATCCTATAGAATACGCTTTAGAGTTAGTGAAAACAGCAAAGGCTAATGTCTCTGGGGAATATTCACGATCCCTTATAGATTTGATGGTGATTAAATCCCGACCAAGGCTTCCCATGGTGAGGTCTTACATTGTTTCAGACTTGACAAGTGTGAGATCCAGAGATGTGAACTTTGGTTGGGGAAAAGCTGTTTATGGGGGATTAGCCAAGGTTTTCCCAGAGCCTAATAAAGAGCCTATAAATTTTTACATTCCATTGAAGAATAGTAAAGGGGACAAGGGAATCCTGGTGCCAGTTTACTTGCAAAGCCTAGCCATGGAAAGATTTGTGAAGGAGCTGCATTGCATGTTGAAACATCAATCAGATAGCAATCCAATGTCCAAATTGATCATATCTTCCTTGTAGTATATGTATGTGTGTACTTATATAGAGTTCATTGAATGGTAGTATATTGCCCCAAAAGTATGCATGGTGGGTAACTCTACGTTCTTTGAGGCATTCACAAGCTGAAAGGGAAAGATTTTGGAACAAGCTGGCATGGGCTGCTACTGTGTACCATGTGTGGATCCAAAGAAATGATTGGGGGATCAATGCATAGGATTCTCAGAGAGGAAAGCATATATAGTTTGATTGATAAAAAAAATGATCTGATGAATAGAATGGTGTTTTGCAAGAATGTTTAGAACTCCCTTCTAAGCAGGGTCTTTCATATGTGGCAGATGGAATATTTCCTCTTATTCCTAATGGAATTAGTCAAAGCAAAAGATTTGGAATTTGTTGATTGTTTTAGTTGCTTGGTCGGTCTTGTTTGTAATGCTTGTCCGATTTTTACTTGTGTTTTAATTGTTTTGTATTGCTTGTTGTTTTGAGTTTGTTAAACTTATTGAACATTATTATTGTGCAGCAACACCCCCAACATTCAAACTAATAAAGACAAAAATAAATCAACAAGTACACACAAATATATATATATATATATATATATATATATACTTAAAAAATTACGTGGTTTGATAAGATGCATATGCATCCATGGGCAGTGTGTTAAAATTGAAGAAGGAAAGAACAGTGGCATGAGCAAAATAAAGAAGAAAATAACAGAAAAGGATCAAGGGGAGTCCACGTGTCAGAGAAAGAAGAAAAGGAAAGTGGGAAACAGCTGTCAAGTAATAAAGAAGCCAAGTGTCAAAATGTGATTTGTTGTATTGATAAATCTGTTAGTTATTTTAGGCGGGAAATGTTAGTCCCTGTTTTTTTTTTTTTTGAAAGAAATTAGTTAGTCCCTGTTTTGTGCATATATACATGGTAGTTGCTAATTATTTTGGTAACCACTTTTACTCATCTGAATAACCATTTTTCAGTTTCTTCAATTCCTTTTCTCTCTTTCACTTTGTTTTACACAGTGACAATGATAAAATTTAACTGTGAAAAAAAAAAAATGAGATTATGATATTACTGGCACAAAAATTCTCTCAAAAAAGCTCTGTTTCAAATTAATAAAGGAATTTTCTCTTTGCGTGTCAAAGTCACACGACATGACACTCAGCAAGGTGTCATGCTACCATACCCCTCTCTTTTTTTGGGGGGTATGGTACCTACCTAAATCTAAACCGTTAAATGAATGAAAATTTGATCCGGACCATTCATTTAGTTTGGAGTAATTTAAAATAAATACTGACTACCGGTCAAACAAGTTATATATATAAGTAAAAAATCTAAAACAACCCAGTATTCACTGTGCGCTTCTCCAGTTCTCCTTCTCAAAAACAAATTTCTCTCTGTCACGCTTCAGATTCTATATCACGCTTCGGACTGTATATCGTGCTTCCGATTTGGTTTATCCAAAGAACCCAGAATTCAGTTTCTTCTGTATTAGCTTCTTCTCTTACTAATCAACCACAAGAACCCAGGGCAGCTAAACAAAACCCAAAGAAGAAACAGTATCGGCCGTTCTCTGCCGGCGACGATATTTGAAATAGGTTTGTCTTTCTCTCTCTTTCTCTCTGACGAAGTTGATTTCACTACTAATATACATATTATTAAAGATTCTTTGACTATCAAAGCATGATTTGTCTTTAGTTTTATTCATTGTTAGTAATCCCTAATGCTATTAATTGATTTGGGTTTTTATTTTTATTATTTTGATAGGAGATTTGGGTGTTGTTTGTTAACTTTGTTTCGAAAGTTGATTTGGAATTTCCTCTTATTTGAGAAACAAAATTTCAATGCCCATTATTGCTGTTTTCTTTAGAAATTAGAGGGTTTCTCTGTTTTCTTTCTAATAAAATGTTTATGACTTAAAAAAGAAAAAAAAGAAAAAAAAATGCTGAATGACAATAGCTATCGAACAGAAGTGAACAAATGAGTATTCTTTCAACTGTTTAGGTCCCCAAGTAAAATTTCAAATACCGTATTGCTATTAATTAGATCTTTTCTCTTCATGTTCCCCATATTAATTTCCCAGTTACGCTCACTTTCTTGGTACTGGTCCTTATATCAGTGAGTCTTGGAATTTAGCACACGGGTCCAGAAGTTCCATTGTACGATGAAGTTATATATGTAGACATTGTTCTGGAAAATAATTGGCATTGAAGGTGAAGGTAAGGCCCCGCCTCAATTCTTCTAAATGAATCTTCTATTTTTCTACCTGAACTCCCATTTCATATTTTTTTTCTTTGTATAAATTTTGGAATGGTCATTGTTTGCAAAATAAATTTGCTGCACAAATGAATTCAAAAGCTTTCTCACGACTTTATTCTACGGAAGCAGTTTTTTTAGAACCCAAGGAAAATTACACTTCTGAGATCAAATAGATGTTGATATACTATAATTTTTCCCTTTTAAGAATTGTACTCAGTCTCAACTGATTAACAAGTGCATGAAAAAAAAAAGCTTCATTTTGTTTTGTCGAAGCAATGAATTTTCCATTGATTAGACTATTTACTCCTTGGTGGTTGGTAAACGTGTCATGTATGCTTTGTAGATTTGGTGATGAAGAGTTTATTTATAGAAGTCAATTACACAATTTGCCTTAATGTTTTCTTCACTCAAAATATTTTCAAAAACTCTCTTAAGATAATCACATTAAAAATGTTTAGTTGAAGTTTATCTTAATTTCTCAACAGATTTCCTAATTAGTGTATGTAATTATTTATTTGTCTTATAATTGATAATTGATGCTTAATGTCATGGCTCAGTTCATCCAAGTGAAATAGTGCTGGCACTTACAGTGCATAAGGCTAGAATATGGCTTAGCTCACTAAATGTTTTTTTGGTTAATGAGTTCTTAGACTTCTTTTTCTGCAACAGGAAATTTTAGACTTTTGACATAGTTATTGAATCTTTCTTAGCAGATTGCCTTAGTGTATGTAATTATTTATTTATCTCTTAAAATGATGCCTAATGTCATGGCTCAGTTCATCCAAGTGAAATAGGGTTGGCACTTATAGTGCATCAAGCTAGAGTATGGCTTTGCTTACTAAATGTTCTTTTGATTAATGAGTTCTTAGACTTTATTTTTTGGCTATGATGATAGAGTTGGGGGTGGTGAATGTCATTGCAGTTCTAGTAGCATGGTGTGAAAGAGATTTAGGGTGGTATGTCATAATAGGTTGTTGCATCTTCATCATAATCACAAGGTGAACATGTGTTTACCCAAATCAATAGCTGATGTGTTTTTGTCATTATCACAAGATGAAGATAGCCTTAGTGTGGTATATTTATCTTAGTTTTAAAATTGATTCTATTATCCATTATAACATTTGTATATGCCTTCTAATTTTTTATGATAAAAGTTTTATGTTAAGTTGTGCGGTAGTCACTCCACATGTATAAGTGTTTGTGGGGTGTGGGGGATAAGGGATAAGGCTCAAGTTTCCAAGAGGGCACTTCACACACATATGTACTTAGATTAAATTAGAATATAATTTCTATCTTATATTAAAAAAAAAAAAAAAAAATCATTGATCATCTATGTTGTCCAGGACAAAGTTTGCAAGGAAAACGTTTGCAATTCCCATAGCTTTCAATTGTGATTTTTTTTTTTTCAAATGTATGCTATTGCTTACCTTGTTTGTATTTCATGTTATATTGAGATAGGAGTATGGGGAGAGTCGAAAATATTGAAGAGCAGGGTGCTGTCCAAGTTCCCCCCCCCCCCCCCCCCCCCGAAAAGACCAGTTGGACCATTTTTAATTTATTAGTAAGATTCATTTTCATTATATCCATTTATAATATATTTCCTATTGTTATATTTAAAATAATCTGTTTTATTAAATTTGGATTTTCAGTAAAAAGAAAATAGAATTGATGAAAGCTAAGGGCATTGCCAATAAGATATGCACAGCTGTAAGTTAAATAATACTTATAGTTTTCAGGTTATTGTTATTGTTTAGTTGACATGACATATTCATGGAGATCTTAATTGACTATGAATGTCAATTACAAGTTAAGAAGGGGATTAGAGAAAAGTGGATGAATCTTGATGAATATTCTAAATTAGAGTACAAGAAGGAAGCACATGAGAATTCTAAAAAGTATGCTAATTTGTCACATAATATTCCTCGCAAATCACGTAAAGTAAGTATTTACCTATGAAATAAGTATTTACCTATGAAACTTTTAGCATTCAGGACTATGTATTAAATTTCGTAATGAAACCCTTTTTATTCATTACATAATGCAGGTTTCATTATATACTCGGTGTGCCCCTAATCGTGTTCATTTGATGGCTTTAAATTTAAATGAAAGACAAAGATTTGTTATTCGAGAAATGGGATTTGGTAGTATGTTGGATTTAAGGTCTATACAGTTGGATAGAGATTTTTGCAAATGGTTAGTTGATCATTTTGACGACAATTCTTGTGCATTGGATATTTGTGGAAGGAGGTTACCAATATCCACTGAAGATGTAGAATTTATTCTAGGAATAAAATCAAGTGGGGTAGATGTGTCTATTGCTACAAGCGCTAAAGAGATAAACCATATATGCCAACAACATGGATTAAATGTGGTAGGGGATATACCAATTAACCTCTTAGAGGGTAAGCTGAAGAAGATGAAAACATCAGGAAATGAATTTGTTGGTTGTTTTTTGTTGTTTGTATTGGGTACTTTATTATGTCCCACTCCAAAACCTTATATCAAACGGTCCTTTACCTCAATTCTCCTTAATATTGATGAGGTCAAAAACTTGAATTGGGCGAAGTTGGTGTTGGATTTTCTTATTCGAGGTGTGCGCAAATATAAAGAAAAGAATCATGTTGGCGTTAATGGTTGCTTGCTATTTTTGATGGTAAGTTGTAGAAAATAGATACTTTCAAGAATGTGATTTTGTTTATCAAATTTCTATGACTCTTTTGACTAAATTTCTATGACCCTTTTAAACTACTTCTTAATTACATGTCTAATTATTTGTAAGAGAGTTGGTCGGAACGTTTATGGTACAAGTTGGCAGCAAGTCTAGTACTTTCAAAGAATAATGATCAACGTTCGAGAATTGTTGAAAGTGCTAGAAACATTCCACTATAGGAATATTTTTGGTCACTCAAAGATTAGTATAAAAGAATAAATAGGATACTGTTTATGAGTTAGTGATTTAGTGAATTGAATTTTTTTTTTAATGAATGGGAGATTGAATTTTTATCTTTCATACAGCAATTTAGTAAATTGTTTTTTATTTTTCTAATGAATGTGAGGCTGAATTTTTTTTTTTTTTTGCACGTACGTTTGTGTTGTGTGCACAAACTATTTTGATTTCAGCTGCTTGGTTTAAAGAGCTTCTGACATCTCCCCACTCTCTTCATCTGAAGCATTGAACAGATTTTTGGTTTGTGTAAAGGTCATATCATAGTAATTGATGTTTTTGAGTTTCTTTTTAGACCCATCTTGAGTTTTGGCTATTTTAGAGGTACTTGAGAGTTGAGAAAGTTTGTCGCCTTTTTACCAGACTAGCAAATATGTGTCTTCCTTGCAGAATATTAAGTACAATGTGATAAATTATAGTTTTTAGTTTTAATGTGGTAAAGCAAGTACTCTTGACTATTTTGGCAATCTCTTTGGCTTAGAAGCAAAATATATATTATATTGAAGATTGTGTCTTAAATAATAAGTGCTGGAGTTGCACTTCCACTTCATTTTCAGGTATATTTTATTAAAGATTGTGTCTTGAGTAATAAGTGTAAGTGATTTGGTTGTATTTTCTGCAGATTAGTTTTTGGATCTTGGTGGGAAATCTGATACCCGTTGGCTATATACAGTATGTTTCAGACCACCCTAGTGATTTAAATTCTAAATCAACACTTTTATGTGGTATCTAATTTTCTGAATGTTCTGGAATTAGTTGCTAGATATGGTTGGATAACAATTTGATCATGGAGATGAAATTTGTGGAGCAGTTGTCAATGTCAGAGCTAGGCAGGAAAAAATATCTCTATGGCTGAACAATGCTACAAATGATGCTGCACAGGCAACTAGCATGTTTTGTTCACATGTACTCTTTTGGACCCACCAGATGACTTCTTCTACTTTGTACGGATTCTGAATTATAAATGCAACTTTGGTTCTGTATATACGAGTATAAAACCTACTTGCATTTGTGCTCAAGTTTTTAGAGATGAATTGAGAGAGAAGAGTTAAACATGATGGGCGAGTCAAGATTTTGGTCTGATATGTTACGAAATGGATGAATTGTAGACATTTTAGTAATAGCCTTGTTTTAGTAAAATTGTATTAGTCAATCAATGGTGAAACTTTGTATAATCACATTATTAAGCGAATGTGATTATACTAGAGGAATTATTATACTAAATATTTATACTACAATATAAGCATATATATAAAGCCTTAGTTGTAAAGCTTGAATATTATATGCAAAAGTTATGTCCTAAAGAAACAATGAGGCTTCTCCATGTCAAAGCTACCGTTGTCTAAAGATTCTTACGTATCAATCATAATGAAGTCTGGACTTATGTTTGTGTCCAGGAAGCTCTTTTCATGAACAACCTTTGTTTGTGTTTGTATTCTAGCTGTAAATTGTTACATGCCAAAGTTGGAACAAAAAATAATAATAACAATAATAAATAAATAAAAGAATTATCAACCTCCACTCTAGAGAGGTAAAAAACAATCTCATAATTGCCAATAGCTGTAAATTGTTACATGTAACACTTATGTTGAACCACATGACTCAAGTACACATGTAAGACCCTAAGTTTTAGTACATAGTATCTGATATCAACCTCAGTTGTTTATAATGCTACAACAAAACAAAGTTTTAGCCCACTACCAAACAATAAAAAGAAAATATATTGCTACATATACGTTAGCCCTTGTTCTCTGGCATATTAGCGAGTCTGAGTGCTGCAATTGTATTGGCTCCAGATGATATTCCTACCTGCATTAACCTAGACGATCGAAGTTATAAAATGCGTAATAGCATTCCAGATATCATCTTGTTGGGTCCATCTGGGGGTACTAAAAAGATGTTACTGAAGCACAGAAAGCGTTCTCCAGTAGCATCAGCTAATATAATTAAGTTGTGAGCACCCATGAAAGTGTAGAGATAGATATACTTCAAAGAGTTATTTGAGTAATTACCATAAGTCCCTCCTTCAATGCTAATTCCCTGGCCATATTTACTGCATCTTCGCTACTAACCTACAAGATAAGTTTCAACATGACACTTAGGGAAAACCAAAACTATTAGCAACAATACTATATTCTTTTTAAAATCTTTCTGTCGTTGCTAACAGCATCATCAACAACACTTACCTCAAGAACTTTTTCCATTACATTCATGTCCAAAATATCTGGTTTGAACCCAACCCCATTGCCAATAATCTGATGAGGACCTGATTCAAAATTTCAACAATATTAGAGTGTTAACTTCTCTTACCAGGACAATGTTATCTACAAAGGCATAGATAAACTTGAAAGTTACAAAGTCTATATCGTCATTACTTTTATAGTCTTCCATTATTAGATATCAGCTGGACGAAAAAAAGATAAATTTGAAAATTTTCCAACTTTGTTCTCTTCAGAGGTTATAAAAAAAAAAAAAAAAAAGGAACTAGATAAGAAAGAAAATAGCACGAATTTTACCTGGTTTACCACCATTCAATACGTTACTTTCTGTAGTTTCTTCTCCATATATCTACAAGAAATCAACTAAAATATTAACAAGGAATGAAACAGATACATTACCTCCATGGTCCTCTCCAAATGAACATTATTGTTAATATAATCACCTTTCCAAGTCCAAGAAAGCATAACATATACATAGTTAATCGCGATGCTTTAAGCAAATCATAAACAACATTAAAACATTAAACGATTATCCTATATAGTTGTTTCACTAAGAATAGAAATTTCAATTGTTTTGGCATAAACTTCACAAAATCAACGTCATGTTAGAAAAGAAGTCCATACTTCTCAGCATAAACTTCAAAAGTCAATATCAAGTTCCTGAAACAACTAGTAAAGTTTTATGTAACAATTTGTGGAAACAAAAACGGCAAAAATCACTAGGAACATATTTTCAATCATTAAGTTTCTAAGCTTTCCCTACAATCAATATGTACTTTAGAAACTTATTGATAGAGTCCTCAACATAAAAAAATGTAATGAAAATGCCAGCTCTTTTAAAATCTATTTCTTACATTTTCCCCAAGTTTCATTTAAGCATATCATTATCCACAATCAACCATCAAATCCTAAACCTTAAGCTGTTGCTAAAACTGTTAGCTGAAAGAACCCTTAATATTAACAAAAAAATATCTTAAAGAGAGAGAGTGTAACACCCTACCCAATTTTATGATTTAATTATGTGTTTAAGTGGTTAATTATTATTTTAAGCCACTTTCAAGAGTATTTAATAAGCATATTATTTTATAATACCTTTGAATAAGAATTATAAGGAGTATAAATAATTGAGTGGCTAATTGTATTATGTATATATATTAAGTATGTACAAAATTATATTAAGCGGTTTAAGTTATTAGATATATATTTGTTGGTGCTTAATTAAGTGTATAAAGGTAAGGATATACATATATATATATATATATATATATATATATATATATATATATATATATATGTGTGTGTGTGTGTGTGTGGAAAGTGAATTAAAAAAAAAGTTGCAAATGGTGAGTCATCAACTCACTTTTTCCTTAGCAAATACGTGTCCCACCAAGTTAATTTTCCTTGACTTCTTTGGCTGCACCAGCAAGTCCACCTATTCCTTTTTCTATCTTATCTCTTCTTTCTCTATTCCTTTGTCTTATTTCCTTGTTCTTTCCTTGTACTTACCCGGCAGCACTTTATCTTCCTCCTTGACTTTCTCAAAACAACTAGAACTTCCAAGAACTCCTTCTCATGCCCACGGCTCCAACACCAAAAAGAGAGAAAACTCTCTCAAGCTCTCTACCTCTAATTCCCCTCAAGAACAAGAAAATTGGTAAGGGCTAGCTACTCTCATCTTAGAATTCATGATTTCTTTAAAGAATTTTAGTAATGGTATTTGAAGTTTGTGAAATTAGAGAATCATGAACTTGTAAGTTTATATATATATATATATATATATGCTGTTTTAAGAAGCTTTGAAACTATGTTGGTGATTTGTTGAAGGTAGCTTAGGGTTTTTACTAATTAAGGATTGTGTATGATTAAAGAAGTAAGGAAAAGTTAGGATAAGTACTATTGAGGTTACTGCTGGGATTTTTGTTGAATTTAATTTTGCTATAAATGGTTTGATGACTATATATAATTGTTTTCTAATATGTCTAATGAGTGTATAAAAATTCCCATATGAAAATACCATTGTTTGGTAATTGTTGTGAATTTTACAAGAAAGTGTTGCAAAACTGTCACTGTGACAGATTCTGTGTTCATGCATGATAAATTATGTATTAAATTGTATATAGTGAATTTGGGTGCTAGTTATTTTCTATTAAAGCTAAGACACGTATGGTTGTTATGGAAGTGGTTTCACAGCATTTGGTTGAACACAAAAATAATGGTTTAATTTGTAAGTTGCAAGAAATTCTGTCAGGACAGATTTGAGTATACTGTCTTGCATGATTTTTAGTAAATTATGGTTTTATTCTTTGACTACGAAATTTTTATGGTATATACTGGACATACAGGGGAGTTTCTCTGTAAAATTACATGAGGATTGGGTGTGATTTGATGGCCCTTTTGTATTTTATAAGTTAAGTATATGCTGCTGGGACAAACAGTGAACAGTAAGGGACATGCCTAACTTTGAGGATTTGATTCTAAAGTTGGGTTGAGTGATTTGAGCTATAATTTATTATGCTCATCATTTGATATGTCTAAATCATAGATTAATTCGGTATAACTTGGTTTAAGGTTTAGAACTCAAAGGAGGGGTTCTAAATCACTTTACTGCATTTTCATGTTGTTGTCTTGTTCAACGTGTTGTATGTTGCCATGCGAGTGTTTATGATTATATGACCATGCTTAAAAGAGTTCATGTTTTATGCATGCGTTATTGCCTTAAGCTCAAAGTACCTTTTGAAATGAAGTTGTCTCTTCTAGAGATATGCTATTAATGTGAGAATGTTGATTTCTCTATGATTGGTACGTAATGACGTTTGATGAACGTATTTTGTGTTTGTGGGAACCTCGTTGAGGTGGGAATTAGGATTTCCTTGATTCTAAGAGATAGGCTTTGAGATGAATGCGCGAGTTTATGATAAGAAAATTATGGATAGTAATAAGTTTTGATTTCGGTTTAGGTGTTACCAGCCGCCAGGTCTAAGCTCCTTCGACTTTAGGCTCTCGGTTCCTCTGCTTTCAGGTAAGGGATAAGTTATATGGGCATTTGGTAAGTCATGAGGTTATTTTAAAGTATATTATGCATTAAAATATTTTTGATTAGAGATATGGCATGTAAGCATTATCAGAGAAAGATATGTTCGTGAGTTTTGTTCGAAAACTTATGTATATGATTTAAGCATATTGATGCTATTATTAATTTCACGAACATGATGAAGAAAACAATGGAGATGCTTTTATTACGAAACGTTATGCAAAATAAGAAAATTCAGTATGATGTATAAGTATGAAACGTTTTTGGGTTATGTTCTCTGGTGATCTGAACTCTGCTAGTAGGGGTTAATTATTGGCTTTCCATGGAAAACGTTATATGATTGGCCATTAAGTGGGACTGGCTCTGCTGTACCCGCCCTTGTTGGTTACGGCCAACTTGGGGGAAGCCAACCTACCCCCATGGTTGGAAGATATGTATTATGATGTAATCCCGGGAATCCCTGGCATTGTGGGGAATGCTGGATGCCTAGCACTGTGGTGCTAGAAGCCTCCCAAATAAGTACAGACTTATCAGATATGGACTAACCAATAAGTTATGTATGAACAGCTATATTATGTTATTAAGCATGAGAGAATTATTTTATTTAAATGCATTATGAAAAATTAAAAACTCTCATGAAAAGAAGAGGTTTCTGATGAAAAGAAAGCTGTTCATTAAAGGTAAAAGTTTCTGAAATTCTGTTGCGCTATAAGGATAAAGTTTCTAATGAAAGTACAAGTTGATATTAAAAGTTATCAGATATCTATTTTTCTTTATGAAACGTTAAGTTTTATGATTATGAAAATTATAATATTTTACGAGAAGAAGTTTATGAAGGAAAGTTTTATTATTCTTTAAGATGTTTCAAGTTTAAGACAAAGTTACAGATTATCTGATTTAAGTTAAAATGATTATTTTGCAATGTGAATATATATATATATATATATATATATATATGGTAACTTTGTAAGGAATGAAAGGAATTCAATCCGAAGGGTTGGATAATGTTATTCTAATAAGAAAAAGGAGAACAATTATTTTCCTATGAATAGCGTATAAGTTATTATTATGAATAGTATAAAATACTATGCATGAAAAGATGTTCTCCTATCTGAATAATTATAAAATGAAATGAATGGATTTACATGCATCCTTATTGAATTCTCATATATCTTACCTTTACTGAGCTGTGTAGCTCACCCCTTCCACTCTTTCAGTTAACAGGTTTATTTTGGAGCAGAGGGAGCCTTAGTCGAGTTTTGGAAGGAGCTAGTTTTAGTTTTAAAAGTATAGATCCCAAATTAGCAATTCGATGTTTAGCTTTGTAGTATGGTGTATTTGAGGATCTAAAGAAAGTTGTGTATGTTATAGTATTAAGAGATGTATTTTTGTGAAATGTGGAAATTGAATGATTGGTGGATTATGTTATATTTTGAGTACCATGTAGATGCTCTGAATGTCAAGTGAAAAGTTAAAACCAAAAGTAAAGAAATGAGAAAGAAAAGAAAGAGAGAAGCTTTTGGTAAAAGTTTTGTAAAAGTTAAGTTGGTTCTTGTTAATATCAGGTTTAGGCTTGATATTAGCATGCCGGTCAGGGTCACAAATCCGGGTATCGGGCTTGGGGCGTGACAGAGAGAACATATGAAAATTCAGGATAGAGAATAGACCAACATAATCCCATCTTTGGTGGCAATAGAAACAATATCAGCACATGAAAGTACCACCCGGCCAATCCTTTTCAAGCTCCTCCTAGATGAAATCAACATTATCAACACCTCTCAAGGTATGATTGGGTATGGAATGATTTTTATAACCTTTGTTATCATTCAAAGGGACCAAAGCATTACAGCCCTGATCAAGAAAATTTCACAGAACATTAAGGCCAACTAATTAATTCCAGTAAATAAATGACAAGAAATCACAACACCAAGATTAAATCAGAATAACGAATCGATACTCCCAAAAATCAGAATATACAATTTTCTGTCTTGTTTAATATTTTAATAAAAAAACTTCGTACGCATACTAAGAATCACACTACACACAAGAATAGCAATACAAAAATTCACAAAGCCAACATAATTCAATATCAAAAGTCACTTCCTAGGCCATATATTAGGCAATGTAAAACAAATAAAACACCCACATCAAAAAACAGAAAGCAGCAAACGTACATAAGCCCACCCTTATAATGGAACTCGGCTTAATAATGAAACTATACAAGAAACATGATTGAAACAAAAGGTATCTAATTCAAAATATAGAGGAAGTAAAAGAAAGCACTAGAGTAATTAACACCACCATAAAAAAAAAATATATATATATATATATATATATATATATATATATATATATATAAACCCCACTCTTCATGCAATCCAACCAACAAGATCTTTAATCAGTAAAACAAAGGTAATATTACAAGGATGTACTATTACAGGCAGGACCTGAATTCTCACAATCACAAGCAGATATGTCAAAAAAAGAACAGGCATCTTTGATTAGATATTCTACATTTCAAAATAATGTATATGAATGCCTCAATCAACCAAACAGAGGATACCAAAATTATGAAACGCATGCAAGATTAAATAACCATAAACAAAACAACCAATCACCAAAACGATAAATACCCATCACAACCAAACCCCAAACAAACACATCCTCACCAAAAATCAATAAAAATGCGAACTTTATCAAATTCTTCTAACAGAACAAGGGGGGGGGGGGGGTGGGAAGTCAACTTGGAATGAACAAACCTCACAATTGCCATCATCAAGCAATTTTAGTGAAAAAATGAAGCACAAATCAAAAAAATTTGGGGAAATTTCAAACCAACTCTACAATACTTGAAATGGGTTTCGATCGTCGTCGTGTAAAACCCTTTTCCCTACATCGGCGAGGTCAATTAATGGTGAGGTCCTTTTTGAAAATGGAGCGAAGTCGAAGAGAGAGAGGAAAGAGAGCACGGTCGAGAGAGAGAGGAAAGAACGCAAGACAGCAAATAAACAATGGATTTCCTTTGTTTGGCAAGAACAATTCCCTTGCTAGAGCTGGTGAGGAACCGTTCATGGCTTAGGGATCTGTTTCTTCTTTTGTGGTCTTGCTTCGGGTTTTGTTTAGTAATCATCGCTCTAGATAGGTTTTTGTGGATGGTCTGGACGAGAAGAATTTGAGAGACGAAACTGGAGAGAAACATAGACTATAGAAAAACCGAGAGAGAGGAGAAGAAAGTCAGAGATTCAGAAACTGAAAGTAGAGACTAAAAACTTTTTATTATAGGAAAGTGTAGCATGGTGGTACTAGTACTACTAAATGTAAAGATAGTACTATTAAATGTGAGAGACAATAAGCCAATGGGAATGTGATAAAAGTGCAGTGGCATGTGATGTAGGTGCTCCATAATGTGAGGTGCTGCATAATTTGAGGATAGTACTATTAAATGTGAGAAAAAATAAGAGAATTGTCGAATGTGACAAAAGTACAGTTATATATGATGTTGGTACTGCTTAATGTGAGGATGATATCATAAAACGTGAGAAAAAAAATAAGGGAATTATTGAATGTGACAAAAGTACAGTCACATGTAATGTTGGTACTGCGCAATGTGGGACTGGTACTATAAAATGTGAGAAAAAAAAAAAAAAGGAAACCACCAAATGTGACAAAGGTATAGTCCCATATGATGTTGGTACTGCAACGTGAGGATGGTACCATAAAATGTGAGAAAAAAATAAGGGAACCACCAAATGTGACAAAAAAATAGTCACATGTGATATTGGTACTGTGTAATGTGAGGATGGTATCATAAAATGTGAGAAAAAAAATAAAGGAACCATTGAATGTGACAAAAGTACAGTCACATGTGATGTTGGTACTGTGCAATGTGAGGATAGTATCATCAAATGTGAAAAAAAATAAAGAAACCACCGAATGTGACAAAAATACAGTCACATGTGATCTTGGTACTGCGTAATGTGAGGATGGTACCATAAAATGTAAGAAAAAAATAAGGGAACTATCGAATGTGACAAAAGTACAGTCATATATGATGTTGGTACTGCGCAATATGAGGATAGTACCATCAAATGTGAGAAAAAGAACCACCGAATGTGACAAAAATACAGTCAAATGTAATGTTGGTACTGCACAATGTGAAGATGGTACCATCAAATGTGAAGTAAAAAAATAAAGAAACCACTGAATGTGACAAAAGTACAGTCACATGTGATGTTAGTACTATGCAATATGACGATGGTACCATCAAATGTGAGAAAAAAATAAGGGAACCATAGAATGTGACAAAAATACAGTCACATGTGATATTGGTACTGCACAATGTGAGAATAGTACCATCAAATGTGAGAAAAAATAAAGGAACCACTGAATATGATAAAAGTATAGTCACATGTGATGTTGGTACTGTGCAATGTGAGGATGGTACCATCAAATATGATAAAAAAAAATATAGGAACCACCAAATGCGACAAAAGTACAGTCACATGTGATGTTAGTACTGCACAATGTGAGGATGGTACCATCAAATGTGAGAAAAAATAAGGGAACTACCAAATGTAACAAAAGTACAGTTACATGTAACGTTAGTACTACACAATGTAAGAATGGTACTATCAAATGTGATGTTTTGGTAACCTAGTATAGCAAGTTGCCTACTAGTGGGTACCATACCAAAAAATAAAGGGGTATACTAAAATTACCCTTTAAACACATATACCCAGGGGCGGAGTCAGAAATTTTGGTTTGGAGGGGGCCGCGAATTACATATTTATATATACATTCATTTACACAACTACATATTGATATGTTCACACACACACACGAGCATGTGTGTGTCCAAGAGAATTTCTTTTTAAGTATTGTCACCCCCAAACATTACATATCCTTGGTTTAGTTTTTTTCATTTAACATTTTATGACTAAATCAAGTAACTCGAAACTTAATAACAACATTGAAAGACTTAATCCAAATAAAACAAAATAACTCTAAGTAGAAGTTTCTTTTATTAAAAACTTACTATTTGAACTCAACAACTAAAACTTACCAATTAAGAGAAGAAAAAACTAAAAAGAAGCACCTTTTTTTGCTTACAAGATGGATAGTTTGTTGTTATTAACTAATATAATGAGGAAAGAATCACAAATATAGATACAGATTTGTTGGTTGTAACAGTGGTGTACTTTTTTGTTGATGAAGAGAAAAGTGTGAGGAAAAACAACTTCATTTTGCTATCAATGGAAAAGTAAGCCAAAGTCTTGGATTTTTTTTTTTAAAAACAAATGAACTAAAATTTGAAACAATTTTTTCTTTCTTTATTAAAAAAAAAAATGAATATTTTAAGAGTAGTGCTATTGACACAGCACTTTCATAATAAAACTTAGGTGGCAAATTGTTAGAGTATCCACAGCAATGGAGTTAAAAATTTAGCTTTTTAGTTCCACCAAAAGTTACTTTATCTATTTTACTTACACATATGCTGCAGCAGTTGATCTATTTTAGCTTTCAACACAATAAAATAATATAAACATTACAATAAAATAATATATCCTCTACAATAAAATAATATACTCCACTACTCAAAAAACATCCACAGCACCAACCACAACCACCTCTACCATCAGCCACAACCACAACCACAACCACACCCACCACCACCACCACCACCGTCGGCCACAACTTCCACTCTACTTTGGCAACCACAACACAACATAGAAAGAAAAAAAAAAAAAAAAAAACAAAAACAAAACAACAACCACAATCACAACCCCATCACCACCAGTCACCACAAATCACCAGCCATGACAAACACAACCACAACCATAACCATAAACCACAAAACTCATAGCCAAAATACACAAAACCCACTGTCAAAGCCAAAATCATCCACCACCACCACAACCACAACCAAAATCCATAAACCCATTGTCAAAATCATCCACCACCACTACCATAGCCAAAATCAACCACCACCACCACAGGCACCAAACCCATATGAAAATACATAAGAAAACACAATCACAGTAAAGAGAAAAGAGAGATGGACGGCAGCAGCGGCTTGCGGCTTGGGTCAGAGTGAGGTGGCTCTGTGGCGGCTGGGTGAGCAAGATCGGCGAATAGAGGAAGATGGGCGATCGGCGATGTGGGTCTGCGGTGGCTAGATTGGTGAAGGCGAAGTGGGTCTGTGGGTCTGTGAGAACGATGTGGGTTTGTGGGTCGGTGAGGGTGATGTGGGTGGTCTGTGGTGGCGAGCTATGCCGGTGTTGGTGACGTCGAGTTTCGGTGGCGGCAACGTTGACAATGGTTGGGTCGCTGGTGGTAAACAGAGTGAGAAGAAACCGGAGTTGAGAGAGTGAGAGGTTGAGAGACTTAAGCTGAATGAGAGACCAATGAAAAAAAAAAAAAAAAAAAAAAAAAAGCTAATTGTACCCAGGGAATAAAAAATTACTTTTTTTTTAATTTTTTTTTATTGTGAGCTACAGTGCACATCTATCTATAGATGTGCACTGTAGCAATTCAGTTAAATACTTTAGCTATTGCTCCACTGTTGCAAATGAGTTTTTTGTGTTTTGGCATATCTAAAATAGCTATATAGCTATTTAACTCTACTGCTGCAAGTGCTCTTAAAGGTAGGAAAAAAGTGATGTTAATTGTGGGGCCTAATAAAAACCAGTTACAACTTACAACTTAACTTTTATTGTTAAATTTATTGTAAAAATATTGTAAAAGTAGCATTAAGATCATCATATTCAAACTTGTATTAGCGAGTTTAAACGAAATTTAGGGTCAAAAGGTTCAAAATTTTATTTTTAAGGGCTAAAAAAAATTTATTTAAAATTATATATATATATATATATATATAAATTTTGGCCAGGGCAGGGGTTCATTTGGATTTTGGACCCCACCCTCTGGTCATAAAGGTCAAGCCGCCTCTGCTTTATCCCCCTCCCAATCCTTTTTTTGTTTCCGTTTGAAAATGAAGTACAAACTAACATGATAACATCCAAAACTTCATTAGATTCCCTCAAATTGACATAGTTATTATTGTGTGCCTGCGACCACACGTTGGTTTGAATTAAGATCAGGTGCAATATTTAGAGTATTACACTTGATGCAGTTAATTTTTATGGTTGAGATTGATAGTAGGTTTTTATCAATCTCAACCATTGATTAAAAAAAGTAAAGAAAAACTTTATGAGAAGTAAAAATTAAAATAGTAAAAAGTGAAAATTTTCTGTGAGACGACTGAAGTGAATTGCACTTGTTACAGTACCTTAGCTGTTATGTGGAATCCTAATCGTGTTTGTAAAATCCATAAAATCTAATGCAATCATAGTTTTAAAAACCGGACCGAACCGGCCGGTTCGACTGGAAACTAGCCTTCAATCCGGTTCAGTTATAGCAAAAACCCAGAAATAACTTTAAAACCAGTAAACAGTGCAAACCGGTTGATTCAACCTGAGAACCGAAAACCAGAAAGGTCGAACCAGTTTTGAAAAATTGCCAAAACAGATCTGCAATGGAGCTTTTTTGTAGTAAATATCTTCTTTTTTCTCAGATCTGCAGATGGTGAGGATAGATTTTTGCAATAAAATCTTTTTTCTTAAGATTGGCTATGCTTGAGAGAGAGAAAATGACTGAATGTTCATGCTTGGTGTTGAAATTAGCATCTTGGAGTGGTATCTACAGATCTTCAGTGAGGAAAAGAGGAACTGATGATAGTATTGTAGAGATAAGCAATAGATCTAACTTCCTGAGAGAGTTTCCTCAAAAAAAAAAAAAAAAAAAAAACTTCCTGAGAGAGAGAGAGAGAGGGAGATATGGATTTTGTGGAGGACAAAAGAATGGAAAATAGGCTTTTGATGGTAGTAAAGTGGGAAGTGTACGCAGTGGAGTGCTAGACATACCGTGTATTAAAGGAAAAAAAAAAGATTAAAGAAAGAGTAAACGTGTGGCTAGGAGGGGTGGAGTGTGAAAGTGGATTGACAAAGGAGTAATAAGTCAGTGACTTGTCTAATCATCTGACTTTGGGTTTTTTTTTTTTTTAATTTAAAATTTCTTGAATAAATAAATGGTTAAAGGTTTTTTTTGATAACAATAAATAGTTAAAGTTGTACAAACTAAAAGAGGAAGCTTAAATGCTAAATAGTTTATTCTTTGTCAACCATTACTGACAAGAAAAGAAAGGTGGAACGAAAAAAAGCACTTTTTTATTTTTATTTTTTATATTTTCTTAATATAAGTTTTTAAAAATCAAATTTTAAATAAAAATTATTTTAATATTTTAATTAAATTATTTATAACGTTACCGGTTCGACCATCGATTCAATTCCTGTCTGACCAAAAAAATCGCTAATTAGCTCCCTTTTCGGTTCTTTCTTCCGGTTTTTAAAACCTTGATTGCAATATGATTCCCTCTGGATTGCGTGTTTGCACTTCCCACTATGATTGCAGTGGCGCTATCACACCGTAGAATATTGTGCCTCGTCCTGCTGGCAAACGGAATTTTAGCCATAGCCATAGGACATACCTTTTGAGGATTTAGATTTATCTACATCAGGAACAGTGGAGCAAACAATTATTTTGGGTTGGGGATTCAACAACATTTAAAAGGTGCTTCGAATGGCACAAGTCTCGCATGTAAAATGACAGGGAAATAAATATCCTCATTGGCTCAACGTGCAAGCACTTGGTAATTTAATAACGGAAAATGCTAACGAGTGTCCTTACAATTAAAATTCATACATATAAATCGAAACTATAATAACAATTAGTGAGGCACATAATAGAAATAAATTAATTTTAAACATATAATGCATACATATATTTATAAATTGGGCCTGATTAATGTATGTCTTTAGGGCATATATTAATATCCATTTTGAAAAATTTTTATAGAAAATTGAAAATTTTTTCAAAACAGTTAGGTTATGTTTGGTAACCGTTTTTTTTTTTTCTATTTTCAAAAACTTGTTTTTGGGAATATAAATAAAAACAATTTTTTTGTATTTTTGAAATTAAAAACATGTTTGGTTAGTTGAAATTAAAAAAAAATTAAAGAAAAAAATAGAAAATATTAAAATATGTTGTTACTAAAATTTGAACTTTAATGTTAACTCATTAAATAAGATAGATTCATTAAATTAAATGTTTTTTAAAAATTAGAAACTAAAAACATCATTTTATATGTTTTTAATTTCCTTCAAAAATTGAGTTTTGGGAACAGTTTTTGTTTACTGTTCATTTTAAATTGCCTAACAAGTTTTTTAGTCTTAAAAATCAAAAATTATTTTTAAAAACAGAAAATAAAGGAAAAAATTAGTTACCAAATATACCACCCTTAATCACTTTTTATTCTTTTATAAAAAGTTTTCTGAAATAATTTATTAACATATGACCTAAGGCACATATTAATAATAAAAAAAAAAACACTTTATAAATTTGGAAACACATTTTTTTGAAGAAATGTCTTCAATGGAGGAGGCAAGTAGACGGTGGCCGAAGAACTCTGCATTTTACTGACCCGCTAACTTTGTAAACGTGCCCTTAATTTTTTTTTTTTATTATTTTTTATTAGTAGTGGGGTCAGTCCAAGGCCATCATTATAAAATGATCAGACTTTGATTGGCAGTGGGGTCAGAACAAGGCCATCATTATAAAAAGATCGGACTCTTTTAAGGAAGACTTCACATTATAAAGATAAAAATAAAAATAGTATATGTTTGATTCGTAAACCTTACAAGAAAAGGGGCTATTACGGGCCAAAAGCATCGCTAAAACCAAAAAAAAAAAAAAAAAAAAAAAAAAAAAACACGTGTCATGGCGTGTCATTACTTCTGACTCAGTGTACCACTCGTCCACGGAAACAAAGAATAATCTGTTGAATTTATTTCGCCTCTCTTTCTTTCTCTCTTGTTTCTCTCACATGTTTCTTTTGCTTTCCCTCCCTCGTCCGATTTTGTCTTTATGCTCTCGGTTCATCCCTAACTTCCAAATAATGGTTACTATTGACGTTTGATTTTATTTTATTTTTTCTTCTATTATTTATTTTTGATTACTTTGCATGTTTCCTTACTAGCGTAGTTTTTCTGGTTGTCAAAAAGAAATATATATCATGAATGACTTAAATAGTTATAGACGTAGATTAAAAGTATGTCAAAAGTTTTTTTTTTTTTTTTTTTCCCTGAATTTTTAAGGAAATGTGAAAGGAATTCTCTAATTTGGTCTCAATCAATTAAAACACCTGTAATATCTTAACGAAAGTAATAATGAACATTAAATTTTTGGCGAAAACCACATTTTCGTCCTTACATTTTCATGCGATTCTCACTTTGATCCATAACTTTTGTTTCCGCCGCTTTTAGTCCCTATCCTGAAAAACATGTCTCGTTTTTGTCCCTGCCGTTACATTAGAGACGGAAGATGCACACGTGGCAAACGAAGTGCACTGTTGAGACACTAAAAGCTGACATGACCATTAAAATATTATTAAAAATAATTATTTTGCATTTTTAAATAACACATCAGCATTTTAATTAATAAAAAATTTTAAAAAAATTAAAAAACCCAAAAAATAAAAAGCTAGGCCAGAAAATAAATAAAAAATTTTAAATAAACATTAATCTAATTAATTTTTTTTCTTACTTTTCATTTTTTTTTCCCCGTAAGAACATACATCCTTAAGCCTAGAAATGAAGAACACACGGATAAGAAGAGAAAACAAAATCAAAAGCACCCACATCACAATAACCAAAAACCCAAGCTTTAACATTCCAATCCTCAAAATTGTACCTCATTTTCTTTGCTACCAAACAAAAACACATTCAAAAAAAAAAGTCTCATTTAAGCTATATAACCACATCAACCTTACAAAAACTTAACCTTTTCCATTACCCACATCACAAATAACCAAGAACCAAAGCTCCAAATCCCCATCACCGAAAATTTTCCCCCATTTTCTCAGCCACCAAACAACCCCACCAATTTTTTTTTATTTTATATATGTTTGTTATATATGTTTTGTTTCCACCGCTTTCGTAATAAAATACAATTAGTGGGATCAATGGATGTTATATATGTTTTTTTGTTTTTATAAAAAACAAAAATTATGACTTTTATTTTCTTTTTTTGGACATTGAAACAAATACATGGTTGTTATATATGTTTTTTATTTTAATTTTTTTGACCACGTTAGAATTCACTGCATATATTATGAAATTAATTTCAATTTGGTTCCAAGTATATAATTACTTGTCAGTATTATAGTTTAAAAAAAAAAAAAAAAAAAAAAAAAAGAGAAAAGAAACCAAACTGTGGAGATTAGTTTTTATTTTGCAAAGAGGAAGAAGAACCCAACTATGGAGGTCATTTTTATTTATTTATTTATTTTTGCATAGATAGAGGAAAGACATTCATTAAAAGAAAAAAAAAATACTGCACAAAGAGATGTCAAAAGAAAATAGCTCAAACACCAAAATAACACAATAAATAATTTATTTGTAAATTTCTAGTGGTTAGTGGATTAATTTAGTTAAGGTTTGATTAATTTTTCTACATTCATATAAGTCTCTGTGGGTTTGACCTTGTTCTTATCAAACTATACTTTCGTATGGTTCGTGCACTTGCGAGTATTTTAAGATTTTATAACATTTAGCAATCATAAACAGGTTCTCAAAAAATAAAAAATGAAAACATAAAAAAAAAAATTATAATACATGGATCAGAAAATGTTAACTTTTTGAAAGAATATACCTAGGCGTTACATAGGTTTTTGGGGGACACTCCAAGGATGAACTTAGTGCAAAGGCCGTTAAACAATTTTTGTAATTTCTAGGAATTTTGTGTCAATTGTTATTGGACTTTTCATCCAAAACACACACACACACACACAAAAATGCTTTGAAGAAAACTTACATATCTTTTTAATAAATTAAAGCAAGGTTTGTAGTTTATGCAGAGACGTACAACAAAAGGAAGTGAATACTTCAACTTTGTTTTTCTCTTCTATTCAATTAAATCACACACACACTGCCTTTATACAAAGAAGTAGCTATTAGACAAAAAAATTTCTATTTCAATTAGGAATAAGAATAGTAATCCTTGTACATGTTGTGAGCATACCATCCACCTGACCAAAATTCTGTTTCAATTAGGAATAGGAATAGTAGTCTTTGTACACATAACAAACTACTAGGAAGATTTTTTGTTTGTAAGATGTTCACCTATTGGGAAGTTTTTGCTTGTAGCGGGTGAGAAATTACATTTAACTTCCCATTGTAACTATCATTCGTGCATTACATTCCGAAAAAGTAGTGTTTCAATGTATGGGTAGTAGGGTAGAAGTTGCAGTGTTTCAACGTAGAGTAGTTTTGGTTGTATCTACCTACCATCTAATGGGGAGTTTTTAGTCTGTGGTAAGCTCACAAACTTTTTGTGCAATTATTTATTACATCTGATTCGTTGTTCATTATTTTACATAAATTTTATCTTTTTTTTTTTTACCAGACACAGTTAACCATACAAGAGTTATAGTAAAATTTGTACAACTAACTTTTATCTACCAATCACAGTGAACTAAACGGAGAGTTGTAACGAAATTTGTGATTTTCTTTTAAGAGTAATGTTAAGGACACATTTTTACTGATCACAACTCTTTATGTGACGAGTTATGATTACCTAAGGTTCGTTTGGATACCGCTGAAAACTAAAAATTGAAAATACTGTAGCAAAATAATTTTTAAATATGTGAATAGTAACGTGAGACCCATTTTTAAAGAAAATTTTATTGAAAAAAAAAATTTATGGATCCTATAAACAGTGCACGAGATCCGTTAGAACTCAGTTAACGCTCTTCTTAAAAAAAAAAAAGATGCTACGTCTATAATATTTTTACAACAAATCACAGGTGGTTAGTTACTGTTGGTTCAAATTTGAAATTAACACTAAAATTACTTTTTTGTGCCAATAATAACAATTAGTAACAACCAGCCATTTAAGATTTATTATAAAAATATTGTAAAAATATTATAAACACGTCATTTCTCTAAAAAAAAAAATAAAAAAACGTAAAACACGTAAACATAGGAATGTAGACGTGGACGTATATACAATTGGATCTTAATAAATTCTGACAGAGAATAGTTTTTGTAATCAATTAAATGTACGGTTTCTACGGCGCCGCCACTTCTCACCTATCACACGTGTCATGATACTATTACTTCTGTTCTTACCGAACCACTGGTTCTTGGGACCAAAGAGTCACTTTGTTCACTCTTTGAATTTATTTCGCCTCTCTCTCACTCTCTCTCACTCTCACTCTCTATCACTCTCACTTTTCCGCTTTTGCTTTTCCTCAATCACTTTCTCCTCTGACTTCCTCACTAACTTCCAAAGTCTATCTCGCTCTTTGTCTCATGACTCATACCCACATTCTCCCCTTTGAAATAAACAGTTGAACAAAAGTACCATACTCGCTCGTGCGTAATTGTTAGAGGAGTCTGAAGCGAGTGGAAGAGAGTGTGTTAGATATTAAAAAATTATATTTTTTTAACAATCTCATGAACAGTAAGGTGATATTTATGCAGTAATTAGGATGTAAAAAATTTTGGATTCACGTACCCGAATGTGGAATAATTTAAAAAATGTACGTTATAAATTAGCAATTGAGGTCTTATTTTGAAATTGAATTTAAATAACAAAAATTATTGTTTAAACACTATAATATACATTTTTATACATTTTTTCACTCACTGATATTTTCATAAAACTTAAATAATGTTATTAAAATTCTTTTACCAAACATATTGAAGAGATTTTTACACCTAGTGCTCTTACAAATAATTGGCCAATAAAAAGTGAAGTCATGCCGGCAGACTTCGTGAAAAAAGTACGAGTTGGTGTCATTTTATATCCATAAACTTTTCAATCAATTATTATTTTTCATTTTTTAAAAGAGAGTGGATGAATGAATTGTAGGAAAACCGAACACCAAACCATATATGTTCTAGAAAGAAGAAGAAACAGTGTCAAACAACACCCATCCGAACGTAATAAAACCCCACAACTTTTAGGAAGAAAGAGACGCCGTCAAATACCATCCAATGAGATGAGTGGAGAGCACTAAACGAGGATAGAGAAAATTTTTTATCAATTAGGTAAATGACGTAAAAAAATAGTATTTTTGTTTTGAGATAATTTTAATTTATAATGTTTGTTTTTAATGATAGTTTTTTATTATTAAATTAAGATATCAATCGATTTTTGGTATAAGCAAAAATTGAACTTTAGATTTATTTTTCACCGTTAAAGACTTTATTAGTTAAACTAATTAGAACTAACCAAAACTCACAGGTAGTAACCATTTAATGATGTTTTTTTTTTTAATGTTGAATTTAATGAAAATTTATGATTTAGAAATAGTGTGAAATTTGAACTCACCTGTGTCTGAATAGAATATTTAAAATAATCATAAACTACTGCATCATTATTATTATTAGTTTTTTTTTGCATAAGAAAGGCTTTTATTAGAGAAACATATCATAGTCTACAAACCAAACACTTCATCTTAAAAGTACAGACCAGAAACTACAACTTGAAAATACAAACAACACACAGACCTAAATAAACACAAACACCGGCACAAACATACTTACAGATAAGACAACAAACACAATATGCTGGCAAATCTTCAGGTGCAACTGCGTCTTCGGGATGAGGCAAAAGGCAGTACATACCATCAACTCAAATTTCACTATCCTCATCCTTATTAGGGGCCGCATTCAGATCGATTCTCTTCCAAGTTGAGGGAGGCTGCACTCCCTTCCATGAACGGTTGCGATGCTTCTTCATGTGGCCAAATATAGCCTTTTCATTGTCATAGGTTTTTTCGCAAAGGACACATTTAAACGGAGGCTCATTCAAATCAAGGGCGAGAGCTTTTGCCTTGACAGTGTCACGCAGCTTACTCCTCGGCAGCTGAGCCTGTTCTCCAATTATGGGCCTCTTGGTGTCTTCAGTCTTTGGCAAAGTTGATGCATTACGGCCGGCATTGGGTGGGAAATGGAAATCATTAGGATTTTCCATGGTGTTCTTGTGTTTTATGATTATTTGAAAGTGTGTGAAGTAGCCTGCGAGAGTGGGTATTTATATATATGCCGAATAATGGAGGAGAGATGCTACGTCTACAACATTTCTACAACATTTTTACAACAAATCACAGGTGTTTAGTTGTTATTGGTTCAAATTTAAAACTAACACTAAGATTACTTTTTTGCCCCAACAATAACAACCAGTAACAACCTGCCACTTAGGATTTGTTGTAAAAATGTTGTAAAAATGTTGTAGACATATCATTCCTCATAATGGAGTTGCATGGCCTCCCAACATGTCAACCTCTTTGGACCCACCTTTATTCCTCCGAGTCTTCCTCTATATGGACCAACATGTCTTCTTGATTTTTTTTTTTTTTTTGGGCGTGACTGATTTCCTTATCGAGTCTTCGCCTAACCAACACGTTTTTTTTTTTTTTTTAATTAATTAATTAATTAAATTAAATTATTTTTTAAGGATGTCCCTATGTAATATAATATAGGTAAGAACAAAGTTTACACATACAAATTATTTTTTATTGTAACAATAGTACACATACAAATTAGATTTTTTTTTTTTTACTATTGTAACGAGAGTACACATACAAATTATATTGTATCCAATCATTACAAAATTCCACTAAGAAATTAACACAACTATATCTACGTATTTTAAAAAAAATTTATTTATATTCTTAACATGCATTTCAAATTTCATTCAAATTGAATATTATTTACTATTTGAAATTTCATTCAAATTGAATATTATTTACTATTTGGTTTATAAACTTATTTTTATGTATAACTTAAGATTACAAAAACTTAAAATTTAATCGAAGATGTAAATATTTATTTTTTAAAAAATCTTTTTGAAATTTGCTGACATTGAGGATATAATAATAAAATGCAATTTAATTATAAATTTATTTATAGTAAAAATACTTATTTAATAAAAAGATATAGGTAAAATTTGTAACCATTGCCTACAACTTTGTTACTTAAACAAAATGAATGAGAAAAGTACTATAACTTTTCTAATTACGAATACAAGAAAATGGATTTATCACTCTTTTGTGTGCTTCACATATAAACTAAACAAACTGACCACCGAACATCAACAAGTGAATCAGAACGTATTAAGTGCAACCTATCTTGGATATTTGGGTTGGCTTTGACGGTGACCCAATTTCAACTTCACTTCAGTAGAGTTGGAGGTGAATATGCTGATACAGCCATACAGGATTCATTGTTTTTAATTTTATATTTTATACAATCGGGATCCAGAAGTTGATTTACAAACACTCCTTATATAGATAGGTGTAGGGTCCAAATTTGTTGGGGCAGGTAGCAACTTTTTGTATTGTGAGCCCAACAAATTCCCAACAATAAATTTGTAGAGAATAGGTTAAACAACTGGGCTGGGTTTGGATTTAGCAACAGCTCATACAGGCAGACCAGTATAAAGAAGAGTTCAGACTAGCGTTTTACAAGAATTTCTTCGGTCCGAAGAGCTTTAGTATTAAAAACTTAGTGAATACAATTTTTCTCTCCCCTCCCTCTGTGAAACCGGTTTCCCTTATATATACACCATTTCCACATCTTCACCGTACACTTGTCCTCCATCTAGGCGTCCACTCGAGTGTTAGTCACATCAGAAGTCTACTTTAGCCTGCAGTGAGTGGTGGTGGGTGGGGATGCACTGTTCAGGTGTCTTCTCCACATAAATGCGGCCAGGAAAGTTGCTGCAGTGCATTAAATGTGGCGGTGGCAGCTTTATTTGTGAGATATTTCATGATAGCCACGCAGCTAGACATGCCCAAAAACTCGGCCCTTACAGGGGAATCTTCAGCGTATCTACTCGATCAAGCTCTGGGGGGATCCGTTGGATAGGACCCCTTCGGACCGGCCGGTTGTCTTCGGATGAAACATTTGTCCCTTATGGGTTGCACTCCCACCAGGATGGCAAAGCGTTGATACTTTTAGCCTCTTCGGATAGATGGTTGTATTCGAACTGGGCCTCAGGCCCAGTGTGTGGCGTTGGGCCTTATCGCCCACAATAGGTATTTAATTATTAATTTTTTTATTTTAATTCCAAAACATGGTTTTTAGATTAATAACAATTTAATCACTTTATCCCAGTGGCAGCTCCAAATTTTTTTTCCTGGTGTCAGTAGTGGTGAAGCTAAAAAATTATCATGGGGGCAAGTAAAAAAATAAAATAATTAAATTTTTTTTATATGTGCAACTTCCATATTATATACATTATACAATAATCTAAAATAGTATTCTAAATATAATTTAGTATAAATATCGGTAAGAAGACAACCATTGAATGCATAAACAAATATAATTAAATAACTAATAATACACGTGGTCAGTCTCTTGGAGTTAGACTAACAGTAAATGTGAAACTAAGAAGAAGAAAAAATAGTAACTAATATACGTTTTAACTTCTGAAATATATGACTTCTTAATCATACATGTGGTTAGTCTCTTGAAATTGGAGCAAGTACTAAATGATTTTTTAGATTTGGAAATCTATAAAGCATTTATCAAATTACTTGATCAAATAGAGAGAAATATTAAGATAACATAGAAGGGAAAAAGAAACATAGAGAGAATGAGGAAAGAATTATAGATATAGATATAGATCTGTTGGTTGTAATAGTGATGTACTTTTTTGTTGATGAAGAAGAAAAGTGCAAGGAAAAACAAATTTATTCTGCTCTTAATGGAAAAGTAAGCCAAAGTCTGGGATTTTTTTTTTATTTAAAAAAAAACGAATGAGCAAAAATTTGAAACATTTTTTTCTTTCTTAGAAAATTGAATATTTTAAGAATAGTATTATTGACATAGCACTTTCACAACAAAATCTAGGTGACAAGCTGTTAAAAGTAGGAAAAAAGTTATGTTAGTTATGGGTCCATATAAAAACTAGTTACAACTTACCACTTAACTTTTATTGTTAAATTATTATAAAAATATTGTGAAAGTAGTATTAAGATTATCATATTTAAACTTATATCAGCTGGGTTTAAACAAAATTTAGGGTTGGGATTTCAAAATTTTATTTTAGGGGCTAAAATTTTTTTATTAAAAATTATATATATATAAAAATAAATATAAATTATGGCCGCGTCGGGGGGATCTTTGAACCCCACCCCTTGACCTTAAGGAAAAGCCGCCCTGCTTTATCTCCCCAGTCTTATATTTTTTTTGTTTTTGTTTGAGAATCAAGACATTTTTTTTGGTCAAAAAGGAATCAAGACTTATTACAAACAAAAGGCAGATTATCCAAAAAAGACTTATACAAACAAACATGCAAAAGTTCATTGGATTCCCTCAACTTCTTTCATGATAGGGTTGTTAATAAAGGCCCAAAGGAATTGACGTACGTCCTTAAAGTCATAGCCCATAACGACATACTTTTTGAGGATTTAGATGTGTTTATATCTGGAACAGTGGAGGCTGTGGAGCAAACAATTATTTTGGGGATTCAACATCTGTTAAATAGGTTAAAGGTGTTTCAAACGGTACAATGATGTAATGCTAGGGACACATAAAATAATGTAATTTTATGCCACAATTTCTCATGTGAGGAGTTGTGAATGGTAGAAGTGTGTCCCCATATGACCCACCATCACACTTTTAGTCCTCACAACTTATCACATAATAAATTGTGATACAAAGTTATGTCATTTTATGTGTTCCTAGTAATATTCCTCTAGTTTGTCAAGGTATTGATAGTTATGTAGTTTAGATCGAGGAATACCCTCTATGACAGAGTCCTCATTGGCTCAATGTGCAACCACTTGGAAGCTTAATATAATATCCACTTGGTGTAATTATGACTTTTAAATCCAACTTTTGTAATATAATAATATATTACCAATATAATACTCGTTCGATTTACAACTTAATTAAAATTCATATGTATAAATTGAAACTATAATTACAATTAGTGAGGCACATGATAGAAATAACTTAATTTTAAACATATAATATATATTTATAAATTGTGTCTGATTAATGTATGCTCTTAAGGCATATATTAATCATTCAGTTTTAAAAATTTTTATAGAGAATTAAAAATACTATCAAAGTTAATCACTTTTTCATAAATTTTTTTAAAAAATAATTTACAAACGTATGCCATAAGTCAAGCGTTAGTAAAACACTTACAAATTTGGAAAGACCTTTTCTCGTAAAATTGTCTTCAATGGAGGAGACAAAACTAGTGGATTGTGGCCGAACAACTTTGCAGTTTACTTGTAGACCCACTAGATTCCAAACGTGCCCAAGGCCATCATTATAAAAAGATATGTTGATTAGTAAAAGAGTTGACGTCATTATTAAGTTATTATAAAAATAAAAATAAACACTCAAATTATTGCGCAGGATATTAGTTAATGTTAATTCGTCAAATCAGTATATGTTTGATTAATAATCCATAAATTTATTTAATTGACACCTATATATAAAAGATTCTACTTAAATATATTGTCTTAGGCTTTAAATTATATCAAAGCACGCTAGATTTATTTTTTTAGTTCGAATGTTTAAATTTTTTTTTTTTTTTTTTTTAATTTTAAACCCAAGATGCTAGATACATTTTTCTATGGATGAGATTTTGTTTTTATGTCTCTTTTTGACACGTGGGTTGAATATGACATAACATGACATGACATGATGTTACTTTTAAACCCAAGATACAAGATCCATTTTTCTATGAATGAGATTTTGTTTTTGTCTCTTTTGACATGTTGGTTCAATATGACATGAAATGATGAACCAATATTCTAGATGACCAGTTCACTGGGATAGATAGATAATTAATACATTTTCACATCGTAACTTAGTCTGTAATTATATATCAATGGTTCATACACTAGATGATATCTAATGTAATTTTTGAATGTTATTAGGACTTTAATCTATGCAAAGGTGTGCAGTCAACCTACAAAAACCGACCCGATCTAACATAACCCGTCAGTTGGATCAATTTTAGGGGTTGGGTTAGATTGTGAAATTTGTTTTTATAATGGGTCGTGTGGGTGAGAATGCCCAACGCCATATGTTGGGCCTGGGGCCCAATTTGGGTATCATTTTCTGTCCGAAGAAATTAAGGTGACCAGCGCTTTGCCATCCTGATGAAAATGCAACCAAGAAGGGACGAATGTTGTGTCCGAAGACGACCTAGCTGGTCCGAAGAGGTTCAACTCATCGGATCTCCGGAGAACTTGATCAAGTAGATATACTGAAGATTCCTCGGTAAGGAGTGAGTTCTGGGCACGCCTAAGTGCGAGGAAATCACGAAATATCTTAAAAGTAAAACTACTGCCACCGCATTTAATGCACTGCAGCAACTTTCCTGTCCGCATTTATGTGGAGAAGACACCTGAACAGTGCAACCTCAACCACTACCACTCACTGCAGGTTAAAGCAAACTTCTGATGTGACTAGTACGGTAGACGCCTAGATGAAGAACAAGTGTACGGTGAAGGTGGAGGGAAAAGTGTACATATAAAGGAAGTAGGTCTCACAGAGAATGGGGGATTTTTCATTTTTTTATCTGTAAACTTTAAACCTCTTCGGATTCAAGAGGATCCCTATTGATTACCAGTTAGATCATCACTTTTCCTCCTCGCTTGGACTGTTTGAACCGTTGTTGAATCCATTTTTAGCCCAGTTGTTCAACCCACTCTCTACAAATTTATTGTTAAGGGTTTTATTGGGCCGAGTCTAGAAAGTAAATACTTGGCCCAACAAAAATTGACCCTACAGGTCGAGTTGGGTTCGGGTCATAAGATTCACAAATTTATCTAACATGACTCAACTATTTTATATTTAATATATATTTAAATTTTATAAATATATATTTAAAAATATATTATACAATTTCGTTATTTACTTTTTTACCATTCTTCCTAAATAAAACTCAAATCCTAAGTTCTCCTTATATAGTTTGTGTTGATTTGGTATTATACTTAGGATTATTTGGTTATAAATTTGCTCTTATTTTTAGTGGTGTTGTTTTAATTCTCAATTTAATATTAATAATTCTTCTCAAAAAAAATTAATAATAGTAATTAAAAAAATCTATCCAACCCATGGGTTCAACCCGATCCAACCATATCCACATAGGTTGGGTTAGATTATTATATAGCTTATTTTTCCTAAGAATTAAATTAAGTGGAGCCTCTAAATGTACAACTCTCAATCTATCCATCACAAGATTCACAACTTTCACAAGTTAAAGATTGAAGCACAAATTTAAACACACTTGTGCTTGCAAACAAAAATTGTAAAATATACTTATCATGAACCATTTCTCATTTGTCATGTTCACAGATTATAGACACATACTTATCAAACAAAAATTATAAAATATAAACACACATTGAAGCATAAATCCTTGCAACAGCATATTAACAAACTATAATGCATAAGAAATAATGATTGGATTATTGTTTTTGTTAGAAAAATAAACTTGATTTCCTTCAAAAATTGGACAAAAAATATAAATTGACATAAAAGAAAGAAGAATTAAAATGGATAAAGTACCAGGCAGAGAGTAAGAGTGACAGCGACGAGGCAAAGAGTGAGCTGCGACGGCGACAAGGCAGAGGGTGAGCTGCAACGGCGACGAGGGAGAGAGACAGAGATGAGAGTGAGAGAGAAGCAGAGAGTGATTGAGAGAGTGAGCTGCGATCTGGGCTAAGCTGCGACAGCGACGAGGGAGAGAGAGATGTAATTGAGAGAGTGAGGGAGAGGCAGAGTGATTGAGAGAGTGGGGTGAGGGTTTCGTTTCAGGGTTAAATTTGTTCAATGAGTATGCTCCAAACAACGCCGTATAGGGGAAAAAAAAAAGATGGAACGGCGCCGTTTTGAGGCTTGAAACAAGGCAACTGTTTAAATTGTGTGAACCGTGACCGGTTCACAGTACCATACGGTTGGACCGTGGTCTGAACGAGTCCATGCTTTTTTTACATGGAACGGTTCTTCACCTTAAACGAACAGTAGAAGTGAACGGTTCGAGGGTTTCATGGTCGGACCATACGGTCCGATCCGGGTTTAAAAATCTTGTACACAGGAACCTACCTATTTGTAAGGTAGATTAAAATAATTTTATGAAAAATTTAAAAAACCACACCATTCTATGATTTGCTCTTGTATTACTTCAATTTGTGTTACAATTTGATAAAAAAGTCATTGCTTGAACTTACAATATCTCACAAAAAATTAATTTGTCATACAGTTTCAGATACAGTAAAAAAAATAACTCAAAAATTTTGATTTTAAAACTTCTGAAAGACCAAAATATATTAAAAAATCATATGATTCACTACTTTGAAATTATTGAAACAAAACAAAATATATATGGCTAAACAATAGAGAAATAGAAGAGAAAAATAAGTTACATTCAAAAGAATAATTTCAATTATTGCAAGCTTTTTTATCTTGTAAGGTTCATGTACGACAATTACTTTTAAAAAAATACATGAAAAACCATAAAATAATTTTTTTAAAACAAAATAGAGGAGAAGAAGAGCTCATACCTCTACTTGGCTTTAAAAAATTTTTTTTGGGGTTTGCTTTGCTTTTATAGTATTCATGATTAATCTCGCAAATTTGGAGATACATTATCAATATTTGAGTTTGAGTTAAAGTTTAACTTGTTAGAGAGATAGAGTTTTATTCATTGTTAAGTTCGGAATAAAAAATAATAATTTTGGTTAAAAAAAATGATAATTATGAGTTTTAGTTTTAGTTGGACTTGTTACAGAGATTGAGTTTCACTCATTGTTAAGTTTGGACTAAATCAAAATAATTTTATTTAAATATTTTTAAAAAATGATATATAATAATGAGTTTTAGTTTTAGTTTTAGTGGACTTATTAGAAAGATAGAGTTTCAATCCTTATTAAGTTTGGACTAAACAAAAATAATTTTATTTAAATAAAATGATAATTTTATTTAAATATTAATGATAATGATGAGTTTAAGTTTAATTTGGACTTGTTAGAAAGATAAAATTTCACTCTTTGTTAAGTTTGGACTAAACAAAAAAAAATTATTTAAATAAATGATAATTTTATTTAAATATTCTGCTGATGTGAAAAATTATAAGAGTTTCAGAAGTTTATATATATATATATATATAGATTACTTTGGTAAAGTCATCATTTTCGTATATATTTACTTTGAAATTTATCATATTCCCATGAAGTGCCACCGTCCTTTAAATTCTATCATGTTGGAACGTATTACTTACGTTTGGACTGTTATAGTGTTATATATGGAGCATTTAATTTCCTTAGAAATGTATATTATGCTTTCCACAGGTTTCAAAAATTAGATAGAATTTTTTTTTTTTTTTTGAGAAAAGATAGAATTTTATTCGATTTATGGTTGGGTTAACCTTAAAAATGGTTTTTGAGCCTGATTTATAATACTTGAATATTCTTTCAGATTCAAACCTTTGCAAACACTTGGTAAATATTTTTGGAAATTGCAATTTTCTCCCTTTTTTTTTTTTTTTTTGAGTTATTGGAAAACTTGTAATGTTACTTTGTCATTATGAATTTTTTTCCAAAAATTGGGAATTTAGACATGTTTTTGTTGTCGCTATATATATTTTTCGTTATTGGCCCTTGTATCTCTTGAGAAAGTATTTGATAATGGAGCTTGAGAGTATTGCTTACGTGGATTTTAAAGGTTATCGTACACTTCCTTTTAAAAACGACCATCTTTGTGATGGATCTATCTTTGTCTTCATAATTAGCATTAATTTTGCAAATTAATGGCTTCCTTCACTTTAATTTTGAAAATTTTCTTCTAATATGAAATGTCTTGATTTAAGTTGGAGAGTAGTTGGAACGTGGATTTGTATACTTCACATGGGTTTTGAAAGCCATTTTTTTAAAGCCTTCCATGCAAATGTCTTGTTTGAAATGGACATAACTTTATCTTCGCGATAAATATTAAATTTCTAAATCCACAATTTATTTGGTTTTAACTATTGGTATTCTCTTACCATTTTGAAAAGGGCTTTATTTTATTTTACTTTTTTATACAAATGAGGGCATCCAAACTTGTTTGAGTATCTGAATATTTCCTCGAGTGTATGCAGTTCCTCCGTCCCACACATACCAAGTTATTATAGAAAGGAATCCATGAGGGTGGCCCCAAAATGCTGGCAAGAGATTTCGAAGCCAGAATCTCATGAGGCATTAGGAACCACTTAGTGGAGCATATGCAATTTGTGTTTGTAAAAGACAATTTAGTGGAGTGTATGCGATTTATGTTTGTAAAGACAATTTTAACCCTAGTTTCAAAATTTGGACCTTGTGAAAAAGGAATATCTCATGCGATTAGTTTGGTTTTAAACTCTTAATATAATTTTGGCCTTGTGGCTCTTATTCTACACTTGTGTTTGAAACTAGTTGGAATCAAAATGGTCTTTTCAAAGATTATTAGGTTGACCCCATCTATATTCTTGATTTTAAGAACGATTATGATTTAAAATGACCTTTTGAATTTTTTGAAGTAAAGAGGTATTTCTAAAATTTTCACTTGATTCTAAGTAGGGCATATTTGTGCTTAGAATGGAGAAGAGAAGGAAAAAGCCAAAAACTTAGGAATTTGTTTTAAGACAACATCTTTTCTTAGTTTTAAAAACAGTAAATTACACTTTTAACTTATTTATGTTTTTTCATTTAAAGTTATTTAACTAAAAAATAGGGGTATTTTAGAGAGTTTTAGAATTTGTGAGGATATTTTGGTACAAAATGGTAAAACCTAAATAGGAGATTCCTATTATTGGTAGTACTAGCCTCATCGTACACACTTTGCACGTGCGATGAGGCTCTCTCTCTTGGATTTAGTGTCATAATTTTTGATGGATCACACTTTGGTTTAAGTGTATGTTAGATCATATTATGCATTTGAAAACTACTGATACACCCAAGAGTGTTATTAGGCTAGCTCCAAAAAATGAACACATTTTTTTTATTCATCTCTCTGTTATTATTTTCATTTTTTAGAGTTAGTCTAACGACACTCTTTGGATGTATTAGTAGTTCTCAAATGCATAATATGATTCAACATTCACTTAAGCCAAATTGTGATTCATTGAAAATTATGACACTAAACCCAAAAAAATAAAAGAGCCTTACGCACGTGCAGATTGCGTGCGATGAGGTTATTATTCCATAAATATAATCCAATTTTTGTGTTGCTTTTAATGTGATCGTTAATATATTAATTTTTAAAACCAAACTATAAGGCAGTTATTCCATAAATATAATCCAAGAATGTAAGTGTAACACATATCAATAAACTTAGGCATAATAGGACAATTATTTATTTTACAAAATAAAGAATCACTAAGAAGTTGTGCATGATTGCATGCAAGTTTTAACTTCTTCTCTCACCTGAACTCAACTAACACCAAAATACGATTCTTTGGCCTTTATACAATCCACTAAAAAGGTCACCTTGTATTTATAAAAAACAAAAATTATATGACTTTTGTTTTCTTTTTTTTGGACATTGAAACAAATACATGGTTGTTATATATGTTTTTTATTTTAATTTTTTTGACCACGTTAGAATTTAGTGCATATATTATGAAATTAATTTCAATTTGGTTCCAAGTATATAATTACTTGTCAGTATTATAATCAAAAAAAAAAAGAAAAAAGAAACCAAACTGTGGAGATTAGTTTTTATTTTGCAAAGAGGAAGAGGAACCAAACTATGGAGGTTTTTTTTTTTTTTTTTTTTTTTTTTTTTTTTTTCCTTTTGCATAGATAGAGGAAAGACATTCATTAAAAGAAAAAAAAAATACTGTACAAAGAGATGTCAAAAGAAAATAGCTCAAACACCAAAATAACATAATAAATAATATATTTGTAAATTTCTAGTGGTTAGTGGATTAATTTAGTTAAGGTTTGATAAATTTTTCTACATTCATATAAGTCCCTGTGGGTTTGAGCTTATTCTTATCAAACTATACTTTGGTATGATTCGTGCACTTGGGAATACTTTAAGATTTTACAACATTTAGCAATCATAAGCAGGTTCTCAAAAAATAAAAAATAAAACCATAAAAAAAACTATAATACATGGATCAGAAAATGTTAACTTTTTGAAAGAATATACCTAGGCGTTGCATAGGTTTTTGGGGGACACTCCAAGAACGAAATTAGTGTAAAGGCCGTTAAACAATTTTTGTAATTTCTTGGAATTTTGTGTCAATTGTTATTGGATTTTTCTTCCAAAACACACACACACACACCAAAAAAAAAAAAAAGCTTTGAAGAAAACTTACATATCTTTCTAATAAAATAAAAGCAAGGGTTTTGGTTTATGCAGAGACCATACAACAAAAGGAAGTGAATACTTCAACTCTGTTTTTCTATTCTATTCAATTAAATCACACACACTGCTTTTATACAAAGAAGTAGCTACTTGACAAAAAAATTTCTATTTCAATTAGGAATAAGAATAGTAATCCTTGTACACGTTGTGAGC
Organism: Quercus glauca; assembly: GCA_023736055.1. NCBI lineage: Eukaryota > Viridiplantae > Streptophyta > Magnoliopsida > Fagales > Fagaceae > Quercus > Quercus glauca. Next base: position 25,168,681 of record CM043323.1, on the reverse strand, counting down.
ACACTATCCACCTGACCAAAATTCTATTTCAATTAGGAATAGGAATAGTAGTCTTTGTACACATAACAAACTACTAAGAAGATTTTTTGTTTGTAAGATGTTCAAACTACTAAGAAGATTTTTTGTTTGTAAGATGTTCAACTATTGGGAAGTTTTTGCTTGTAGTGGGCGAGAAATTACATTTAACTTCCCATTGTAACTATCATTCGTGCATTACATTTGGATGAAGTAGTGTTTCAATGTATGGGTAGTAGGGAAGAAGTTGCAGTGTTTCAACGTAGAGTAGTTTTGGTTGTATCTACCTACCATCTAATGGGGAGTTTTTAGTCTGTAGGTTTTTTTTTTTTTTTTTTTGGTTTACGATTTTATCTTTATCTCTTATGTTTTAAGGATAAGGATAAATTAATTAAATTAAATATATTTTTAAAAGTTAAAAATGTTACAGCAAGCTCACAAACTTTTTGTGCAATTATTTATTACATCTGATTGGTTGTTTATTATTTTACATAAATTTTATCTTTTTTTTTTTTTACCAGACATAGTTAACCATACAAGAGTTGTAGTAAAATTTGTACAACCAATTTTTCTCTACTAATCACAGTCAACTAAACGGAGAGTTGTAACGTTTGTGATTTTCTTTTAGGAGTAATGCTAAGGACATATCTTTACCGATCACAACTCACCATGAGGTGAGTTATGACACAAAATTATGTCAATTTCGTTGTCCCTGGCATTATTATTTTCTTTTTTTAGCATTAGATTTTTTGGTTAAAGTAATACTTAGGGTTTGTTTGGATACCACTGAAAACTGAAAACACTGTATCAAAATAATTTTTAAAAGTGTGAATAGTACCGTGGGACCCATTTTTAATGAAAATTTTGTTGGAAAAAGAGGTTTGTGGGTCCCGTGAATAGTGCACGGGACCCACTGAAACTCAGTTAACACTCTTCTCAAAAAAAAAATAAATAAAAAAATGTGAAACGCAGAAACGCAGGGACATGGACGTGTATCCAAACAGATCTTAATAGATTCTGACAAAGAATAGTTTTTGTAATCAATTAATTGTACAGTGTCTATGGCGCCGCCACTTCTCCCACCTATTACACGTGTCATGACACCATTACTTCTGACCTTACCGTACCACTGGTCCTTGGGAATAAAGAGTCAGTTTGTTCACTTTGTTGAATGGAAAATTATTAGGTACTCCCAGAGTACTATAAATGTGTAGTCCTCCCCTCACATGAATGGTGGGTCCCACCATGAATTTAATTAGTAGGACCCACAATTCATGTAAGAGAAGTGAGTACACATTTATGGTACTCCGGGAGTACACAATAATTTTCCTTGTTGAATTTAGGGTGTGGCTTATGTCCAGTGGAAGTTTCCACTAGACACGTTGGATTGTGGACACGTGTTCGAATCTGGACATGTCAAGTGGAAACTTCCATTGGACACAAGCCCTTCCCTTGAATTTATTTCGCTTCTCTCTCTCTCTCTCTCTCTCTCTCTCTCTCTCTCGCTTTTGCTTTTCCTCTATCTCACTTGTTTGTTTTGCTTTTCCTCCATTACCTGATTATATTACTTTCTCCTCTGTCTTCCTCACTAACTTCCAAACTCTTTATCACCCTCTTTGTCTCATGACTCATACCCACTATCTCCCTGTTACTATACATTTTTTCCCTCTATCCAAAAGGAATATACCTTTTGAAATAAACAGTTGAACAAAAGTACCATATTTGGGCGTTTTCAACCTCTTTTTTTTTTTTTTCTTTTGACCAACGCCTGGTGTACTGTTCATGAGATATGAACAGTGCAATCATGCCAATGAACAGTTGTTGAGGTTCAAAATAATTAAATAGCCACAAATAGGCCCAAAGAGATGGAAAAGACATTGGGCCCATTTCACACAAAAAAAGAAAAATAATAAGGGGTGGGCTCTCACAATAAAGAAAAGAGAGAAGAAAGAAAGAAAAGGGGAAGAAGCCCAGAGGATCTGATCCAGAGGTCCACGAAAAAAGGCCCAAGAAACAGACAAAATCAGCGAACCAAAGAAAGCCCAGAAAGAAGAATTGGGTCGGGATCCCAGAAGCCCCCTAGAGGCAGGGGATCCCTGGACGCGCGAAGTGAAATTGAAGCAGATTTGAAGAGAGAAAAGAGACAAAAGGCACGCGGACCTTATGCCCTAGACACGCAGTGGAAGTACAAAGCAAAACGCAAGAGCTTGGTTCCAACCACTTGAAGAAAGAGACAAGGAAGAGTACAACTGGAAAAGCTGGAGCAAAAAGCCAAAAGGCCTCAGGTCAGCTAACGGAAAAATCTGGAAATAGAAAGCTAGCTGAGGGACTTTCATCTGGTCGCAACAAAAAGAAAGAAACTATGAAGAAAAGAAAACGACATGATCCTGAAGCAACCAGGCACGGCACAGACTTTAAGGGGCAAAAGGGAGAAATCGTTAGTACCCCGGGAGCCCGAAGCTATGCTATAAAAGGAGGGAGGGATCCATGCTATAGAGAGATCCAAATTCAGAGAAAGGATAGAGAATTCATTTACGACTAGATCATTTTTAAGGCATTCACAATTGCTTTTCTGAAGTCTCATAAAAATTGTAGAATAGACTCTGTAAACTTAAGAGAAAACAGAGGAACTTGTTCCCGGTATCCCAGAGACGGCCACTACAGTACACGCTCGGATTCAACAAGTTCAAACTTTGCAAGTCTTTGAAGCTTGAATGGCTATCAAAGTCTATAACTTTTGAACTCAGTTGAACCTTACACCACATCTTAGTGAGCATTGTAATCACAACTAAGGGAAATTAATGAAATACACCTCACTGATTAGAGGATCCCTAACTTGTTCTTACATTATATTTCACTTATTATGCATTTCCTTTACTATTAAAATGTCATTCAATACGAATATTCTTTTTTGTTAGCTGTTTGTATTGTAGGAAGTTTGTTCTGTGCACCAATCGATTCTTAAAACAGCCATTTATGTCACACCCCAAACCCGATACCCAGATTTGTGACCATGACCGGCATGCTAATATCAAGTTTAAACCTGATATTAACAAGAACCAACTTAACTTTTTTCGAAACTTTTAAAAAACTTCTCTTTTTCTTTTCATTCTTGTTTCCTTACTTAAATAATATAACCTTTCAGATTGACATTCAGAGCATCTACACTGTACTCAAAAAATAATATAATCCACCAGTTACTCAGATTCTGAATCTCACATAATACATCTCTTAATACTGTAAAGTACACAACTTTCTTTAGATCCTCAAATACACAATACCATGAAACTAAACATCGAATTGCTAATTTGGGATCTATACTTTTAAAACTAAAACCAGCTCCTTCCAAAACTTGACTAAGGCTCCCTCTGCTTCAAAATAAAATCTGCTAACTGAAAGAGTGGAAAGGGTGAGCTACACAGCTCAGTAAAGGTAAGATATATGAGAATTCAATAAATATGCATGTAAATCAAATCATTTCATTCTATAAATATTCGAATAAGAGAACATCTTTTCATGCATAGTATCTTATACTATGTATAATAATAACTTATACGCTCTTCGTAGGAAAATAATTGTTCTCCCTTTTATTATCAGAATAATATTATCAAAACCTTTCGGATTGAATTTCTTTCATTTCCTACAAAGTCACCATATATATTTTCATTACAAAATAATCATTTTAACTTAAAATCAGATAATCGGTAACTTTGTCTTAAATTGAAAGCATATTAAAAAATAATAAAACTTTCATTCATAAACTTCTTCTTATAAAATATTATAACTTTCATAATTATAAAACTTATCGTTTCATAAAAAAAAACAAATATCAGATAACTTCTTAACATGAACTTGTACTTTCTTCAGAAACTTTATCTTTATAGCATAACAAAACTTCAGAAACTTTTATCTTTAATGAACAACTTTCTTTTCATCAAACTTCTTCTTTCCATGAGAGCTTTTAACTTTTCATAATGCATTTAATAAAATAATTCTCTCATGATTAATAACATAATATAGCTGTTCATAAATAACTGTCCATATCTGATAACTTCTTTACTTATGAGCGCGGACGCACCGCCATCCTCATTACATACTTTAATTGAGCGTGGACGAACCGCCATCCTCAATACATACTTTGATCGAATTTAGATTACCAGAGGACATAACCCGAAAACATTTCATACTTATACATCATACTGAAATTCATAGTTTGCATTACATTTCACAATAATAGCATTTCCATTGTTTTCTTTAAACATTATGTTCATGGAATTAGAAATAGAATCAATATGCTTAAATCATATACATAAGGTTTCGAAAGCTCACGAACATATCTTTGTCTGATAATGCTTACATGTCATATCTCTAATCAAAAACTTTTTAATGCGTAATATACTTTAAAATAACCTCATGACTTACCAAATACCCATATAACTTATCCCTTATCTGAAAGCAGAGGAATCGAGAGCCTAAAGTCGAAGGAGTTTAGACTTGGCGGCTGGTAACACCTAAACCGAAATCAAAACTTATTACTATCCATAATTTCCTTATCATAAACTTACACATTCATCTCAAAGCCTATCTCTTAAAATTAAGGAAATCCTAACCCCACCTCAATGAGGTTCCCACAAACATATTATGCACACGTCAACAAATAATGTACCAACTTAAAGAAATGCCATCATTTTCATATTTATCTCATAACTCTAGAAGAGCCAGCTTCATTTCAAAGGGTACTTTGAGCTTAGGACAATAATGCATGCATAAATATACATTGTTTTAAGCATTCTCATGTAACCGTATACCCTCTTAAGGAAACATACAACATGTTCAACAAAACAGCTTCATAAATACAACCGTTGAATGGTTTAGAACCCCTCCTTTGAGTACTAAACCTTGAACCAAGTTATACAAAATTACTCTATGATCCAGACATATCATATGATGAGCATAATAAATTATAACTCAAATCATTCACCCTAACTTTAGAATCAAATCCTCAAAGTTAGGCATGCCCCTTACTCTTCACTGTTTCATTCCAGCAGCATATACTTTACTTATAAAATACAAATGGGCCATCAAATCCCATCCAAACCTCATGCAATTTTACAGAGAAACTCCCCTATATGTCCAGTATGTACCATAAAAATTTCATAGTCAAAGCATAAAAGCATAATTTACTAAAAATCATACAATACAGCATACGCAAATCTGTCCTGACAGAATTTCATGCAATTTAGAAATTAAACCATTATTTGTATATTGATCCAAATGCTATGAGACCAATTCCATAACAATCGTATATGTCTTAGCTTTCATAGAAAATAACCCTAGCATCCAAATTCACAAAATATGATTTAATACATATTTTTCTTCTTGTAAACATCAAATCTATCACAGAGACAGCTTCAGTACATATTCTTACAAAATCATCAACAAATAGCAATAGGTCTTATTTTCATTTGAGTATTTTTATACCTATAGTATACATATTAAAATATGCTAATAAGCATTCAATTATTTATAATCTCTACAATTCTTATTCAAAGATATTATAAGATAATATGCTTATTAAATACTCTTATATTATTTATAGGAAGAACGTGGCTTAAAATAATAATTAACTATTTAAACACATAGTTTAACTATTAATTTGGGTCGGGGTGTTACAATTTAGCTGCGGAGAATCGATCCCAGTCCATCAAGAACATCTTACACGGCCCAGGATCCTTGGGCCAGAGTGCTGAAGAAAAAAGGTACTCTCACATTTTGGCGACTTCACTGGGGACTGGGTAAAGAAAAGGGAAGAAGCAATCCCTTCGCAGAACATGCCTCCAAGACAAAGGAACAGTAAAGGTGCTAATGTGCCACCCACGGCCTCTGAGCCCGTGGGAGAAAATGAAGTAGCCTCCAGACAAAGAGGCGAGGTGCCCCTAGCAGTGCACGAGGCCGTGTCAGAACAGAGGAATGCAAGACAGGAGCTAGACCTTATAGCTTAGATGACTGCAATGTTGAAAGATTTACAACAAGAAGTTCGCCTTCTTAAAGAAGGCAAGACACAGGAAGTCAAGACAATGCCCCCCATGTGGGTAACCAGGATGGAACCCAGCCAGAGGGAGGGTCAGCAATGGGAGAAGGAACTAACCCCCAATACCTAACACTGGCAGATGTCAGTGCCCTCTTGGAACAAGAAAGGGAAAAACTTTCCGGGACCCCCAAGCAATTTTCTCGGGATCCCCCATTTCCACCAGAACTCCTTGGCAAGCCATACCCTAAGGGATATGAGCCACCAAAGTTCCATCCTTTTGATGGAAGGAATGGAAGTGCAGTAGAACACGTGAGTAGGTTTGTCCACACTATGGGCCCCTACGCAGGAGACCGGGAGCTGTGCCTAAGAGAGTTTGCTAAGTCCCTAGTGGACAGAGCATACACTTGGTACACTACACTAAGACCTGGGTCCATTAAGACCTGGGACGAAATGATGGAAAGATTTTGTGCAAAATATTACCCTGGTGAGGACAAGGTCACTTTCCAAAGCTTTCAGATGGTAAGGCAGAGGCCTGGAGAGGATCCTGTCCAGTTCATCAAAAGATTTGAAGATGTGTCCCTACACTGTTATGGGGACCACGAAGAAAAAGAGCTCGTGGAGACTTGCATCTCTAACATGCTTTTCGATTACAGACTCAACCTCGAAAATTTATGTATCACACAGTTCGCTGACTTGTTATAGAGAACAAGAAGGACAGCACAAACTATGAGGGCGAAGAGGGTGCCAGCATCCCAAGCCATGACAGCATCGGTGGGAGAAAAAAGGAAGAGGCCTGATGAAAAAACATTTGAGGAACCACCGGTGATCCCATGTACTGAAGAAGAATTAAACCACGTCCTGGACAAATGGATCGGGGATGGAGTGGTTAGGCCATTCACCGTGTCCAAGCCACCAACCGAGGAAGAAAGGAAAAATCCTTTGTTTTGCAAGATTCATAATTATGTTAAGCATTCCACCAAGGATTGCTGGACCCTCCGCAGGCTTTTTCACAGGAAGCTAAGAGAAGGAACCCTAGAGCTCACCCATAAGGAACCAGAAGTACAAAGAAACCCCCTGCCCAACCACAAAGGAAAGGGGGTGGTAGCTGTGGTAATCCATGGGAACCCGGCAGAAGTAGAAGAGCCAGGAGGATCCTTTCACCCAAACATAGTCAGGACCCTCCAGAAGAATCCTAAGTTCAGATCACTATTCAATCAGCTGGGGTTTGGACCAAAAGCAAGGAGGGTGGCCACGGAATCTCTCATGACTATAGCAGTAGATTCAGGAATGGAATGTTTCACAGCAGAATCACATGCCAGTCGAGCTTTCCTAGAGACAACCAATGCCATAACCTTCACTGATGAAGACATGGAGGTTGAGCATCCAGACCACCGTAGACCTCTTTACCTAATGGCCACCATAAATGGTGTCCAAATCAGAAAAGCGCTGGTGGACACAGGGGCATCACTCAACCTCATAGCCCTGAGTATCTTGGAAGCTGTGGGCCTAGTTGGAAGGAGGATCCTGGGGGCTCCCATGGAGATAACCGGATTTGGAGGATCAGCAGAATCAACCGAAGAATATATACAGCTAGCCCTAAGGGTGGGGCTAATAGTAGCCTTGACCAAATTTCACGTAATCAACTCAGAAGTGTCCTACCATGTACTGCTGGGACGGCCATGGCTCCATAAGCACCGCCTTATACCATCCATGTACCATTAGTGCGTTAAGGGGAGATTGAATGGGAGGCCTATAAGGATCCCTGCCAACCATAACCCTTTCAGCTAAGGAGAAGTAAACTTTGTAGAAACAATGTTCTATGATGAGTTAAAACCTGATGATGAAAGTCCCATGCCAGGGACCCCAGGAACACCTATCTTGGAAAAAGAAGAAAGAGGAGGTACCCATGACTTGAGAGACCTCCTGAAAAGAAAAAGGCAAAAGAAGGAGCCCAGCACCTCAGGATCCCAAGAGTGTGTAGTAGTACGGGAACCCGGGGGAAGATTAATATACCGCCTGTGAAGGTGCGCGGGACCTGAGTGCATCGTGCAGGAAGGTCCCGGACCACTAGAATGTATGATAGCCCAGGAGGAAGTCCTAGAGGAACCAGTCAAAGAGGCACAAATCCAGCCTGAGGAAGAATTGCAGGAAGTAAACTTGGGGGCTGAGCTGGGATCCCAGAAGCCTGTTTTCATCAGTAGTCAGTTGGCAACACAAGAAAGAGGGCCACTGGTGGCTTTGCTCAAAGAATACACAGATGTGTTTGCATGGACCTATGATGAGATGCCTTGTCTGGATCCTGGATTAGTGGTCCATGCCCTCAATGTGGACTCAGGAATTAAACTAGTAATCCAACCAGCCAGGGTCTTTCACACTGATGTAGAAGCTCAGATAACTCAAGAGGTCAAGAAGCTGCTAGCAGCTGGTTTTATTAAGCCCATTCAGCACCCCAGATGGCTTTCTAACATAGTACCTGTGAAGAAAAAGAACGGCCAGATTTGTTGCTGTGTAGACTTCCGCAACCTGAATAAAGCGTGTCCTAAAGATGAGTTCCCTCTGCCTAATATTGACCCCTTTGTGGATTCAGCTGCGGGAAGTTCCATGTTCTCATTCATGGACGGGTATAGTGGGTACAACCAGATTCGTATGGCTGCCAAGGATGCCGAGAAGACAGCATTCAAGACACCAATCGAGAATTTTTATTACACTGTGATGCCCTTTGGCCTCAAAAATGCAGGAGTCACATACCAGCGAACCATGACAGCCATCTTCCATGACATGATGCATGAGGAAATGGAAGACTATGTGGATGATATTGTGGTTAAGTCAAAAACTAGGACAGGAGACCTTCAGGTACTTGAACGAGTTTTCAAAAGATGCAGAGAATACAAGCTACGCATGAACCCCATGAAATGTGCCTTTGGAGTATCTGCAGGAAAGTTCCTCAGGTTCCTGGTATATCATAGAGGCATAAGTGTAGATCTAGCCAAAGCTGCAGCCATTGCTACTATGAAAAGACCAACAACAGTGAGGGAGCTCAAAAGCTTCCTTGGAAGGGTCTCCTACATCAGGAGATTTGTGCCAGGACTGGCTTCAGTCATAGGGGGTTTATCCAAGCTATTAAAGAAAGGAACTGAGTTCACCTGGGGAGCAGAACAGCAGGAAGCCTTCCAAAGGGTCCAACAGATCATGAATCATCTGCCCACTCTCCAGGCACCAGTACGTGGGCGACCCTTGCTATTATACTTGGCATTAAATGCCCAAGCAATAGGAGCCCTGCTGGTGCAAGAGGATGATGGTGGAAACGAGTAACCTGTTTACTATGTGAGCAGAACACTCAAGGATGCCAAAACCAGGTACCCCAGGATAGAAAAGGCTTGCCTAGTGGTTATTTACGCATCCTAGAGGCTGAAGAGGTATTTCTCAGCCCACCAAATCCTTTTAGTGACTAAGTCACATCCCATAAAAGCACTCCTGCATCAACCCCTCCTAATAGGGAGAATAGCACAGTGGCTGGTCCTGCTTTCTCAATACGACATAGGCCTCAAGACCCCTAAGGTCGTCAAAAGTCAAGCCATAGCTGACCTCCTGGCACAGTTTCCAGGGAAGGAGGAAAGCTCACTAAGTGAAGAGATCCCAGGTGAGGTAGCAGTAGCAGAAATCCCGGGAAAGAAATGGACAATGAGATTCAATGGGTCAGCTACAGCAACCTCAAATGGGGTAGGAATTGTACTGAGCTGTGAAAATGGGGACACCATACTTCTATCTTTCAAGCTTGGTTTCTCCTGCTCCAATAATGCAGCTGAGTACGAGGCGTACTTAACCGGGCTAACTATAGCACTCAGTATTGGGGTGAAACACATGAGAGTACTGGGAGATTCCAATCTTGTGGTCTTTCAGGTGAAAGGTGACTTTGCACTAAGGGAACAAAGTTTGGCAGCCTACAAGACATGGGCACAGAGGCTGGAGCAGGAATTCCTGACCTTTAGCATAGAGTACACGCAGAGAAGTGAAAACAGGTTTACAGATGCGCTTGCCACCCTGGGATCCCAAGTACCATTCAAAGGAAAAGACACTCTAATCAGAATAGGAAGGCAGGAGCATTCCATCTTAAAAATCCTCCAACAGATATCCCCCGGAGAGTCCAAGCAATGGGACTGGAGGAGCGAAGTGAAAGAAAAAATGAAAGAAACAGGATCCGGAGGGAATGTCAAGGAGCTGAGAGACTACGCTTTAATAGAAGGAGAACTATACAGGAAACTGCCGGGATCCTGTATGAGAATGTCAATTATTATCCAATGAGTGAATGTCAACTTGCAGACTAATACAACTTGCACTAGAACCAGAGAAAAGTATATATATATGTGTGTGTGTGAGTGTGTGTGTGTGTGTGTGTGTGTTGTATTCATGGGAACCAAGGACCACAATATAAACGAACAAGATCATGAAAGGTAAGCCACAAAAATACAAACAAGAAAATGGGGAACAAAATTGATGTGTTCAAAAAAAATTATTTCCAAGAAATCTATGCTAAAAAACTATTAGGATTAGAAACTTATATTCTAATTTAAGAAGAGGAATTATCATCTAGACTTTGTAGATTAAGAGACTAAAATACATTACAAGATCAGTGATGTAATGGGTTGCTGCAAAAATCCAACAACAAATAAAAAAGGAACAAAACAAACGAGTTTTGTTTTGGTGAGAGTGCTTTTTTTCTTAGCACACAGGCCCAAGTAGAGACAAAGATCCCGGGCCCAAATACTTGTTGTTTTGGTGGACTGGGCTTGGTTCACCGCAGCTAAATGGGGCTGATTACGAATCAAGTTGTGCGCAAGTCATATAAAGCTCCACAAGATGAAAAATGCAATTCCTCCTAAGCAATAAAATACCATTATAAGTGTTTTAGCCTTGTAAAATGACCATTTACTCTTACGAAATAAGTAAAATAAGTGTTCATAATATTCACAATGAGAAGGAGATTGAAATAGAGTATTTAAGGCTTATCTTTTATTGTATAAATATTTAAAAGAGTTCCTTCACTTGGTACCCCGGGGCGTATTGTCGTGGGATCTCGGGGATACTGTCGTGGGATCCCAGGGCGTACCAGGCCTGTAAGAACCCAGATTGCTGGTTCTCTGAACTATATGATTTGTTTCCATGTTTATTATGCAATAGAGATTTGTCCTTTCTCTTTACCTCTATGGATGCTACATAAAAACACACTATACAATACACATATCTTCAAATAATTGTTAGTTTCTTAGATAAGGATATACATTTTAATACATATACATATATGTAAATGAGTTTCATGAAAATGATTCAGTCATGAAGATCCTGGCCCAAATTCTCACAAACTTAGTGCTTTTGCACAAGACTTGTGGGATTTGGAACTCAAGTCCGAGTGACTTTGTTTGGGCTTTGCCTTCCAAGATAGTTAGGTGAGAAGGATTTTAGCAAGAAACAGTAAAGGAAAACAATGTAATAAAGGAATACACCAAATAATTGTTAGAGATCCTCAAATCAATATGAGGTATTTCATTATTTTTCTTGATTGTGGATTACAGTGTGCTCACTAAGACATGATACAAGGTTCAAATTAACTAAAAAATTGCAGACTTTGATGGCTATTCAAACCTCTAAGACTTGCAAAGTTTGAATCCTTTCGAATCCAAGTATGTGCTATAGTGGCTATTTTTTGGGATGCCGGGAGACAGTCATCTGTTTTTCTTTGGGTTTTACAGAGTTCTTTCTATGGCTCTATTGTGATATCTTTTCTCAGATCAAAATGGTGATGAATGAATGTCCCTCAGCATGAGTTTTCTCTTCCTTTTATAGTGCGACTCTAGGGCTCCAGGGCATGAGCGATTTCTCTCTTTTGCCCCTCAGAGCTTGTACTGTGTCAGTTACCCAAGGGCTGGTCCTTTCCTTTTTTCTCATAATTTCTTGCTTTTGGTCCGACCAAGCTGAAAGCCCTTAGTTAACGTTCTATTCCAAGGTCCCCTCAGGTTGCTGATCCTAGCTATTTTGGCCCTCTTCACTTTTTCACCTTTTGGCTGCCTTCCATCCTTGTCATTTTTTCCAAACAATCGGAATCTTTTACTGTTGGGTTGAAAGCTCCTTCCCAGCCACTTTTACTTATGGTTTTCTCATTCTTGGTTCCTTGAGGTGCAACTCCTTTGTTCATGAATGTTTGCTTTACACTTTCTGACGCATGACTGGGCGCTTGAGACCTGTTTGTCCTTCATCCTTTATGCTTTGAGCCGTTTCAATCTTACTTAGAGCATGTTGTGCGTCCCGAGGATCCCGAGCCTCTGGTAGCCTCTAGGGATCCTGGCCCAGTTCTTTCACTGGAATTTGCTGGACTTTTTAATGGCCTTTTTTGCTGGAAATCTGAACATGCATAGAGTCTTGATGTCGATTCTTCTTGCTGCACGAATTGGGCCTTCTTTATTTTTTATGGAATGAGCTTTGTTGTGAAATTTTGGACCTTAACAAACAATTATTAAAATATATTTTTTTATTGCATTCAGTTTTCGGTAAAATAAGCGGTATCAAAACGCACACTAAAAAATTATATTTTTTTAACAATCTCATGAACAGTAAAGTAATATTTATGCAGTAACTTGGATGTAAAAAATTTTAGATTTACATACCCGAATGTGGAATAATTTTACAAATGTATGTTATAAATTAGCAATTGAGGTCTTGTTTGGTAATAATATTTAAATAACGAAAACTGTTATTTAATCACCTCAACATATATTTTAATACATTTTTGTGGGGCCGGAGGCCCGAAAAACTAACAGAGTCCGTAAAAGCAGGCTTGCGGCCCAAAGGCCCAAATCTAGAGCACTCATCCGTCCGAGGATGCTCATTCGTCCGAGGACAATCATCCGTCCGAGGATGGGGTTCATTCCGCAAATCAGCTTTGGGGGCAGGTGCCACTATCTTAGTTATCAGGGAATCCCACGGAATTACATGTAAACTGAACCAAACGAATATTGGTTAAAGGAGGAAATGGAAAAAGTAACAAATATCTCCTAAAAGCTGTTACATCCACATTAAATGCACCTCACCTAACCTTCTGGCCGCATTAATGTGGAGGTGATACCTAAGCCACAGTCAAGCAGTCTTACAACCACCAAGCGGAGGATCCGGGACATGCTGGATGGGACAGAAAGGTGGGATCAGAAGGGAACTTACACGTGTACGGTGAGGACGCACTGGGAAAGCAATATATAAGAGGAAACTGAAATACTTGAAGGGGACTTTTTTGGAAAAAAGGAAAAAGGGAGGACGCTGAAAGCAAGAATAAGAGAAGAAGAGAGAACATCCGCTCCTGGGGACTGGAAGAATTCCTTTTGCCTTGGTAGATTGACGTCCTTTTCTATTGACTGGAGCTAGTTCTTACGCCCACTCTCTACAAATTTCATTGTCCAGGGTCCATTACAATTTGAGTCCCTACAATTGGCGCCGTCTGTGGGAAGAGCTCGATCCGACCGTAGGAAAAGACAAGTGCAACAGCTGATGGCAGAAGGACCACAACCGCAGGTGGACACTAGTCCACGCCAGGCAGAGTCTAGGGGACCCCAGCAGGGCACACCATTTATGAACCGCGAACGGAGGGCGGATCGCGAGGGAAGTGTGCGAACAACCCATACGGAGAAGAGCCGGACTCGAGGGAAGAGCCATGTCTCCCATGCAAAGGACGGCAAGGACATGCAGCGTGAGATCGATATGTTAAAAAGGGAATTACGGCACGAACGGCGGAAGCAAGTGAATAAGGAAGCGAATCCAGCCTCCGATGAGTCAGACGATACAAGTTACAGGCGAAGGTCCAGAACCCCGCCTAGTGAACTTTTTTCCTTCGGCAAAGAACGTTACAGTCGGCGGACGTACAAAAGTCCACCTCAACGGGGCTTAGGGAACGAGGCTTTGAACAAAGCACTAAGTCAAGTCTCCAAGTCACCGTTCACACGACGCATAGAGGATGCAAGCCTTCCTCGGAGGTTCCATCATCCTACATTCACCATTTATAACGGCCAGACGGACCCGGTGGAGCATGTTAGCCATTACAATCAGAGGATGGCCATTTATTCTAGAGACGAGGCTCTGATGTGTAAGGTTTTTCCTTCAAGCTTAGGTCCGGTGGCGATGAGGTGGTTCAATGGCCTGGAGGAGGACACCATTGATTCCTTTGAGAGACTCATCCAAGCTTTTGGGGCTCGCTTTATCACCTGCAGAAGGGTTGTTCAGCCTATAGGGTCGTTGTTATCCATGTCTCAGCGAGAGGGAGAAACCCTGAAAGCATACTCTGACCGATACTGGGAAATGTATAACGAAGTGGAGGGAACAAACGACAAGGTGGCCATTAACACCTTCAAGGAGGGCCTTCAAGTCGATCACGAGCTGAGGCGTTCCTTAACTGGTGAGCCTGTTACTAGTATGCGAGAGCTCATGGACAGGATTGACAGGTTTAGAAGAATAGAGGAAGACCAGATACGGGGTAGAGGAAAAGCCAAGGCGATCCCTCAGGAGAGGAGGGAGTTTAGGCCGGATCGATATAATAACAATCGACCTCGAAGAGATTTTGGGGGGCAGTCAGGATCTGCAAACTCCCAGGCAGTCAACGTCGTGTTCCGAGAACCAGTCCAGCGGGTTCTAGAAAAAATACAAGGCGAGCCTTTCTTCAGAGCGCCCAACAGGATGGCAGGGGATCCTGCGAAACGCAACCAAAACCTCTACTGCCAGTACCACCAGGACTATGGACATACAACTGAGGACTGCAGAAACTTGTGGGACCACTTGGAGGAGCTGGTCCGAGAAGGGAGATTGACCAACCTTCTGCACCATACCAGTGCCCGAGGAAGCCAAGCGGGGCAGATGTCGAGAGGGAATGCCTCTTCGGGAGCCCCCCTGGGAACCATAAACGTCATATTTGCGGCACCAGGAAGGACAGGGTCCCGTCCGTCAAGAATACTGTCCGTATCTCATTGCTCGGAGGGGAGCTCGGGTGCGGCACAAAAAAAGGCAAGGCTGAGCACCTCACCGACTTTAGGCTTCTCAGAGGAGGACAAGAGAGGAACTATACAGCCGCATGACGATGCTCTGGTGGTTACGTTAAGAATTGGGGGGTACGACGTAAAGAGGGTAATGGTCGATGAGGGGAGCGCAGCTGAGGTGATGTATCCCGACCTGTACAGGGGGTTGGGTTTGACGCTCCGAGATCTGACGGCTTATAATTCCCCATTGATAAGCTTCGAGGGCAGATCGGTTACCCCGTTGGGTATGATTAGGTTACCTGTGCAGACAGGTTCGGAGATGGTGGAAGTGGACTTCATTGTGGTTGACGTTTTCTCCCCCTACACGGCCATTTTGGGAAGACCTTGGTTGCATACCCTAGGGGCTGTATCCTCCACCCTTCACCAGAAGGTGAAGTACCCGTCGGGCGGTCAAGTGTCAGAAATATTGGGAAACCAGGCCATGGCAAGGCAGTGCATGGTCGCGGCTATTCAGCATAAACCTGAGGTAGGTTCGTCGGCCAGGGCCGAGAATGAATTATAGCAATTAAAGGACCGAGGAACTTTCTCCTGCAATGCAACGGAGGAAGCTGAGTGTGAGGAATTGGAAAGGGTGACTGCCGGTAATGACCCGGAAAGGTACTTTCAGGTCGGGGCGCTATTACCCTCACCCGAGAAAGAGCAATTGGTTGAGGTCCTTAGAAGGAACATAGACGTGTTTGCGTGGAACGCTTATGAAGCGCCAGGGGTGGATCCAGACTTCATCTGTCATCATTTGAATGTCAATCCATCAGCTATTCCAAAGCAGCAGCCACCTCGGCGTCCGTCGAAATTACATGCCGAGGCTATAAAAGACGAGGTGGACAAGCTCAAGCAGGCAGGGGCTATCAAGGAGGTGTTCTACCCTCAGTGGTTGGCGAACACCGTGGTGGTGAAAAAGAAGAGCGGAAAATGGCGGGTTTGCGTCGACTTCACGGACCTCAATAGAGCCTGTCCCAAGGATCCTTTCCCTATGCCCCGCATAGATCGACTGGTTGACGCAACAGTAGGCCATCCTCGGATGAGCTTTCTGGATGCTTTTCAGGGCTACCATCAAATCCCGTTGGCATTGGGTGACCAAGAGAAGACAGCCTTCCTTACTCCCAACGGAAATTACCACTACAAGGTAATGCCTTTCGGCTTGAAGAACGCGGGGTCGACGTACCAGCGGATGATGACAAAGATGTTCGAACCACAGTTGGGCAAAAGCATGGAGATTTATATAGATGACATGGTGGTAAAGAGCAAAGTAGCATCGAAGCACATGACGGACCTAATTGACACTTTTGAAGTTTTGAGGAAGCATAAATTGCGACTGAATGCCTCCAAATGCTCCTTCGGGGTTAGTTCTGGGAAATTTTTGGGCTATATGGTGACCCACCGGGGAATTGAAGTGAATCCGGACCAGATTAAGGCCATAAACAGCTTGCAACCACCTCGAAATCCTAAGGAGGTCCAGAGACTTACGGGGATGACCGCTGCGCTTAACAGATTCATATCCCGATCAGCCGACAGGTGCAGACCCTTCTTCCTCTTACTTCACAAATGGAAGGGGTTCGAGTGGACTGAGGAGTGCGCTTTAGCATTTCAGCAACTCAAGGAATATCTCTCTCGGCCACCCATCCTGTCCAGCCCCGAGGTCGATGAAGTTCTTTTCGCTTACTTAGCAATAGCCACTCATGCCATTAGTTTTGTGATGATACGAGTGGATAATGGCGTACAGCGGCCAGTGTACTACGTGAGTAAGTCACTTCATGAGGCCGAGGTGCGGTATCTGCCTTTAGAGAAGGCTATTTTGGCAGTAGTGCACGCTACGAGGAAACTTCCACATTATTTCCAGGCGCACACAGTAGTTGTCTTGACCAAATACCCACTTAAAGCCATACTCCGGAGTGCAGACTATACTGGCAGGGTTGCTAAATGGGGCACGATGCTTGGGGCTTTCGACATAAAGTATATGCCCCGCACCTCTGTGAAGGGCCAGGTGCTCGCCGACCTGGTGGCCGAATTTGCTGAGGGCCCTGAGGAAATAAGCGCAGGCCCGCATGGCATTGAGGAAAAATCGGTGGGCCTCGTATCCACGCAACGTCCGCATTCTTGGAGGGTATACGTGGATGGAGCAGCAAACCAAAGGGGGTCGGGAGTGGGGCTGGTCCTAATATCTCCCGAGATGGCCGTGGTGGAGAAGTCTTTGAGGTTGGGATTCTCGGCCACCAACAATGAAGCGGAGTATGAAGCCTTGATAGCAGGAATGGCTACTGTGACGAAGCTCGGAGGAAAAACAGTAGAGATGTTCTCGGATTCGAGCTTAATCGTAGGCCAAGTTAGGGGAGAGCTGGAAGCTCGAGACGTCAGGATGCAAAGCTACCTGAGCCGGGTCAGGCGTATGCAAAAAGACTTTGAGTCTTTTGAACTATCCCACGTGCCTAGGAATGGGAATGCGCATGCAGACTCTCTGGCTACACTTGCCACATCCTCGGCGCAAGACCTACCTCGAATAATCGTTGTTGAAGATTTAGCCTCACCCACTCCAGCGACGGAGGGCCCTGTTCAGGTCAACCTGATTAGTTCAGCACCAAGTTGGATGGATCCTATAACGGTATACCTTGAAAAGGACATACTGCCCGAGGACAAGCTGGAAGCCGACAAGATAAGAAGGAAAGCTCCACGGTTTTGGTTGTCAGGGGACAAGAAGCTGTACAAGCGCTCTTTCTCCGGACCTTATCTACTCTGCGTGCACCCCGAAGCGTCAGAGGCCCTCCTAGAAGAGCTGCATGAGGGGATTTGTGGGAGTCATACTGGAGGGAGGTCCTTGTCTCACCGAGCAATCAGCCAAGGGTATTGGTGGCCAGGCATGCAGAAGGAAGCACAGGAATACGTTAGAAAATGCGATCAGTGCCAGAGGTTCGCTCCAAATATCCATCAGCCTGGGGGAGTCCTTAACCCCCTTTCTAGTCCCTGGCCTTTCGCGCAATGGGGCTTAGACATTGTTGGCCCTTTCCCTAAGGCAATTGGGAACAAAAAATATCTGCTCGTGGGGACGGACTATTTCACGAAGTGGGTGGAAGCCGAACCCCTGGCCAACATCAGAGACGTGGACGTCAAGAGGTTCGTTTGGAAGAACATCGTCACCCGGTTTGGGGTCCCCCAGGCCCTTATCTCGGATAATGGCCTTCAGTTTGACAGCAAGGCTTTCAGAGAGTACTGTTCTGACCTGGGAATTAAGAACAGGTACTCCACCCCAGCCTATCCACAGGGGAACGGACAAGCCGAGGCCGTTAATAAAGTCATTGTGAGTGGGCTCAAGAAGAGGCTAGACGAGGCCAAAGGGAAATGGGTAGAGGAGCTGCCGCACGTTCTGTGGACTTACCGAACAACACCCCGACGATCAACGGGAGAAACCCCATTCTCGATGACGTACGGGGCGGAGGCCGTGATTCCGCTAGAGACGAGTTTTCCCACGATGAGGACCAGCACTTTCACCTCAGAGGGCAATGACGAGCTTTTGGGAAAGAGTCTAGATCTGATAGACGAACGACGAGATAGAGCGATGGTCCAGCTAGCCTATTACCAACATAAGCTGAAACAAGGCTATGACGCGAATGTGAGACTGAGGCCGTTAGCTCCAGGGGACCTAGTATTGAGAAAAGTCGTGGGGAATACCAAAAACCCAGCGTGGGGAAAGCTCGGGCCCAATTGGGAAGGACCATACCGCATCACATCTGTAGCAGGAGTAGGGGCATACTATTTGGAAGATCTTGATGAAAAAAGGGTGCTCCACCCTTGGAATGTAAGCAACCTAAGAAGGTATTACTATTAACACGAACAGTTCTATCATACGTTTCCTTCCTAGTATAATTAGAATTCTATTACTTATATTCCTCAAATAAAAATGAAGTGTTAGACAGAACCAAGGCATTGTATGGTCCTCGGACACAGCCTATGGGGAAACTAACCACTGTAAGTAAGAAAACTAGGTACTGGACAGAACCAAGGCATTGCATGGTCCTCGGACCCAAGCCTCCGGGGAAACCAGATACTTCAGATGAAAAAATGAAGTGTTAGACAGAACCAAGGCATTGTATGGTCCTCGGACACAGCCTATGGGGAAACTAACCACTGTAAACAAGAAAACTAGGTACTGGACAGAACCAAGGCATTGCATGGTCCTCGGACCCAAGCCTCCGGGGAAACCAGATACTTCAGATGAAAAAATGAAGTGTTAGACAGAACCAAGGCATTGTATGGTCCTCGGACACAGCCTATGGGGAAACTAACCACTGTAAACAAGAAAACTAGGTACTGGACAGAACCAAGGCATTGCATGGTCCTCGGACCCAAGCCTCCGGGGAAACCAGATACTTCAGATGAAAAAATGAAGTGTTAGACAGAACCAAGGCATTGTATGGTCCTCGGACACAGCCTATGGGGAAACTAACCACTGTAAACAAGAAAACTAGGTACTGGACAGAACCAAGGCATTGCATGGTCCTCGGACCCAAGCCTCCGGGGAAACCAGATACTTCAGATGAAAAAATGAAGTGTTAGACAGAACCAAGGCATTGTATGGTCCTCGGACACAGCCTATGGGGAAACTAACCACTGTAAACAAGAAAACTAGGTACTGGGCAGAACCAAGGCATTGCATGGTCCTCGGACCCAAGCCTCCGGGGAAACCAGATACTTCAGATGAAAAAATGAAGTGTTAGACAGAACCAAGGCATTGTATGGTCCTCGGACACAGCCTATGGGGAAACTAACCACTGTAAATAAGAAAACTAGATACTGCAGATGGTGAAACAATTTATTAAACGGAAATTAAGGTGCAAAAAGTCCTCATTCCATGACCTGGAGGAAGATAAGACACGCTTTATGTGTTGGCGCTTCTTAAAGAATGTCGGTGCGATCATCCTTATATGCCAAGGCAAGTCCCATAAGCATCGTCTTAAAACACTCCAGGATACTCAATTAAGGTCAAACTGTTCGAGACGCGGTCTCTCTTTTCGCCTAACTCTCAATTAGTAGAAATAAGACCAAATTTTCTCTCGCAATATCGAACCTTGCTCCTCTATTGCTCAAGACAATGTAAACAAGAAAGTATAAATACGCAAGGAGCTACACAAAAAAAAAAATAAAATAAATAAATAAATAAAAATAAAAATAAAATATAATAATATAGATCCATAATAGCTTGTACAATTCAAAAAAAGGGAACTCTGCCCTGAACACATCAATTATTTATTCAATTTTATCTGTGCCTTGGGAGGAGGGACGTTGACTGCTTCCTGAGGATGAGCGCCTTTCTCTTTTTCCTTCTCCTTTGGGACTTCCCCAGCAGGCAAGACAGTGGAAGCTAAGTCCTTCTTGAAGGTTTGAGAAGCTTGCCCATCTTTGGGGGCTTCAGCGACTTTGGATGGAGAGGTCCGTTTTTCCGCATCAGAAGTTTCCGGCTGTGTCTGCTGACTGGTCGATAGGGGATTGTGGCTCTGAACCTCTTTAGTTAAGTTAACCACAGTGGAGGAAACGTCTTGCCGCTGAGAAAGAGCACTTGAGGCTCGTATGGCCGAGGGAAAAAAGATGTTCCCCGGACTTCTCAATGATGATGAAGGCTCGACCCCAGCGCGGTTGAGAGCTTCTTCCCAAGTCTGGGCACAGTATGCTCGGCACACCATGGGGACCTCTTTTCCGAACCTTTCCTCGGTCTCGGCCACGCCTTCGTCATACCCCCGCTGTTCAGCTTCGTCCTTCTCTTTCTCAGCTCGAGCCCTAAGACTTTGAGCTTCCTCCAGTTGTTTCATCAGCAGCGATGCGCTTTCCTTAGACGCCTTTAGCTGATCAATGGCATCTCTGAGCTTTTTTCCTTGATCCTCAGCTTGCTTTTTAAAGCTGGATACGGCTAGATCAGCTGCCTTTCGAGCGGACTCTTCTTCCCCCAACTTTTTCTTCAGCGCCTCTATGTTTTGCTCATTGTTGGCAAGCGCCTTAGAAGCTTCACCTCTAAGCTCCCTCTCTTTGATCCACTGGAGGTGAAGGCTATTGAGCACCTCCTCTAGCCGGAAGGTGTTTTGAACGACCTGCATGCACAAAATGGGGGAGTCAGAAATGAAGCAAACTAGAAGGAAAAGTGTGAAACTGCAGGGATTCTATACCATGCCCAGATGCCTCTTTACGTTCATAAAGAGCTCATTTTTCTTCATCTGCTTGAGTTCGGCCATATCCCGAGGTAGGAGGAGGGTCTCCTCTAGGGCCAAAGCCACATGGCATCCAATCCCACCGTTATATTCCCTGAGGGATGCGTCCGCCCTCAGAGGTTCACCACCGAGCATAGGGGCAGGAAGCCAGGCTTCGGGTTCAGAGGGCTGAACAGTTTGCTTCGCACCTGTTCTTAAAGACCCTCGAGTTGTTTTTCTCTGCTTTAGGGGCTGCTGCTCCTCGCTCTCCTTGGTCGGAGGAGACTTCCCCGGGCCTGTCACTTCCTTACCCTTCTCCTCTCTTTTTCTCTTAGGATCAGTAGATTCAACCCCTTGGGGTTGAGGAGGTTTAGGAAGAGGAGGGAGATCGGTCTGGGATGACCTCCCAGGAGCTCCTTTCCCCGGTGAACCTTCAATGACGTCAAGCAAGCTTCTCTGGCTTTTTCCCTGGACGCCCATGTCACCAATAGTCACCTCGGGAGAATAGGGTTGGTTGAACACCTCGAACCCGTCCGCAGAGTCCAGAACCTCCTCAGCCTCTTCGTCTTCTTCTTCTTCTTCTTCTTCTTCTTCTTCTTCTTCTTCTTCTTCTTCTTCTCCTACTTCCTCTTCTTCCTCTTTGTCTCGTTCCCCCTCCGCTTCCTGAACAGCAAAACGTGACGAGGAAGCCTCGACGGAAATAGCCGCTTCAGATAAAGGCTGAGAAAATGGGGTACCCTCGGGGATGGGAATGCCCTCAGGAACGATGAACTTGCTCTTTTTATAGGCTACGCTGATCCGGCGCAGCCGAGGATCTTTAGCTTTTATCACACACTTAGGCTGAACGAAGGAAGTGGAAATCGGTTTATACCGGAGGATAACGTGCGCCGCCCTTAGTTGGCCATCGGACGGATTTATGTATATCTCGGACCTTAAAATCCTATCCAAACTCTCCCTATTAATAAGCCTGGGTTGAGGCTTGGTGGCACGCTTATCTGCAAAGATCAGCAAGACAGCAATAAAACTCCCGTCAAGAATAAAGTTGGTCGGAACTGAAAAACACAAACTGAAATGTAAAGGTACCCGGCCTAAGAATCCCCACCTGGTGTGCCCTCCCGAGTCGGACAGGGTAAACCGTCGTGCCATGCACCAGAAAAAATAAGAAAATCATCCTTCAAATCCTTGTTCGACGAAGGGAGACACTGGATTAACCTTATCGCGGGGAACCTGGACCTAAGGTAGTACCCCGCGTCTTTTAATTTTTGGAGATTATATACCCAGTTCACATCGTGATGGGTGAGGCCCAGGTTTAATCTCGTGTTAAGGGCTTCTATGCTTCCTAGCACCCTGAACATGTTGGAGGCACATTGTGTGGGGGACAATCTAAAGAACCTAAGGTAACTACTAGTAAGATGGCCCATCGGAATAGTCATCCCCCCCTCTATGAAAGCGATCATTGGGATGACTACTTCCCCCGTTTTTCTTTTATCGTACCATTCCTCCACGGAAGCGTACCTCATGCCCACCCCTGGAGGAATTTTATACTTAGCCCTAAACATCTCTATTTTCTCCTCGGAATCAACTAAACGCTTAAATCGACCCATTTTATAAAGATTGTGAAAAGAAATTAGAGAGGATAATGGAAAACTGAGGGGGGATAAAGGAACTTACAGTTGCGAAAAATAGACTCCTCGGATAAACTCCAGGTATATATGAGAGCGTTAAGAAGAAGGAAAGAGGGATAAGATCAGCGAATGCTTGATTGAGATCGTTAGATCTTTTGTGTAGCTGAAAAGAAATTTGATTTGAAAAGCTCTTAATAAGGGCACAGAAATCGTAAGCGGGAAAAGTCCCGCTCATAAATTTCGGAAACCCCCCACCGTTAGATCCGCACCCTACTGAAACGTGGAGGATTGAGAAACCGCCATCATTTAATGATGGCGTGCTCCTGAAGCCGAAACGTCAGGGACGTGTCTTGGGCAGGTGAAAAGACAGTCTGAAATTTAGGAGGACCCAATACAGGAGTTAAGGGGGTGATGTCAAAATCCCCCTTTTTTCTGAGATGACGAAAAGGGAGATTTTGAGGGGCTATTGTGGGGCCGGAGGCCCGAAAAACTAACAGAGTCCGTAAAAGCAGGCTTGCGGCCCAAAGGCCCAAATCTAGAGCACTCATCCGTCCGAGGATGCTCATTCGTCCGAGGACAATCATCCGTCCGAGGATGGGGTTCATTCCGCAAATCAGCTTTGGGGGCAGGTGCCACTATCTTAGTTATCAGGGAATCCCACGGAATTACATGTAAACTGAACCAAACGAATATTGGTTAAAGGAGGAAATGGAAAAAGTAACAAATATCTCCTAAAAGCTGTTACATCCACATTAAATGCACCTCACCTAACCTTCTGGCCGCATTAATGTGGAGGTGATACCTAAGCCACAGTCAAGCAGTCTTACAACCACCAAGCGGAGGATCCGGGACATGCTGGATGGGACAGAAAGGTGGGATCAGAAGGGAACTTACACGTGTACGGTGAGGACGCACTGGGAAAGCAATATATAAGAGGAAACTGAAATACTTGAAGGGGACTTTTTTGGAAAAAAGGAAAAAGGGAGGACGCTGAAAGCAAGAATAAGAGAAGAAGAGAGAACATCCGCTCCTGGGGACTGGAAGAATTCCTTTTGCCTTGGTAGATTGACGTCCTTTTCTATTGACTGGAGCTAGTTCTTACGCCCACTCTCTACAAATTTCATTGTCCAGGGTCCATTACAATTTGAGTCCCTACAATTTTTTTATCCACTTTTATCATCAAAAAATTTAAATAATATTATTAGGAATCTTTTACCAAACATAATTGGAGAGATTTTTACACCCAGTGCTCTTACAAATTATTGGCCAATAAAAAGTGAAGTCATGCCGGCAGACTTCGTGAAAAACGTACGAGTTGGGGTCATTTCATATCCATAAACTTTTCAATCAATTATTATTTTTTATTTTTTAAAAGAGAATGGATGAATGAATTGTACGAAAACCGAATACCAAACCATGTTCTAGAAATAAGAAGAAACGGTGTCAAACACCCATCCCAACGAAATAAAACCCCACAACTTTTAGGGAGAAAGAGACGCCGTCAAATATCACCCAATGAGATAAGTGGAAAGCACTAAATGAGGATAGAGAAATTTTTTTTATCAATTAGGTAAATGTTGTAAAAAAAAAAATAGTAATTTTTTTGAGATAATTTTAATTTATAGTGTTTCTTTTTAATTATAATTTTTTATTATTAAATCAAGATATCAATCGGTTTTTGGTGTAGGTAAAAATTGAACTACAAATCTCTTTTCCGCCATTTGAAACTTTACTAGTTAAACTAATTAGAAATAACTTAAACTCACAAGTAGTAACCATTTAATTATGTTTTTTTTTTTTTTTTTAATGTTAAATCTAATGAAAATTTATGATTTAGAAATAGTGTGTAATTTGAACTCACTTGATGTGTATGAATAGGATATTTAAGATAATCATAAACTTTAAATAAGAACATAATACATCATCTTATTCAGCTAAAAAAAGAAAGAAAGAAAAAAAAAAAAAAAAACTACTACATCATCATTATTATTATTATTATTATTATTTTTTTTTTTGCATAAGAAAGGCTTTATTGGAGAAACATAACAGAGTCTACAAACCAAACAGTACATCTTACGAGTACAGAGCAGAAACTACAACTTGAAAATACAAACAACACACAGACCTAAACAAACAAAAACACCGGCACAAACATAACAGAGTCTACAACTTGAAAGGCTTTATTAGAGAAACATAACAGAGTCTACAAAACAAACAGTACATCTTACGAGTACAGACCAGAAACTACAACTTGAAAATACAAACAACACAGACCTAAACAAACACAAACACCGGCACAAACATAACAGAGTCTACAACTTGAAAGGCTTTATTAGAGAAACATAACAGAGTCTACAAACCAAACATAACAGAGGCTTTATTAGAGAAACATAACAGAGTCTACAAACCAAACAGTACACCTTACGAGTACAGACCAGAAACTACAACTTGAAAATACAAACAACACACAGACCTAAACAAACACAAACACCGGCACAAACATAACAGAGTCTACAACTTGAAAGGCTTTATTAGAGAAACATAACAGAGTCTACAAACCAAACATAACAGAGGCTTTATTAGAGAAACATAACAGGGTCTACAAATTATGTTGTATCCAATCATTACAAAATTTCACTTAGAAATTAATATATCTATATCTACATATTTTAAAAAAATTTAATTATTGAATTGTATGTTCTTTATATTCTTAACATGCATATCAAATTTCATTCAAATCAAATATTATTTACTATTTGATTTATAAACTTATTTTTATGCATAATTAAATATTACAAAAACTTAAAATTTAATCGAAGATATAAGTATTTATTTTTAAAAAAATATTTTTGAAATTTACTAGCATTGAGGATATAATAATAAAATGCAATTTAATTGTAAATTTATTTATAGTAAAAATACTCATTTAAGAAAAAGATATAGGTAAAATTTATAACCATTGCCTACAACTGTGTTAGAGCATCAGTAGTGGGACTTGCAAATGTCATATGCCACTAATATTTAGCATTTAAGCCTTAAAAATCCCAACAGCCGGACTTGCAAAACCATCTCATTGCAAAAAATTTGCAATATTGCTACAGTACCATCTTATATGTAAGATGGTACTGTAGCAGTATTGTATAATAAAAATTAGTTTTTTATTTGTCTGATGCTTCTTCTCTCTCCTCTCTCTCTCTCATTTCATTTCACTTTCTCTCTCCAATTTCTCTCTACTTCGTTCTGCTCTCTCCTCTTCAAACCCGAAACCCATACAATCTCAGCACTTCAGAACCAAATTTGGGGCTTATATCAAATTAAGACTAAAATTTACACAGAAAAGCTGTGGTGGAGGCATGGAGGTCGTGAGTTTGTTCCTGGGTTTCTGGCGTGGGTTTGTTCATGGGTTTTTGGCGTTTGGGTCGAATTTGGGTGGCGTTTGGGTCGAATTTGGGTGGCGTTTGGATCGAAGATGATGATGATGATGACAGGTTTGGGATGAATAGAGCTAGCGACGGGCGACCCTCTCTCTCTCGCCATCCCTGCCGGTGAGAACAGATGGGTTTGGGTTTGGTGAGAACAGATGGGTTTGATTTTAATTTCAGATTTTGATTTTGATTTGGCTGGATTTGATTGTGTTGTGTTGGCATTGGATTGTGTTTTATTTTTTTTGGTTCAGCTATTGAGGTTTGTGGTTGTGGCTGGTGGGCCGACAGTGGAGGTGGTGGAAGTAGTTGTGGCTGGTGGGCCGACAGTGGGGTGGGTGTTTGTGGCTCCATCGGAGTGGGTTTTGGGTCAGTGGGTGGCGGTGTGGGTTTGCTACCTGGTTTTTTTTTTTTTTTTTTTTTTTTTTTTTTTTTTTTGTGTTGACGGTAAATTATGATTGTCTGGTGGTGGTGGTGGTGTCAGGTGTGTGTAGTGCGGGTGGTGGTGATTGTGGTTGTTGAACAGAAATAAAGAGAGTGAAAGAATAAATAATGTGTTGTATTGTAAATTATGGTAACTGTGGGATATATTATTTTATTGTGTAGAAATAATATTTTAATAAGTAGAATAAGAAAATAAAAATTGGGATGTTGGGTGTATTGTAAAATGGTATAGTATAATTGATAAAGTAGCTTTTTGAGATGGTAAATAAAATGAGATATAAAATCCGGATGTAGATGCTCTTAATTAAACAAAATGAATGAGAAAAGTACTATAACTTTTCTAATTACGAATACAAGAAAATGGATTTATCACTCTTATGTGTGCTTCACATATAAACTAAACAAACTGACTACCGAACATCAAGAAGTGAAAAATTTTATCAGAACATATTAAGTGCAACCTGCTATCTTGAATATTTGGGTTGGCTTTGACGGTGACCCAATTTCAACTTCACTTCAGTAGAGTTGGAGGTGAATATGATGATGCAGCCATACAGGCTTTATTGTTTTTAATTTTATATTTTATATAATTGGGATCCAGAGGTTGATTTACAAACACTCCTTATATAGATAGGTATTTAATTATTAATTTTTATTTTAATTCCAAAACATGGTTTTTAGATTAAGAACAATTTAATCACTTTATCCTAGTGGCGACTCCAAGACTTTTTTTAGGGAGGTCAGCAATGGTGGAGCTAGAAATTTATCATGGGTGCAAGTAAAAAAATAAAATAATAAAATATTTTTTTTTATATGTGCAACTTCCATATTATATACATTATACAATAATTTAAAACATGAGAAATGCTAACAGATGCCTTTAGGGCATTGGTTAACAATCTATTTAAAGAAATTTTTTATGGGACAAGAAAAAAAAATTAATGTTTTAACAGTTTCTTTTATTTCCCATAAAAGTTGTCAAAACTTTCTTAAAATGAATTGTTAATCATTACCTTAAGGGCACTTGTAGGAGGTGAAAGCCCAAACACGTATGTTGGGCCTTAGGCCCCATTTGAAGATATAAGTATTTCTGAGGAGGGGTAAAGGATTGAGAAAGGCCTCAGAATGGAGAATCACGTAAGGAAAGGGTAAGGGAGTATAGTCCGAGGAGTATACCCTCCTCGGACTTGAAGAATATCGGTCAAGTAAATACCTGGGCAGCTTAGGTGAACTTCCAGGAGGATCCAGCGATAAGGATGAACTCCTTGCACGTATGAAGATGATAGAAATAGAGAAATATCTAGAGAAAAAGCTGCTACCACCGTGTTTAATGCACTGCAGCAACTTTTCTGATTGCATTTATGTGGAGAAGACCCCTGAACAGTGCAATCTCAGCTATCACCACTCATGGAGAACTAAAGAAGATACCTGATGTGACATGCACTCAAGTAAATGCTTAGATGAAGAACAAGTATACGATGAAGATAGTTTAGAAGGAGGCTATATAAATGGAAGAGGCCTCTGATGAAGGGGGATCAGAAAAAAAGGGAAAAAGAAGAGGGGAACAATTTTACTGTAACTCTAAGAACTGTATTAACCTTTCAATCAATAATATACCTCTTCGGACATCAATTTGTTCAGTTTTTAAGTGTGTTTTAGCATTGGTTCATCCCTTGATATCTTGATTAACTGTTGTTTACTTCACGGACAGCCCAACTCTTTCAGCCACACTCTACAAATTCATTGTAGTGGGTTTATTGGGCTTCAATCCCTTACCTTTTGGGCTTGGGCTACAAATCTTAACCCCACAACACTCATTAGCATGACCCTTAAAACATTATTCTAAATATAATTTAGTATAAATATCGGTAAGAAAACAACCATTGAATACATAAACAAATATAATTAAATAACTAATAATACACATGGTTAGTCTCTTGGAGTCAGACTAACGGTAAATGTTAAACTAAGGAAAAAAAATAGTAATTGATATAAGTTTTAACTTTTAAAATGTATGACTTCTTAACAATACACTGCTCAGTCTCTTGAAATTGGAGCAAGCACTAAAAGATTTTTTGGATTTAGAAATCTATAGAGCATTTATCAAATTACTTGATCAAATAGAGAGAAAATTTAAGAAAACATAGAAGGGGAAAAGAAAAATAGAGAGAATGAGGAAAGAATCATAGATATTGATACAGATCTGTTGGCTGTAACAGTGGTGTACTTTTTTTGTTGATGAAGAAGAAAAGTGCAAGGAAAAACAACTTTATTTTGCTATCAATGGAAAACTAAGCCAAAGTCTTGGAGTTTTTTTTTTTTTTTAACGAATGAACAAAAATGTGAAACATTTTTTTTCTTTCTTATAAAATTGAATATTTTAAGAGTTGTGCTATTGACACAACACTTTCATAACAAAACCTAGGTAGCAAGTTGTTAAAGGTAGGAAAAAAGTGATAGTTGTAGGTCCTGATAAAAACTAATTATAACTTGCCACTTAACCTTTATTATTAAATTATTGTGAAAATATTATGAAAGTAGCATTAAGATCGTCATATTCAAACTTAAATTAGCTGGGTTTAAACAAAATTTAGGGAGGTTCAAAATTTTATTTTAAGGGCTAAAAAAAATTATTAAAAATTACATATATAAATTATGGCCAAGATTTGAACCTCACCCGCTGGCCATAAAGGTAAAGCCGCCCCTGCTTAATACCCAACCCCACCCAAATCACTTTTTGTTCCTGTTTGAGAAAGAAGAATCAAGACTATGATACAAACAAACATGCAAAACTTCATTGGATTCCATCAACTTTCTTCGTTATAGGCTTGTTAATAAGGGCCAAAAGGAATTGACATATTTACTATTGAGTGCGCACACGTGAGTAAAATCCATAAAATCTGTTGCAGTATGATTCCCGATTGCGTGTTCGCCCTTCGCACTATCACACCGTAGAATAATGTGCCACGTCCTCCTAGGAAACGGAATTATAGCCATAGCCACAGGCCATCATTTTCAGTAATGAGAAATTATTATGTACTTTTAAAGCAGGTACGGACGCAGGATTTCAAGCTAGGGGAGGCCGGAGATAAGCGAAAAAAAAAAAAAAAAATCAAATACACATCCATATAGTCACTGGCGGAGCCAGGAAATTTTCTTAGGAGAAGCAAGTTAGTTATGCCTACATTGTGTTAATAGGTTAAGCCTACATTGGCTCAAAATACAAAAAACTCAAGTTAATTTGGCCCAAATTATGGCCAAAATTAAATTACTTTATTTCACAAACTAACTTTAAGTAAATTTGTGCCTGCATTTTTTTCACTGTACTAAATTATTTGTGCTTAGGTTAATAGGTTTGAACTTACCTTTTTACATTTTAGAGCTTTTCTAAGAAGTTACATCTAATGTTTCAGCATTTAGGATAAAAAAATTGATTAATAGGTATGAAATTTTGAAGATTTATACAATAATTTTTGTTAAAAAAAAGTGTGAACAATGAGGTGTAAATTACTATTTAAGTGCAATTAGATCAAATCAAACAATTAAAAAATTATTTGTCCTCCTACTATTATCAGATATAAATAGATAATCTAATATTCTAATATAAACCACATTATTATATATTATTATTATTATTATTATTATAAATAGATTTATACAATATTTTTTTTTAAGGTTTTCATGGGCTTTTGAAAACTCTTGGGCTGGCTGGGGGGGCCCAAGCTAACAACCAAGGGGCCAAACCTGTTTTTTTTTTTAAATTTTACATACTAAATTTTTTTTTTTTGGACCCGGGGGGGCTCGGGCCCCCTTTGCCCTGCACCTGGGTCCGTCCCTATTCTAAAGTATTATTAATGCGTACTTTTTTCTTTTATATAAATAATAAGTTTCACTAATTAGATTTAGGATCATGTTAACGAGTGCTCTTAGGGTACTCGTTAATAATCTATTTTAAAAAAGTTTTTATACTACTTTTATGAGAAATGAAAATAAACTGTTAAAATATTAATTACTTTTTTTTTTATTTTTCATAAAAATTTTCTTTAAATGAATTATTAACCAATACTCTAAGGGCATTCGTTAGTATTTCCCTTAAAATTTCTTCTAAAATTTACCATTTATATAAAAGAAAAGACTACATATTTATAATACTTTAAAAATATATAATAATTTTCCGTAGAAAACCTTACCAGAAAAGGGGTATTGCGGGCCACATGCGCCGCTAAAACCAAAACTGGCCGCTAAAGGCATATTTAACTTTTAGTGGTGGCTACTATTACGGCATTTTACATAAAAATAAAAATAAATACTTAAATTATTGCGCAGGATTTTTTTTTTTTGAGACAACCCAAGGCCATCATTATAAAAAGATATGTTGATTAGTAAAAGAGTTGACCTCATTATTAAGTTATTATAAAAATAAAAATAAACACTCAAATTATTGCCCAGGATATTAGTTAATGTTAATTCGTCAAATTAGTATATGTTTGATTAATAATTCATAAATTTATTTAATTCACATTTATATATAAAAGATTCTACTTAAATATATTGTCTTCGGCTTTAAATTATATAAAGCACGCTAGATTTATTTTTTTAGTTCGAATGTTTAATTTTTATTTTTAATTTAAATTTTAAACACAAGATGCTAGATCTATTTTTTAATGAATGAATTTTGTTTTTATCTCTTTTGACATGTTGGTTGAAAATGACTACTGACATGACATGATGTTAATTTTAAACCCAAGATGCCAGATTTTTCTACGAATGAGATATGTTTTTATGTC
Organism: Quercus glauca; assembly: GCA_023736055.1. Classification (NCBI taxonomy): domain Eukaryota; kingdom Viridiplantae; phylum Streptophyta; class Magnoliopsida; order Fagales; family Fagaceae; genus Quercus; species Quercus glauca. The sequence goes on along the minus strand of CM043323.1, from coordinate 25,137,122 downwards.
TCTTTTGACATGTCGGTTGAATATGACATGACAGATGTTAGCCACCAAAATTTTAGAAGACCAGTTCACTGGGATAGTGAATTTCAGTTAGCTCAATTGATAAAGTTTTTCATAGTTGTATAAGAGATTTGGAGTTCAATTTCCGCCTACACCAAAAACTGATTGGTGTCTTGGTCTAATGATAAAGAGCTATCATTAAGAGCGAACGCCATAAATTAAAATTTTCTCAAAAAAAAAAAAAGTTCACTGGGATAGATAAATACCTAATATATTTCCACGTCGAAATTTAGCCTTTAATCTTAGATTAATGGTTTATACACTAGATGATATCTAATGTAGTTTTTGAATGTTATTAGGACTTCAATCTATGTAGGGGTATGCAGTCAACTCGCAAAAACCAATCCGATCTAACCTAACTTGCCAGTTGGGTCAATTTTTAGGGGTTGAGTTAAATTGTGAAATTTGTTTTTACAATGGGTTGAGTTAGGTTCAGGTTATAAGATTCACAAATTTGTCTAACAAAACCTAACTCACATATATTTAATATATATTTAAAATTTTAAAAATATAGTTTGTTATTTACTTTTTTACCATTCTTCCTAATAGAACTCAAATCTTAAGTTTTCCTCATATAGTTTGTGTTGGTTTGGTATTATGCTTAGGATTATTTGGTTATAAATTTGCTCTTATTTGTGGTGGTGGTGTTTTAATTCTCAATCTAATATTAATAATAGTAATTAAAAAAATCTATCCAACCCACGGGTCCAACCCAATCCAACCATATCCACATAGGTTGGGTTGGATTTTTTTTAACCCACCATGGTGGGTTGGGTTGAAAAAACTCCTCAACTCAAACCAACTCAACCCATGTTATCATTAAAATGATGAATTTATTTTATTATATAGCTTATTTTTCCTAAGAATTAAATTAAGTGGAGCTTCTAAATGTACAACTCTCAATCTAGGGGGTACAATGTTCATAGTTGGGCCAGCATTTTGAAAGTCAATGAAACGCAGTCTCTCCCATTCACATGAGTTTAGTCCAAAAACTCTAAACTAATAATGGATTGAGGTTGCGATTCTCACATTAATATGTGTGATTTGGCCTCACATGATAGAATTAGGCATAATCAAGACAAACAAATTTTCTTCATTTTGAATTTGAATTTAAATTTAAATTTGAACTTGAATTTATTTTTCTATCACGTGGAAAATTGAATATCATTAAAGGCTAATATTTTTTTTATTTCTTTTCTCTTTCAATTATGTCACACGCTTTTAGATTTATGATTTTGGTTACTACAAAGAGATTAAATTCTATAAGGATGTAGAGTAAAACCTATGTTTTACACCTTCAATCTCAACATACCACATCATCTTATCACATATTAAATAATAAGCACAACCATACTCAATCAATTCTAATACCCATCTAAAAAATCTAACAAATTTGGGAGTTTATTGAGATTTTATGAGGTGTGGTAAGATGTATTTTGTTTTAAGTAAAAAGTGTTGGAAAAATAGTATGGTGTGAATAAGAAATTGACTCCTAAGTGTTCACTTGAACATGATATTAAAATGACGAGAATCTTTGAGTTCCATATAGGAAATGATAGAGAATATGAGTTTATATGCTCACGGGTTGGACATTGGGTTAAACTTTAGGCATGTGTGGATTGGGCCCTCTTGTCCAAATAATAATAATATTTTATTATTTTATTATTTTATTTTTTGAGTTATTAACTCTGTATACAACAGTTTTTTTTTATAAACAATGTGTCTGTTTAGTAACATACATTTTCATAATCCCTCATTCATGAAAAATATATATTTGTTTTTGGAGAAACTTTCCTGGAGAGAAAATATTTTTGCATTTATTTTGAGTCAAAGAGAGAGAAAGACACATTGATTAGTTCATAGAGCACGAATCTAGTGTGCTTCTTTTTCATGCTGTAGATCATTCAATCTTGGAAGACATACGACCACGAGTCTCTCAAAGCATCACAAATTGTGTGAGGGGCGAAATCTGCTTAAAGAGATCGTGTCAAACACAAGACTTGATCTGAATCATTCATCCTTCTTGCATTTGGTCTGTGAGTTTTTTAATTATTTTGTAGATTTCTTCTTGTATATGCAGTATTTTTTTATTAATTTTGTCTATCACATCTATTTATGTTATTACTTATAATTAGATTTGTATGTTGTTCCTTTTGCTTAATCATAAAAGTAAATTGTTGAAATATATCTAACAATCTTAAGACAGATTTTTAGTTTCTTAATTTATTTTTGTGATTACTGTGAAAGGATTCGTAGTTATCCTGAATCCTGGAGATTGTTATAGTATAACCGTTTGACTGAGTTGGTTTCGATGGACGTTCTTTTGTTGGCTTCATTTTTAAATCTGGGTAGATTTTTTTTTTTTTGGTTATCCTGGGTAGATTTTCTATATGGTAACATCGTAATTCCGGAAAAGGTTTTTTTTTTTTTTTTTTTGAAATTAAACAAAACAAAATAGTGCAATGATGATTTGCACGGTTGGAGAGGCTAACACATATTTGATATTTGTGGTAAAGAGAGGTTCTTTATATTGTTTGATATTTCTTTTTGGGCCTTGAAATTTATTAATAAGTCAAGTTTGGCCTCAAATTTGGTTGGGTAATATTTACTGATTGCAAGGGTAGTGTATCCTTAATTTTTGAATACATATTGACGGTTTGATATTTGTGATTCGGATTGCACTGACATACTTCGAATTTTGATATTCTTGTTATCATTGCAATTTTGACATTCGGAGGATCATTTTCTGGTCAAGAGGGAATATACCCTTTTAAAGATGAGACTTTTTGTTGTAAGTCTGTATCTTACTAACATATCTTTGACTTAATGAAAACATGTGTCGCTTGTATGAATTTTTTTGTTTAAATTAAACAAAACAAAATAGTGCAATGATGATTTGCACGGTTGGAGAGGCTAACACATATTTGATATTTGTGATAAAGAGAGGTTCTTTATATTGTTTGATATTTCTTTTTGGGCCTTGAAATTTATTAATAAGTCAAGTTTGGCCTCAAATTTGGTTGGGTAATATTTACTGATTGCAAGGGTACTGTATCCTTAATTTTTGAATACATATTGACGGTTTGATATTTGTGATTCGGATTGCACTAACATACTTCGAATTTTGAGATTCTTGTTATCATTGCAATTTTGAAATTTTCCCATTCGGAGGATCATTTTCTGGTCAAGAGGGAATATACCCTTTTAAAGATGAGACTTTTTGTTGTAAGTCTGTATCTTACTAACATATCTTTGACTTAATGAAAAACATGTGTCGCTTGTTTGACTATTGTTATGTGATTTAATATCAACACGTTCTTGCTTCTATCAAAAAAAAAAAAAAAAAAAAAAAACACGTTCTTGCTTATAGAATGTGATTCACTTTACCGTTTATTCATTGACCCATTGTTATATATTTTGCCATGGTAAATCTGTTATAATTTATAGTCTTTATTGCAGTACTGAGTATTGACCATAAAGGTATGATTTTAGACTTCTGTAAAATCTATGTGCTGGAGTATCAAACGTTTGACTATTGAATTCTGTGCAAGATTGAAATGGCACTAGTCTATGGCATGTAATCTATGACTAATACAAATATATAGACACTATGGTTGCGTGAATTTTGAAAAGGAATGAGACAGATTGCACACTGGTGGGGCTGTTTGATGGGGCTTCACTCTCAGTTAGAGAGTGTACGTTCACCCCTAGGCTATAGATATTATTTATTTATAAAGTTCAAGAGACGATTTTATGTATTGATATGGAGGACACATGATTATTGTATTTGAGCACGTATAGTCTTATTTAATTACATACATGTATATGTATTTTGAGAATGTGTGAACTTGATTGGATATTAATGTGTTTAATCCCAATATATGTTTTGTAATATTTCTTTGAATGAAATTTATGTTACATGCCTTAGTTGACATACTTGAGTTGTATAAAATTTGGAATGCACAAAAGTCTATTATGAGTGCTTATTAAGTAAGCAATGATGAGGCATTAGAGATATACATTCATTATAAGAATGAAGTTGAGAAATAACTCAATGAATGTAGTAAGTTCTTGATTACCGTAGAACTTGTGGGGAGAAGCTATTATTTCCACCAATTATTTGTTCATTGAGATGCCTTAAAGAAACCACTAAGACACCTTGTGTATTATGGAAAGAGTGATCGCCTTTCTATAAATTCTTTAAATGTGGGGGTGTTTGATGAAGGTGGTGGTTCCTATTCCTAAATGACAAAGAACCATTGATTGTGTTTTTATTGGTTATGGTCATAACAGTAGTGCATGGTGCTTTCTAATTTATGAATCTATTATTCGTACATGCATGAAAATTAATTAGAATATATTTCAAGTGTTAAACTTTCTTAAAAGAAAGTTTGAGTCTACATTTAGTATATCTCATGATCAAGAGTTGATGAAAGAGAGGTTGAGCCTAAGCGTAGTAAAAGGACAAACGTCATATTTGTTTGATCTAAATTTTCTAATTTAAATGTTAGAAGATGAACTTAAAGCCTCAAAGAAGCAATATCTTGAGAGATGCCTTCTTAGAAAAGAGATTATCAATAGTGCAATAAATCCATCTTGGAATTCTATGCATAGTAATTGGTGGATCTAGCACCTAAGAATTTGAGAGTTGATGGAATTGTTGACTATTACAAGGCAAGGCTAGTTGTAGAAGGCAACAAACAAAAGGAAGATGTGAGTTTTCTTAATACACAATAAACCAAAAGGGTTTATGATTCTTGTACAAGGAAATAGAGTGTGTAGGCTTGTTAAATCTTTGTATAGAGTGAAGCAAGTTTCAATGCAATGACATGAGAAATTTGACAATAAGATGATGTCAAATGAGTTTAGATATAATGCAACTAGTGTGTGATGTGAAATATATCACAAGAGGCTATGTCGTTGTGGGATATGCTCATGTATGTAGCAATAATAAATGTTACAAAGATGATGTTGACCAATGAGTTCGACTAGAAAGATGTAGGTGTTGTAGATATGATACTATAAATAAAATTTTCTAATACATCTGATGGACTTGTCTTGTCTCAATCACATGAGAGATGTGAAAACACACTAATGAGAACACCTTATGCGAAGAGCATATGTGTTTTTTGGGAAGTCTTTATTAATCTAAACCAACATGCATTGTTAGATGCTTGTGTCTCCTATTTGCATATATTGGTAAAGCACAGAGTTATGGTAGGTCTCAACATATTTGTTGGAGACATAATACCATGAGACAGTTGCTCTCAAATGGAAGTGATTCCAAATTTTAAAACGGATCCGTAATCAATTATTTGAGTGGAGAGCAAATAAACTGCGCGTTCATCGAGGGGAATGGGGTTAAAGCCTATGACCTAAAAGTCTCCGGGATGGCAACCCAACCTAGCTGACTAGAGATCCCAAGATCTAGATTCAAAGGGACAACTGAATCGTGGAGACTAGTTTTATCATTATGGAGATAACATCTCCCACCCATTCCTATGATGAAATAGTGATGCTTGTAAGTGATGTTCAGGGTAAGTTTTGTTTTTAATGATTCTTATATCTTGTAAATCCAAGTGGGGTATAGTAGGATACTCTTAATGAGAGTCACCTATATGAGTGTGAAGTGGGCCACTTCCATGAGAATTTTAAGCTTGAATTCTCTAAAGTACTTCATGAAAATACCAAGATATGTTCAGAGTCGAAATAAACACAACTATAAGAACGAAATATGTTCGAAAAGGAACTGTGTGAATTCTATTGTCTTGGTATATACAAACAGCTGAACAATTCAAGACATCATGTTCATTAGTTAGCCAGTATATCTGGTAGTCTTTCACAAAGGAAAGTTCAAAGTTAAAAGCTACTTCTCCCGATACAGTAACTTTTCTTCTACTCTCTCTATGTCTACATCATCATTTGCATTGTGTTCTATCAATTTCCATTCATGAGGGGGACTGTTGGAAAAATAGTATGGAGTGAATACGAAATTGACTCCTAAGTGTCCACTTAAACATGATATTAAAGTTACGAGAATTCTTGAGTTCTACATAGGAAATGCTCGAGAATATGGGTTTATATGCTCATGGGTTGGACATTGGGTTGAACTTTAGGCATGTGGGGATTGGGCCCTCTTGTCCAAATAATAATAATATATATATTTTTTTGAGTCATTAAGTCTATATATAGCAGGTGTTTTTTTTTTTTTTTTTTTAAACAATGTGTCTGTTTAGTAATGTATATTTTTATAGTCCCTCATTCATGAAAAATAATTTTTTTTTTGGAGAAACTCTCCTAGAGAGAAAATATTTTGTGCATTCATTTTGAGTCAAAGAGAGAGAAAGAGACAGATTAGTTCACTAAGCACGAACTTAGTGTGCTTCTTCGTGTTGTAGATCATTTTATGCTGGGAGGCAGATGTCCACAAGTCTCAAAGCACCATAGATTGTGTGAGGGGTGAAATCTGCTTTAAGGAGATTGTGTCAAACACAATACTTGATCTGTATCATTCATCTTTCATGTATTTGGTTTGTGAGTTTTTTTTTAAAAAAAAAAAAAAATTATTTTGCATATTTCTTCTTGTATATGTAGTTTTTTTTTTTTTTTTGGTCTATCACATCTATTTATGTTATTGTTTATAATTAGATCTACATGTTGTTCCTTTTGCTTAATCACAAAAGTAAATTGTTGAAATATATTCAACAAAAAGATGATATGACATCTCTTATTGGATAGTGTAAAACATGGGTTTTACACCCCATATTTACTAAATTCGGACTCTACTACAAAATTGTTTGATGCATGATCTTATCGCTACTAAAAAGAATTTAACAATAGAAATATAGAATATCTAGTAACCTTAACCTTTACCAGTAAAGAAAAACTCATTTAAAATCAAATTCATGTGTTGGTTATTTTATGTTTGATTAGAACTATAATTTTAGAAGCAACAGTTTCGTTTGAATATTTTGTATAACTTGTAAGTAACTACCTCGTCATCCTTTCAGCCAACTTGTACGTTTGAATACAAACTCTACTATTGTAGTAATTTTTTTTTTTTTTTTTTTTGAGGAAGTACTGTAGTAATTCCTTGACTAAAAACTCCATAGTAGAAATTCTACTAATTCTCACTTTTTCGCTTTACTTTATATACTATTCAATAAACTTTCTAAAGCAGAAGAGTTTTGTGGAAAAAAAAAATGTATATATTACGATAAAAATTAATGAACAAATTAAATTAATACTTGTTTAGAGTAATAATATATTTTTAATTACTCACCCAAAATGATACATATAGTTATAGTTATAGACAGAGAAAATGGAAGACTATAGAAATATGAAAGAGAACTTATTCGTTGTTTTCAAAACAAAAGAATACAACTATATCTAGTAAATTAAAAATAGTATGGAAAAGGACAAATTAAAATAAGATAGAAAAGAATCAAAAGAGAAATAGGTGTTCTCCAAATTCAAATTTTCTATCTTACTTTTTGTGTTCATTTTATACTCATTAATTACAATTTTTCTTATGAAATAACCATTTTATACTCTTTTTTAAAAAAAAAAAAAAAAAAACCACCTAAGTTAAAAAATAAAATAAAATTCATATTGTATACCATAAAAAGTGGGACAATTTTTTTTTTTATTCGGTGTTCTAGTAAAATAATCTTTCTGACAAGTATGATTAAGTGTATACAACTTTACAATAAAGAAAAGAAAAGAAAAGAAAAGAAAAGAAGAGTATGTACAACTTTTTAACTAAATGTATGAATGTATAACTTCACTTAGTGCAACAGATAAACCAGTCTTACAAGGTTGAAGAGAGTAATTCTATTTGTAAGAACAGACACATAGAGACAAACTTCCTTATCTAATAATAAAGGATAGTGTTTATAACATTGCCTATTATACATGTGGTACTCACATTTCAGTTTTTGGACTGATTTGTAATTTGAAGTCACAATTTTGGTCTAAAAATTAAATTATGTGTACGGTGTGTGTAATAAGGAGCACACATTAGCAATTATCCAATATTCACGCTCCAACGAAATAAATTGCCATGTAATTTACATAAACACAACCAGAGAAATGTGGCTTGATCTTAAAGAAAGGTATGATCAAAGCAATAGACCAAGGATCTTTCAAATCCAAAAGGCCATTTCAACACATCAATCTACAATCAGTGCATACTTCACAAGGTTTAAAGGCCCATGTGAAGATCATTCATCGGTAGGTGACCAGGTCTTTCATTGCAATAACTCTCTAGACTCTAGCCTTAATCTCCAAAATCTACTAAAACTTCGCTCAAATTCCTCCTAAACACCAAAACGTGGTGTTGGGATCATCAATCAAACCCCAGCTGATTATCAAGCCTCATTACAAGAAACACAGTTTATTGTGGCGCTCCAAAAGCGCTGCTAAAACCAATAAAAACGCTGCTAAAGGCACGTCTGACCTTTAGCACCAATTACCATTGTGGCGCTTCAAAACGCTAAAGTGCCACAATAGACCTATTGCAGCGGTAATAAAAATTGCCGCTATACATGGACCTTTTAGCAGTGGATTTCGTTTATTGCAGCGGGCTATTCACCGCCACCATATAAGGTTAGGAATTGGGTAAATCAACCTTTAGCGGCAATTTATAAGTGCTACTATAGGTGTACACATTTAGTGGCAGGCAATAATCGTCTCTATAAGGTTTCATTTAAAACATTTCAAGCACACTTTGTGTAATTTTTATTTTCTTTTTCTCACAAGGTTTTTAAACTACCCTTTGCTAATAACCTGTTTACAAAGAACCTATAATAATGATAACCTGTTTGAAAAGAACCTGTAATAGTTTTGGCTTTACTAACACAATACCACAAATGTAACTAAGACAACACCACAAATGTTTCCAAACTAACACAATATTAACATAGGATCAAATAGAGAAATATATGAAACAACCGCCCAAACTAAGTTAATACTATAATCAAAGTTCCAAAGTGTTAGAAAATATCCTTCAACACTTGCAAAAAATGCTATTGTTTAAATGTAGTTTTTTGTACACAAAAAAAATCCTCGAACACAAAGATTAAACTGATTAGTTTGATTCTTGATGGGATGCACCTGATGATCTTTGGAGAGCTGGAGATTGTTAGTCCGAAGGAACACCCTAAATACAAATTATGATTAGTTAATAAATATAATAACCATGTTGAAAAACACAATAATATGCATAACCAAAAAAAAAAATGCAAATATTAAATACATTTATAGAACATTAAAATGTAATACTTGATTACATTGTGAAGAATGTTGTTGCATTTGTTGAAACATGCTAGCCATTCTCTCCTCCATATGTTCGAATTGCCTAAGTTTTTCCAAAGCATCTGCGACTTGAAAGGAAGCCTGCTAATTTTACATTGTTATGTCCTTGTTACAGGGAGTAATCAAATTGCCTCGCTAATCTAAAATTTACCAAGTGACCAAACAAGTAGGTTTGTCCCAAAGGGCTTTCAGCAGAATGAAAAAAAGAAAAACTGGAGCATCTCCACCAACATTTCTTCCAGCAAGTCAGATTACAGGTTTAAATTAAAAATTAGCTCAAAAACTTTTAGTTATATAAATTATAACTTTGACTCGCATCCAAAACCTAACCCCATGTTTCTTAAAAATCACAGACCTCCTAAGGCCTACTATAAGCATTGATTTATATCTTAAGCCATCAGTAAGACTCTCGACAAAGCAAGTGACGGACTATTCAGAAACTTATCAAGAGACAAACAATAATATTTCAAACCTTATGAGTATGTATTTGGTAATCATCTTTACGAATATATGAATGACAAGCTGAATGTCTGAAAAACGAAAAGAGTTTGCATTTACCTTATCTGATAGTCCTTGAGCAGCAGCAAGAGCATTGGCTCTTTGGGCCTGGATGGGACCAAGGGTGATACCTTGGCTGGATGGGACTAAGGGTGATACCTTGGCATTTGGCCCCAAATTTACTTGCTATGTATCTAGAGCTACCTCCTATCCCACATCCAACATCAACTACACTTTTTGGCCTTTTTGTTGGGACCTTTGCAAACCAATTCAGAAAAAACAAGAAGCTGTTGAAAGCCCATCTTTTCATTCACAAACATGAGCACAAGCACATTTAGAAGTACAAAGAAAGGTGTGAACAGAAAAACTCCAGTGCTCCAACAATTCAACAACCTCTAATTACCAGAGATGAATTAATTACATGAAACTAACTCTACTGCATTGTCAAACACAGAAAAGAAAAATAAACTGAAATAAGGTCTCTAAACCTGCATTATGCAAAAGGCTGAGAAGTACAGTGACAAAAACTAGTAGTCATACTGGCTACAAGCATATTTAAACAACCAAAAGTATTAGTATTATTTTTTAATTGGTAAGTTACACATACATCTGAAGAGTCTTAAACCCACATGCTTACCCTCCACTTGAAAATTACAAAGGGAGGAGGTGCCACTTAAGCTAAAATTCATTGGCAACAACTAGAAGTATTAATGCTCTTATATAAATCAATTTTGACCAAGAACTTAAATGCACATACAATATATGGTTGATGACATGTATGTCAGGATATTTTAAGTTTGCCAACAGAGATACTTCCAAGACATATATGGGCATCGCAATATATAGTTGATGACATGTATGTCAGGAAAAGCTACAAGTAGTGTAGTTTCAATAATAATTTCAAAAATTGGGTCAACTTTTTGGTAGTCACTTTCTGTAATTGATGGTTGTATCTTGCAAAAATTGGATCAATTACAGAAAGTGACTACCAAAAAATTGATCCAATGAGTACCAAAACTGATCCAATTTCATTGGATCAATTTTTTGGTAGTCACTTAGCAAGATACAACCATTCTTATAATTGATTTGAAATTATTTTTTTGATTGGTGACATGCCTAATAGACGGACAGCACAGCCACAAGACGTTAGAAAAGTCGGTCAGCAAAACTTGAACCCCAACTCATCATCAAATTTCAAAACTTCTTCTTCTCCCTCTGCATGATGTTTATAAATACCTGGCCGCCCCCCGCCCCCAAAATCCTCTCGCAGTCCCCCTTCACACTCTTTCAAGTAACCATATTACACAAGACCGTCATGGAAAACCCTACTGATTTCCAATTCCCACCCAACCAGACGCAACACAACCCTGGGCCTATCATTGCCGGTCATAAAGCATCAACTTTGCCAAAGACTGAAAACACCATGAGGCACAGTGTTGCTGGAGGGCTATATGTATGTATGTGCCCTTTGTGGAGTTCCGTACGACAGGTTAAGGGCTATATGTGGCCACATGAAGAAGCATCGCAACCGTTCAATCTGAATGAGCTCCACAGGGATGAGGATAGTGAAATTTGAGTTGATGGTATGTACTGCCTTTTGCCTCATCCCGAAGACGCAGTTGCACCTGAAGATTTGCCAGCATTTTGTGTTTGTTGTTCTTATCTGTACTAGTTGTTGGTCTTATCTGTAGTATGTTTGTGTTTGTTTAGGTCTGTGTGTTGTTTGTATTTTCAAGTTGTAGTTTCTGGTCTGTACTCGTAAGATGTACTGTTTGGTTTGTAGACTGTTAATGTATTAGGTTTTTTTTTTCTTTCTTTCTTTTTTTTAGCTGAATAAGATGATGTATTAGTTTGTATTTTCAAGTTGTGTTTGTTGTTCTTATCTGTACTAGTTGTTGGTCTTAACTGTGGTGAGTTTCAATCTGAATGAGGTCCCTAAGGATGACGATAAGTGAAATTTGAGTTGATGGTCATACTCGCCAAACAGAGATTAGGGTTCCAACAGCGAGTGAAAAATTGGGGGAAAAAAAAATGAATTTGTGTATAGTTTTTTTTTTTGGGGACCGCTTGAGTCGAGTTTCAGATGGGTCCGTACTTGAGATGGGATAGTTGGAAGGTTACAAAAGTGGAGGCTTTCACACCTTTTTTTTCTCCTGATTTGTGTATAGTTTTTTTTTTTTTTTTTGGAAGTGAGTTGAGACTTGAGACTTGAGAGGGTAGTATTTTGCTGTTTTTATTTTGGTTTGTCATTCACAGAGATTAGGGTTCCAGTTTTTCACTCGCTGTTGGAACCCTAATCTCTGTTTGGCGAGTGAGAAACTGGGGATAAAAAATGTATTTCAGATTTGAGAGAGAGTGTGTATTAAAAAATTGTATTAATAATGTGCCTATAGTGTTCTCAATATTATAACTGACATTGTTTTGATTGGTTAAGAGTATGAAAAAGTGAGACCTAGAGAGGATGAAAAGGGTTGGGATATGGAAAAGTAGAAGAATATACAACAAATATAAATTTTATTTGTTTGGTTGAGAACAAAAAGAAAAAGATAATAGAAATAAATAGTTTATATAAAATTTTTGCTATTATATCCTTATTATGTAGTTTTTTTTTTTTAATTATTATATAAGAAAATATTGCCTACTACTCGGTCAACGACATTGGATTAGAGTCATTAGACAACGTTGTAAGTTGGCTACGTCCCCACGGCATTCCAAGTGGGTCCCAGAATCTCCCCCTCATCTGTGGTCAGATAGACAACGTTTTGTTGGTGACCCCTCTGCATGATGTGTTAAAATACCGCCTAAACACCACATAGTATTCAGGAAAAAAATTATAAAAAACATGGGATGAGAGAAATTTATATACACTTTCAAATTTGCAAATTAAAACTGGTTGGACTAATGACAAGTTGGAGGTAGCAGCATCACCAAGATGAGGGGAAAGTATGCCAAGATAATCCCAACTTCATGCGCCGGGTAAACAAAAAAAAGGCAAAATGCTGGCAGTACCAATCTATTATGTGGATTGATTGTAGGTGTTACAAGATTTAAGGGGAAGGTTACAGGGAATGGGGAAATAACAGTGGTTAACATGGTGACGATTTTTTTTTTTTTTTAACTACAATAATTATAGAAAAAATATTGCCCAAAAATACAGAAATAATTACGAAATTTCTAAGTAAAAGACATTTGTAAAGCAAGGGAGACTCACGTTAAGGGAACGGCTAAAGGAAGCCCTTTGGGCACTGCAACTAGTACAATGGTGACCTACAATATTTCAACATAAGTAAATTTATCAACATATTTTTGATAAGTAATGAATTTCTCTACATATAAATATAAATATGCATGCGCGCACACACACAAACCATCAACCAAAAAATATATACGTACAGCAATGTTAACAATTTGAATGGCGCCATCTATGGCAGGACCGTTGTGACAGCTATAAACGGAACATTTTCATTTGCGTCTTTGGAATTGCCAGTAAAATATCTGCATACATTTTATTTGTCATTCATGGCACTTAAGAGAGAGATCATTCCCAATATTTTGAGTTACCCTACCAGAAGGACAATCAAGACACAGACAGCTACTGTATATTCTTCAACCTTACTAATTAAAGTCGCAACTCCATTTAGGCGTCCCTATAACATGCCATTTGCAAGTTAACTTAACATGCAAATTAAAGAATGAAGTTACTCAAAAGTCAAGATAAAATAGGTGACCTGCAACGGAGTTTCCTCAACAGTGTCTGCTGAAATACTAGCCATGAGGGTACCCCATTCAGTATTAATCCCAAACACTAGTTAACTTTAAACCAAAAAAAAAAAAGTATGCAAGTTAGTGAAAATAAAAAGAGTGAAAAGCAGATAAGATTTGCAAATAGTACAATTTGATTTTTTTTTTTAATAAAGAACAGTGATGACATTCTTTTAGGAAAATAAAGACAATCATATAAAATATAGAGGAATCAAAAGCTACTGATCACACAGTAAAATATAGAGACGCCTAAAGTAAAACTAGAAAAAGAAAAAAGAAAAAAAAGAGGTGCACAGTTTTCCAAAAAAGGTAGTTTGGGGAGTGAATCATTCCTACGTACATATCAAACCATCATTTTTATGGTAAGATTACACATAGATATACATAGTACATAGTTTATGAAGAAACACACTACACACAATAAGTGGAGAAAAGAAAAGAACTAAGAGTATCATATTTTACCAGCATGGTGCCACTACCATCAAAAACTTTGAAGCCAGAGAATAGAAATGGATTTCTGGAATCCTTGTGGACCTGGAAAAAATATTCTTTAAAAACAAAAAATAAAATAATGAATATTAATTCAAAGTACAAGATAGGTAGAAATGCCCACAGTCTTTCTCTCTCTAGTCATACTTGATTCATCAATTGCGAAAGCAATGGCGGCGCCACTTTCAGTCCAGGGTATTCCTAGAAACACCCGGTCTGAAAAAAAAAAATATATATATATATATATATATAATAATTAAAATTTTTTTTTATTTGTTTACCCTTAAAAAAAAAATTAGGAACACCCTCAAATAAATAAAAAAATTATTTGTTCTACTTTCAAGCAAAAAAAAAAAAAAAAAACCCAAAAAACATTTTTGAACTAAAATCTAAAAAATAATAATAATAATAATAAATAAATTTGTAACAGAGCAAGCCCAACAGGGAAAAAAAGCTCAACATCAAAATGAATAGATTACAGATGGTAGCAAACCCACAAATTACAGATGCAAACCCAACAAATTACAAATAGTAGCAAACCTAACAGATTATAGATGGTAGCAAACCCACGGATTCTAAAAAAAAAAAAAAAAAAAAAACCTAATATACGCGTCCGATTCATCAAGTAAAGCAAAAAATGAAATTAGAAACCTAACCTAAAGAAAAAAAAAAAAAAAAAAAAAACTCATCAGCCATCAATGACAACAACTAACGGACAATACGAGCTCCAAAGCATATCAGTCATCAGTGATCAAGCCTCAAACTCGAGCTCCAGAGCACATCAGGCATCAGAAATTGGTCCGATCCGATCGGAGATTGGTCACGCCTCGACGTGCTGCCTGACGGCGCCGCCCCTCAACTCAGCCTTAGGCCTCCCTACTCCCTCAACCTCAAGGTATTTCATCTTTTTCTTTCTTTAGTCTCTTACATATACGGGTTAATGGGTATGGGTTTCTCTCTTAGACTCTCTGTCTCTATCTGAATACTGAAAACAAATGAGAGTCTCTCTCTTTGAGACTTTATTTGAGACTTTATCTGATTGCTTAGCTTTACCTTATCACTTTATTAATATTTGCCCATGTTTTTGGCTTTATCCGTTGGTGTTGATGAGATACAATTAATCGTCTTTTAGTGTATTGTGATTTATGATTGTGAATTTATCTGATTGGCTTTTGTAATTGGGGGCATGGGGCTTGTCTGTTGAGTGGGGGGTAGATGGGGGCATGGGGCTGGGTGGGATATTTGATTTGGGGAAAGTAAATGCTCATGGGGTGTGTGCTAGTACAACTAATAAACAATAATTAATAATTTAACTAACCAATACATTATAAAAGACAAACAAATTAAATTATGTTAGGCTAAACAACAATTAATAATTTTATAATTAATGAAACAACAATATAACAAATTATAGTTTATAAAAGACAAACAAATTAATAAAACAACTAAACAACAATAATTAATAATTTCTCTTTTTTTTTTTTAGTAAACAGTAATACTTATTAGAATATAGTGTGTTCTAATTTCTCTGTTTATTAGATTGTGTAATTTATCATTTATAAGGAACACCCTGAAAAAAATTGCTGAAGCCGCCACTGTGCGAGAGAGTGACCAAAAATCAATACTCCATTGGCAGGAACCTATAGAGAGATTTAGAATGTCAAGTCATATATAGGGATCTCAATTCTTCTGCCACTTCGAATATAACCTATGCTTGCGTATCTTCAGATAAAAATCCAAAAAGAAAATAACAAGAGAGAGAGAGAGAGAGAGAGAGAGAGAGAGGAGGGGGGGGGGGGGGGGGGGAGCACAAAAAGTCATAGAAACAAACCTGTAGATGGATATTTCGCTTCTCTTCATTTAAACTTTGGAACTGAAGAGATTGTCTGTAATCGCTTATGGCCGTAGAGGAAAGAATTAGAAAAAAAAGTGGCACCAAAAAAAAAAAAAAAAAAAAAAACCAATAATAACAAGTGCAACTGTCTTTCCATAGAGGCAATCAATATGAAAATTTGTTAACCCCACCAAGATGCAATGGATAAAGAAATTATATTTAATAAACAAATCAACAATTAAAGATCTATAGATAATTAACAGAGAGTATGACTTCAAATAGAATAGAATGAAGGAAAAGTATAAATATGGTCCACTGATAATAGTTTAAAAGTACAATATTATCTTAGTTTTGGTAAGTATTATCACATTTATTTTGTATTTATTCTTACACTTACACGTAAATATGAGAGTTTGCAAGTTCTCTCTAAAATATACTCATTACGTGTATTTTTCTCTTGTAGGAGATTTAAACTAATGAGCTAAACATGCAGACATGAAGTCAAGAGAACTCAAGGGTGAAAATCAATTAAGAAGTGGCTTTTGAAGAATTTAGTAAGAAATAGATGTGTGGAAACATAAAAGGAAAGAAAGAAATTCATTTGAGTCAAAGATGGAAAAAATCCTGCACGGAAATTTTCTGACTAGTTTTGGTATGTTGGCCATATTTTTTTACTCCGATATCGGATTGACTTGATTCTTGTGGGCACGGAAAGAGGACTTAAAGATCTAAAACTTTGTAGTGTACCAAAACTTCAGAATCTGCCATATTAAAGGCCAAAACCGACTTGGAAGTTGATCCATTGCTGAAAAACGAGAATTGACCTTTTATATTTTCTTTTTTGGGAAGCATGTGTTTTAAGGTTTTGAATGTTATAAATATTAAAGTGATAGAAGGGCAGCCACCTTTTGGCTGCTGAGAAACCTTATTTTTCATCAATTTTTAAGATTTTTTATTTTCTATGGAAGCTTAAGAACCTAAACTAGGGTTAGGGTTGAATCCCTAATGTAGTAAGTTGTCTACTATTCAATCCAAACATGTTTTTCACGTTTTGATTATTGAAATCACTTGTTCTTTTTTATAATTGTTTTATTAGATTGATATTTGATTTTTAATTCTTTCATAAGTCTATCCTTGAATCTTCTTATTGTTAGAATAGGGTTTTATAATTTCTCTAGTAAAACGTGATAATCTTGTTAGATATTACTTTTGCCATAGTATTGCCTCTAGGGTATGCGATGTTCTTGAGTTTTTCTAGCAAAATTATTATTTTTTAGACTAAATTGTTGGAACAATTGATGAATATAATCAAACAAAGAGAGTTTTATTAATAAAGCTTATTTTTAAATCTTCCAAACAATAGTTTATGTGTTTACTGACCCAATTGTGTACTAAATTGGATTGGTAGTGCAGGGACGGATCCACCAAGGGGCAGGGGGGGGCCATTGCCCCCCCCCCCCCTTTTTTCAAATTAGTTTTTTTTTTTTTTTTGCATGTCCATATTTTAGAGTTTATAGTTGGCCCCCCTCAAATTTCTGGATTGGTCCAAATAACCCAAAAGAAACTAATCACTTAACTCTTTCTTTGGACCCATGGCCCCTTCATAGTCCAAATACAACACAACAAAAAATTCACAAATCACCAATATCATAATTCAATAACTCATAACCAAAAAAATCTCATAGAAAAAAAAAAATTCCCTTACGGGGGTGAGAATAATTTATATAACTTTTTAATTGATTTATAAATTATGGAAAAGTCAATTACAATATTTAATTTTTTTTCAAAAGATAAAATGCAAATTCTTTTAGAAGCCAATATTGATGATGTAGCATTGCTAACTCTTAATATTAATATCCCAATTTTTTAAAATCCTCGAACAAAGTTTTGAAAACTTCATTAGTGTGATTTTTAGTTGCATCCAAAAGTATGGGTTTATCATATTGGTGAGTTGGTCAATGTGATAAAATCAATATATTAATTCCAATTATCCAAAATTTGGAGATTCAAAGTCCTCTTCTTTTTTTATTCTTCTTCGAAAAGGTTTGAATATCATATTGTAACTTTCAACATTTTTGGTTCATAATATTTCCTTCTTGACTTAAATATTTATGGTAATAAAGTGCAATTATTTTGTCTACCATGATTTTTTTTTTTAATAAATCATGTCACTTAAAAATTTTTTGGTTCATGCTTTCGCCCCCCCTAGGTTCAAATCCTGGTTCCGTCCCTGTGGTAGTGGATGGTTAACAATATTGGTGGACAAACCCTAATGCTCTAGTGATTTTAATTATTGAATTTTACCAAACTTTATTTTTCCTAAGTTTCAATCATATTTTTCTATATATTATTGGTACTTTTGACGTGTTCTTGTTTTCCTTTTCTCGGTGGAATGACAACCTTAGATACACTACAAGTTTCGTTACAAAATTGGACGACATCACCCACCCTAACTAATCTATTGAAGAAGGCTTTGTTGTTGTCATGGAGAATTGTAGACACACAAAACATCACAGAGTAAAACAGATTAAAACTAAAAAAAAGTGAACTATATAATAGATAACAAGAATTCAGAATAAAACTTGAGCTTCAGCCATAATAAAAGGAAGACGCGTACAGATGTCGGAATTTATAAATTGAAAGAAAAAATAAATAAATCTCTTAAATATTTGATATGTGAGCAGGTAGATTAGCATATGCACGTGTAAACGGTATATTATAAAGAACGAATTACATTTTCACTTGATTGGTTGGTTCTCATGTATTAAATATTTACGATTTTTTTTTCTTTTTGGCCCATATTACCATATATATTTTTGCAAAAAAAGGAAAAGAAAAAACTCAATGAATCGTGAAGTAGTCCTTTTTAGCAGCTGTAATTTGATCCTCCATGAACACAAAGATAATTACAGTGCTTCCAGTTCATCTTGTTATAAGAACATTTACATGTTTTCCCAACATCTTGTCAAAAAGAAGCAAGAATATATAAAAATCATAAGAAAAACTAAAATGAATAAAGACCAACTAGAGCTGAATCAAATGAACCTTCAAAACAAATTATAGGTATTAATCCAACATATTAAAATTATCCTCTAAAAATGTAATAGCAAATAAATATTTCTAATGAAGCATTCCATTCAATACCTTTAACAACAATCACAAGAATAACAGCAAATGCAATGCTGCCTCCATCATACCATCCTTCCTCAAGTTTTTAAAATAATAACTTGCAGATTGCAAAAGAACAAGGATAACATATTTACATAGTTATGATGGGCAACATTCAACTCACATTCAATGTGAGCTAAGACATGTATTTGCGTAGCATAGATGTCTAAAGTTTACTAAACCAACTCTGAACTGCCAACTCTTAGCTTTTATCAACACACTTGGTTTCTTAAGAAAGAAGGACGTAGCTCACGTAATTCTAAAATGCAACAAGAAGACAAAGAAAATTGTCTTGCACTGAAACAATAAACCCACAAGTTACCTAAATTCTTTGAGTCTGATCAAATCTTAATGCAATATAGTTTGGAAGAGTCATCTGCTTAATTACTCAATAAAAAAAAAAACTCACTTGAGTCTTTATATCCAGTGCCAAAGAGGTCACAGCAGCTACTATCGATATGATTAATGTCGGGTTTTGCCAAGCTTCCCAAAGAAACATCTATGAGACAGCAAAACAAATAAATACAATTAACTTATATTCTCTTCTTCAACAAAGGAAAAGGTAATAGCATAATAAAACAAATGAGTGTTAAAAGATCACCCAAAAACTCCCTTTTTCCCAAGGATACGTATTTGATCCAAATTCATACTTCCTCTACAGCAAATCATCATTATCACCTTTAATACCCTTCTCCAAATTTGTTTTTGACAATCTAATAGTCCTTTGACCTGATGTAAAGGTAGAGAAGTAAATAATATATAAATCCAAACTTAAATAAGTACTGATAATACAAAAATCAGATAAAAAAAACATGAAAGAAAATTTAAAGGCAAACTTGCCCCTCCACACTCCTGCAGTGCCGCAACATCGTGATCCCTTGACAATACAGCAAGCTGGTCCTGTCCAATTGCAAAATCACCACTGGGAGGTGGAAAGATGAAGATGTTTCTAATGTTCCTGACACTTGAATACAAAAAATAAATCATCTTGTGTACAAGTAGGATTTCTTAAAAGTTTTAATTCAATGATCTATGACACAAAAATGAAACTAAAAATCCATGTGGCACTGAAAGTAACTGTAGAAAACAGGAAATTTAGATAAAGATAATATGGCACCATGGCATAGGGACATGCATCACAAGTTCAAAGAATAAGTCAAAAATAAATGATAGTTAAATATAAAACTTGAATTCTGCCACAGCTTAAAATCTGGCTCCAAATAAATTATCTCATAAAATATGGGTAACCCGGTTGATATTATGTAAACTACAAGAAGAAGCCGAAAAGAAAGGTTCATGTCCTGAAGAAAGAAATATTCTCCAGCAATAAACACTACAAGGCCTTCAACGGCACAGACTGCTGGGGGGAACAAAACGAAACAAATTATCAAGATTTTTTTAAAAGGTTTGTCCCCAGTGGGAGGGGAAAAAGAGATTTGAACTAGTAACCTCTGCTTCATAAATCCTGGTGTACAGCCGATTATGCCAACGAAAATGGTGAGACAATTTAGAAAGAAAGGATTTGTGAAGCCAAATCCAAGCGATTAAAGCAGTCTATGTCCACTGGATTCCATTTTTTAGGCTCAATTATTCCATTAGATTGACTGCCTAATACATAAGCAAGACTCTACTTGTCACTCTTCATGACCCTGTTTGCACAATTTGTGCTAAAGAAGAAAAAGAACTATGAAAAGAGTAAGACTTTTTAAAAATAAAATACTAATTACAAAACCAGTAAGAACAAGACACAGAAATTTAATAATTCTTCTGAGCAGCAGGTTATGGGTCAGTCATTTATTAAAAAATAAGAATCAGCTGAGAGGAACCAAGACAGCATAATTAGTAATAGAAATGACATGCCAGGAAAAAAAAATTAGTATTTGAAATAAAACTAAAATTTTTTTCCTAAAAGGCAACCTCAAACACAAACAAAAAAGGGGAAAAAAAGAGAGAGAGATTAATGTAGATAAGAGAACTCTAGTAACAAAAGGACAGCAATAACTTCAGGGGAGGGACAGAAACTATAAAGCCATATCAAGTTGCTTTTAGGTTTGAAAATAAAATAACTGCTATAATAAAGAACAGGAAAGCACATAAGTAGATGTACCATTTGCTCGTTGCTCCCCAGCCGCCTTGAACGAACTTACAGCCTAATACAACAAATTTCATAAATTCAAAGATACATTACAACCATAAACAGTGTTCAAGAAAACATGGTTTGAGGAATTATATTGCTCGTGGGGAGTTGTCACGTGCTAAACGTTTCCTGATCTGTAGCTGACGAGAAGCATTAGAAGAAAAAGACTCCTCCAACACACCGCTTTGGCTTCCACCGGCTTCCAAATCGTTGTTGTTGCTGTAGTGCCGGCGGGACGGAGACCCCTTAAAGAAACTCATCTCTGTCGCAAGAGAGATGGCACTGTCAATTCTCTTAATATATATAACCAGTAAAGTGAAAAATCACACATACACAGAGAGAAAAGCTTAAATCTAGTAACTCACCTAATATCCTAACCTGAGCGTTTTTGTTTTTCAAATTCTTCCCAAAAAAAAGAAAAAAGAAAAAGAAAAAGCAATAACAAAGCAGAAGTAGTGCTTTCTTCTCTACTGTTTCCCTTCTTCGTCTTTGAACTTTTGCTTTTGTTGACTCTTTCTTCTTCGTCTACTTACTTGGAGAAAGTATATCACCCCGCTCACTGTTTATCGGTTTGCATGGTTTTAAAAATGTTAAAAGAACTGGAATTGAAGTATTTATCAGTTTTATGGTCAGATCGGGATTTGATCAATGGTCGAATCGATAATATCATAAATAATTATTAATTATAAAAACAAATAAATAATTTTATAACTAGTTATTTTAACTAAAAAATTAAATAATAATAAAATATTAAATATTAATTTACCAACTTTTAGACACTACTTAACAAAATTTAACCAGGAAAAAAGAAAAAAAAAAGTCCAGTGTAAGAATTACAAACCATTTTTAGTTATTCTTTAATTTGTCAAATCAAAAAAAGTAAGTCACCAATGGGTGACAATATCATTGCCCACTTGATATTTTTTTCCCACCTATCCTCCACTTACATGTTTGTATCACACCCATCACATATTTTGAAAATCTACTTCATCCACACCAGACCACACATTTTATTCAAACTTTCCCATTCTACTTTTTGGAGAAACTATTGGTTCCTTCGAGAGGACCACTGATGTGGTCCTCCCAGCTCCTACCAGCCAATAATAAAGTGCTATGTGGCCTTTTTTTTTTTATTCAACTCCACATCAGCACTTATCCATTTCCTTAACTCTTGTAAACAAAACCAAACCAAGGTTAAAACTCAGCTCCACCTACCCATAGCCGAAAACCCAAAATCAAAGCCAAAATCAAAATTTCTCTCAAACACATCTGCCTCTTTCTTTCTCTCTCCCTCTAGCTCTATTTCCCCACTCTCTAGAGAAGAAATTCCCCATTTCTTTCTGTATAAAATTGAAATTCAAAGAAGTGTTAAGCTGTGGCTACTACAACAGCAACAGCAACGGCAACAATAATGATAAAGATAAAGATAAAAATAGTGCGATGTCATTGGTGGAGGCGAGGAGGTTAATGAGTCTTCTAGTTTTTAAATCTAGATTGTGATTGTGAGTCTTTTAGTTGTTGGGTTTCATGGTTTTGCATTTGAATGTTGTTGTTGTTGATGCTAAATTGATGTCCCAAAGTTTTGAAGAAAGATTGTATCAGTGGCTTTGAAGAATTGGTTCTAATGTCATATAAGGCCAAAATATTGAGGCACGTGCTAAGGCAATGGTGTGCATTAAGGTGTGTTGGGTGATGCACAACTGTGTGCATTGAGGTGTGCACTGGGGTGCATGGGTTGCTGCTGTGTTATGCGTGGGGTGCTGCCGTGAGGTGCGGGTATGCAGAGTATGCAAACGAAGGTCCAGGTGCCGCAACTGCTGGAAGGGTCAAATGGAAAGGATACAAAGTGATCACAAACAGAAATGAGGCTCTTTAATTCACAGTTGGTCCATTTATCCAAGGAAACTAGTGGTTGGGAAACTCTACTATACCCTACTACCTTGGGTTCAAAGGCACGCAAACTTCATGAACAGACGAACTTTAAAAAATCCAATCCATAATATTTGGACGAGAGGATATGGTCGTCGATTGCCACCCTTTAAAAAATCCAATTCACAGTTGGTCTAGTTTTGTTTTTGTTTTTTGAGTTCAAACCCTGTCTAGTAATTGAATACTCTTCTATTCTGTATTTATGTATTGATGGGCATTTTGCCCTACCTCAGTTTTATATCATGCCTAATGTTGCCGGCTTTTTTTTTTTTTTCCTCAAGGCACAGAGATGTTGCCTGTTTTTAAACAATTATTAGATGATTAATCAAATAAATAACCATTTTTCGCATGTTAGTAGAATATATTTTCGAATAAATAAATTCAAAATGTATTATTGAATACAAAGTGGTGCTATTCACAAACCATATGTACAACTTTTCCACTGAGCAAACAAGAATATTGAGCTGATGCATCTATCCCCAAATATGGAATAGGCACAAAAATTGAACTATCCCATCCCAGATAATCTACAAAAAGCACATTGACCACAAGGTCATATCAAGGTAATAGTTTTGAAAACCTGTGACCCCCAGGGATTCATCAAGGCAATAACACAGGCCCTGTTGTTATATTCTTTAAGTTACGTTGATTTTCTTTTTCTGCCCCGAAATTCCCTTAGCAGTTATAACATAACCATTTACAAGCCAAACTCTTATCAACCACATCCTTGTTAAGATCGAATGGGCATGAGTCTTAAAACCAAAACCCAAAATTCCCATGACCACTAAAACCGATCGGAGTTTATGGGCTTTGGGTCCTATCAGCCTCCTCACCTCTGCGAACGACATTGCACTATTTTTATCTTTATCTTTATCTTTATTGTTGCCGTTGCTGTCGCTGTCGCTGTTGTAGTAGCCACGACTTAACACTTCTTTGAATTTCAATTTCATACAGAAAGAGAGGGGGAATTTCTTCTCTAGATAGATATTGGGGAAATAGAGCTAGAGGGAGAGAGAAAGAAAAAGGCAGATGTGTTTGAGAGAAATTTTGATTTTGGCTTTGATTTTGGGTTTCTGACTATGGGTAGGTGGAGCTAAGTTTTAACCTTGGTTTGGTTTTGTTTACAAGAGTTAAGGAAATGGGTAAATGCTGATGTGGAGCTGAATTAGAAAAAATGGCCACGTGGTACTTTATTATTGGCTGGCAGGAGCAAGGAGGACCACATCAATGGTCCTCCCGAAGGAACCAATAATTTCTCCTACTTTTTGCCAAACTTTCATTTCCCTCTTCAATATTTTCTCCCTTTCTGTGTCTTTCTCATCAATATGGGTATGTGTAAGTGCAATTGTGCAAGAGCAACAAACAAAGACTGAAGCGGACTGATCAAATCATTGTAAATTTGCTTGGTTTTTAGTCTCCTTCCTCAACATAAAGATAGGAGATCTGATGTTTTTGGAGTCATTGTTGGTGTCTTAGGCTTCACCACTTCAGGCTTGAGAGCATTTTCAAAAGCAAAAATCTCTCCTCTCAACTTTGAAACAAAATCTCTCTCTCTCTCTCTCTCTCTCTCTCTCTCTCTCTCTCTCTCTCTCTTTTAAACACAACATCTGAAGTTTTAACGAAGAACTATTAAAAACCAGTTTAACCATACCGGTTTTTGGTTTTTTGGTTAAACTAGTGGTTTCTGATTTTTAACTGGTTTTTTTCTATTTTCGATTTTTAACAATAACCGGACCGGATTAATGTCCAGTTTCTGGTTAAACCGGTTGAACCGGCCAGTCCAATTTGGTTTTTAAAACCATGTTGTTCTGAACTACTTTTGAACTGCTGTATTTCTTGTTTTTGTCCGGCTGCTGCACCTATTGTTTTTTTTTTTTTTTTTTAAATCAATTTAAAACTCATGCATGATGACTTGATTTAGCAATCTGATTCTTACTTTGTGCACATGCATACACTGGTATTGATTCCATTGAAACAATAGAGTTTGTCAATAATTTGAATTTTAGTTGGATTTTGTTTCGTATTTTGATCTTCCACTGCATCCTGTGTTGTTTTATGAAAATTAATGATTTTTCTTGGTTTCATGTCATAGTTAAAGCTAAAATTGTATAGAAAAGTTTAAATGATTTAAATTATGGTTGAAAGGTTAATTGTTTTATTAGTCTAGCAATTAACACCGAGTGCATAGTTGATGTAAGATATAATCTATTAATTTTTAAATTTATTAATTTTGGTATTTTTATTTAATTTTCGTTATTTTAGGTTTATGATATTTATTCTCTTGTTTTTAGGTGATTTTAATACTTTTTAGGTCAAATTTGTTTCCATTATGGTAAGATATTAATTAAGATTTATTTTAGAATATATTTTCTTATGTGTCAATTTTTATGGATCCTTCAAATCAATGTTATGAATATCATTTCAAAAACCGTTTTGGTTTGTTCATTTAAATGAAATGTTTCGATACTGGTCAATTTTGACGTATTGTTTCTTGACGTTTTGGAATTACAGTTATATAAAATAATAGTATATATATTGAGGGGATAAGTGGTTGGGATAAGGGTATTGGGCCTTGGGCCGCACCCAAGGATGACAAAGAGCCCGAGGACAAACCAGTATTAGTGAAGGCAAGTAGGTCATCGTGCTGAGGACGAGAGCTAGTCACGACAAGCAGGTGATGTTGTCTGAGGAGACAAACCTCCTTAAGAAGTAGAGTGGAAGCCTGAAACCTGACCACCCAACAAGGACTAGGAAGTGGACAACCATGCTTGGAAGGAGGATAAGCCTTGGAGAGAGGAGAGTCAACAAAGAATTGAGAAATATTTGGGAAGAAAGCTACTACCACCGCATTGAATTCTCTGTATCTAACCAATTGACCGCATTAATGTGGAAGTGATACCTGAATAGTGACTTCTAGCCTTACAACTACCTACAAACACTTCAAGAAGGTATATATTGATGGGACAAGTATCAAGGAGATTAGCAATCTGATCTACACGTGAAAGGCTAAAATGAAAGAAGGGAAGTTTGAAAGACATATATATAAGAACATACCATCCTCGGACTTGATCAAGGAGTGTTTTTCTTTTCAACATGTTCGTCTAAGTCATTCCAACACCAACTAACCTATTGTGATTCACATTTAACTCATTGAAAATTCAATAACAAATCCACTCTCTAACAAATCTATTGTTGTGAGCTTATTGGCCATTGTCCAAATCTCTTGGATTGTGGATCAAACTGTGTCCTTACATATATTATTACTATTATATAAAATAATGAATTTAATATTTTTTATATAAAAAATTCAAATAAAGGGAGTAGAGTTTATTATGAAAAAAAAATTTATTTATGATTTGTTTTTAATAAAACCAATATTTTTGGTAATTGTAAACAAAGAACCACCTTCCAAGAAGGTTACTTTACTCATTTCTCAATTCTTAAGCCCACCCATGTGAAACAAGTGACTTTCTCACCTACTTAATTTATGTTTTTTGTCCTAACTTCTCATTTGAACCTTTGGGCTTTGTTTAGTTACAGCTGGAGCGAAGGAAGAGAAAAGAAAAGATAGGGAGGAAAAAGAGAAAAGAAAATCATTCTCTAGGTGTGTTTAAATATAGGAAGAAAAGAGAGGAGAAAAAACCTTTCCTTTGTTTGATTTAAACTTTTTGATATGTATATTTTTACATTTGTACCCTTATATATATTTGACATGTTTAAACTTTTTGGTTTGAAACCACTTAAGGGTATATTTGTAAATTTATCCCATATTATTTTGAAATTAATCAACCAACAATTTGTCTTATTCAGTTTCCATTGATCTTCCGACCAATTTGGGCAGACAAGAATTTGTGGGCCCATGAGAAACCTTTTCTCTACAATTTTCTTAGATTTCCTTTCCACCTTTGAAACCAAACAATGGGAATCTCTTCCTTTCCCTTCTTTTCTTTTCCCTTCCACCAATCCAAACATAGTGTTATTCTTCTTCCTTACCTCTTCTAAGTTATAACCGTGTCTTTGTGTCTTCTCATCTTCTTCTTTCTTCTCTCTCTTTTTTTTTTCCTCTCACACGGCCACTACTTCAACAGTTGATTCAGTTCACCTTATTCTTCATTTTTTATTTTACCTCTCTCTCTCTCTCTCTCTCTCTCTCTCTCTCTCTCTCTCTATATATATATATATATATATATATATGCAATAGTTAGAGCTTAGGAAATGTTAAGATCCATTTTTTTCCTCTGTTTTAAACGAAGATAAAGGCCAAATAGCATACCGGCCAAATCTTGAATTTTGACCGGTATTGACCAAAACTAGCAGAAACTCCCAAAACGACCCGAAACGGGCCAAAATTCCTTCCGAGGTGGAACAAGGGGGGTTACAATTCTGGTTTGTATGCCAGTAAGAGATTTTCTGGCCGGAACGAAACGAATTTCATGACATTGCTTTAAATAGACCTTTAAGTATGTCAACGTCTTTTTAACAATTATTTAATCAATAAAATTTAGACACTTGTCTTTATTTTTGGGTGGAGTCCAGACCCTTTCTTTTTGTGGATTTGAAGACCCTCATGGATTTGAGGTTATATTTTAGAAAAAAAAATGTGTTTTGTTTCTTATTTTCTAGAAATAAACATTGTTCTACTTCTTGTTGCTTCACATCCCGCATCAATTGGTATCAAAGCCTTGATTTATCCTGGTCTAGTAGCTAACAATGGCACCATTGGAGAATGGCAACAATAGGGATAACTATCACGGAGGTGTAACTTATAGGCAACTTATTGGTAAACAAATTTCATATAGGTTTTATAAAATAATTGCAAGTTTTAATGGTTATTGTTATAAAGAAGATTTTCTTGATTGGTTACTTAATCTAGATGATTTATTTAACTATGAGAATACTTATTGTAAATTTGTGATTTACAACTATATTTTTGTTAGCTTTAATTCCGTGTTAAATTTGATTGTATTTTTGTTCAATCTTTTCCTTATATGTTTGTGGGATTTAATGTAAAAGTTGAGTGTGAGAGTTTGGTGAAGAATTGTGAAGACAGTGAAGTTTGCGACTAGCTCATGAGTGGACAATTCGTGAAAGGTCACGTGAGAAGCACATACTAAAAGCTGAAAGGACTAATGCCAAGCTAGTTTTCGCGAGTCACTTTGCGACTCAGTCAAGTCGTGAGTGACCCGAGAAATTCTCTATCTGGAGGTTTTTAAAGTATGTTTTTCTCATTTCTTTACCAACACTATATAAGCCTACATTACCTACGAAATTGTAAGGAGACTTTCAGAGTGAAAATCCTAGCAATACACTTGAGAGTTAGAGATTGTAAACTCACAAATATCTACACAATTTCTCTTAGTTTTCCTCTACACCTACCTCTCCAATTACAAATCCTTGAGAGGTTTTTAGCTCAAATACTTACTTCACCCAATCTAGGTATTGAGAGAAGTTTTGGTGTGTGTGGGAAGTATTGGAAGAAGCCATCAATTGGCAGATGCAATTTAGAGCTAATTGCAGCATCCGGATAACTAGTGAAGACATGGCTCGGTGAAGTCCATTGGTAGCTGGAACTTGGAGGGTTTAAGTACTTTGGATAGATTAGGCTTGAAGGGTATTTTTTATATCCTTGTACTCCAACTTTATTCACTAGTGGATCGATTCGGCTTGAAGGGCTGCGGAGAGGTTTTTCTCCGAGTACTTTGGTTTCCTCTTCGATAACACGTCCCGGTATTATCTTGTATTTGCATCTCTCTTCCTTACTCGTTAAGCTTTACATTTATTGTTTATTGTATATGCTTATGCCTTAAAGAATTTTTCCAGTTTCTTTGCATTACACTTACTCTTATTCTGCACTTAGGGTGAATACAGTTTAGCCGTTAGTTTTAATTTGGGGGTATAAACAAGCAATAGTGTTTTCACACTATTTGAGCATTCACTTATGATGAGAGAAAAGTTAAACTTGCTTTGTATAAACTTAGTGAATGCCTTACGTTGGTGGGAACAAATATAGTCTGATAGAATTCGATGAGGTAAAGGCAAAATTTGTTCATGGCCAAAGATGAAAAAAAAAAAAAGCTTGCTATCAAATTTTATTTTTTGGATTGTGATGAACTTTTGTTATATGCAAAACAAGATTATTGTTGGGCAAGAAGTTCACACTTTAATTATTTTGAAAAGCCATATATTCCACCCTAAGATTATGTAGAAGTCAAAAAAAAAAAAGAAAATATAAAGATTTATGAAGAAATTAATGAAGGCCTTATTATAGAAGAACTATTATAGAGAAAGATCTTGAAGTAACTTCAAACCATTAAGGAAGAAATTGAAAAAGAAAATTTTAAGGATCTTAATGAAACCAAATCATATGATTATCAATCTCAAGATCCTTTTATTTTAGTGGTAAGCTATACACCCAAAGTTTATTGATTTTATTGGGGTTGATAGATTTGATTCAATTGTAAGTTCTTAGTTGGTAAATCTCTACAATTGCATGAAGACCAAGGAAAAAGAAATTCAAGTTGATTTGTATTCCATTGATGAGTTGCAAGTATGGAAAGAAGATCAATGGGTTCAAGTATTCCAAATATTTGCTTTCTAAGCATGGAAGATTTCAGATCTCAAAGATGAACTTGAGGGTGAGTTTGTTTGAAGTGGAGGGGTCTGATATAGGACATAATCTACCATTTAATTTTTTTTTAATTCATTAATTTTGGTATTTTTTATTTAATTTTTGTTATTTTAGATTTATGGTATTTATTTTCTTATTTTTAGGTGTTTTTATTATTTTTTTTAAGATTAAATTTGATTCCTAATATGGTTATGTATTAATTAGGATTTATTTTAGAATATATTTTTTTGTTTGCCAAATTTTAAAGCCATTAAATCGGTCTCCAAGTTTGTCAATGTTTTTTTTAACAATTATTTAATCAATAAAATTCAAACTTTTGTCTTTCTATCTAGTGAATTTCAAACACTTTCTCCTTGTAGATTCAAAGGCCCTCAAATTCGAGGAACCTTTGTGAATTCAGGGTTATATTTCAAAAGCAAATAGTTGTTTTCCTTTGAAAACTTGGCCCATATGGATTATTAGGATAGTTGAAAATTTTAAAATTATCTTGATTTAGTTTTGGGTGAATTTAAGAGAGAGAGGGACACTATTTTTTTTTTTTTAATCCTATTTCTTTATGAACTTCCAAACAAAATGTAAGACACCAATCATCTTATTGTTTTTCATCCCCATTTTTTTTTCTTCTAATAATTTGCTTTCTTTGGTCACAAGCTTGTATAGGATGATCCAAAGAATTACTTACTTTGAAGTGCTTCATTTCGTTTTTAGCCGTCCTTTGAACACATCTCGCTTTTCTCTGTGTTTACATAGTAAACACACAAAGAATAATAAATATTGTACACATTTGCTAAACGTGTACAATATTCATCACTTTTTGCAAAACATTTGCTACTTTTTGTTTAGACGAAAATACACTTTTGATCCTTATATTTTGGACCGATTCTCGATTTGGTTCCTAAATTGATTTCACTCATAGGTCAGTCCCTGATTTCAGAAAATCGTTTTTATTTTGGTCCCTAGCATCAACCCAGTAACAAAAAATATATACGTGACAAACAGAATGCACTATTTGCATATTAGATGCTGATGTGGCTAATAAAAAAAATAAAAAAAAAAACCACCTTAGCATGCCATGTCATCGTCTAATTTAAAAAAAAAAATAATTTATCAATTTGAAAAAAATTAAAAATACATAAAAATACATAGTTTCAAATTTGAACGTGAATACACAAGAACTCAAGAACATGAACCCAGATCACAAGAACTCAAGAACACAAAATTCCTGGGCATTCAATATCTTTCCCAGAAAATTTCACCAAACACTGAAAAAATTCACATCTAAAAAGCCGATGCCTAAGATTTTCATCACAACATTTTCTTTCCACCCAAAACCAAAAATTTTCTAATGAAACAAACACACACAAACCCAGCCAATTTGTCTCACAATAACAACAAACGCAACCAACCTCATAAATTTTTCTTAAACAATCATCAACATTTTCCCCAAAAAATCAATATTTTCTTTCAAACTAAACACTAAAATAACTCACATTTAATAAACCGATGCTTAAAATACATACAAAATCCCTATCCTCCACTGAAACCTCCAACAAATCAAACCCATAAAAAAGACAAACCCAGAAATTTAAAATAAACACAGCAACAAGTGAACAAATCAGAAACCCACCGATCAAGCCACATCAAGCCACTGATACTGCAATCCAAAACCCACATGAACAAATCAAACCACCAATCAAAAACAATTGCAGTGACACCCTCGACTCGCGAAGAGAACGTGTACATGGCGAAGCTTGCCGAGCAAGCCCAGCAGTACGAGGAGATGGTGGATTTCATGGAGAAGGTCTCGGCGGCCATGGATAGCGAGCAGCTCATCGTCGAGGAGCGAAACCTTCTCTCTGTGGCATACAAGAACGTGATCAGCGCGAGGCAAGCCTCATGGCGCATCATCTCCTCGATCGAGCAGAAGGAGGAGAGCTGTGGCAACAAGGACCACGTGTCCAAGATTCGGGACTACAGATCCAAGATTGAGTCGGAGCTCTCCAACATCTGCGACGAAATCCTTAAGCTCTTTGACACCAGACTCATCCCCTCCGCCGCCACCAGCGACTCCAAGGTCTTCTACCTCAAGATGAAGGGCGAGTGAGCTCCGACCATGGACAGTGGAGTGAGAGATTCTATCCATTAAGCGTGAAGAGAGAGAGAATTTGAGATTATTCTTTCAGTGTAGGGATTTTTTTTAAAGCTGATGAGTGATGAGGTAAAAGAAAAAGAAAAAGAAAATAAAAAAGAATTAAAAAGATAATGATTTTTTATTTTTTAAGAAGTGATTTTAGTTTAAATTAGATTTAAGGTTTTTTTTTTTTAAGATTTAATTGACTTTTTTTTTTTTAATAATTTAAATGTTGATATGGCATTTAAAAAATGCTAAATATAATTTTTTATTATTATTATTTTATTAGCTACATCAGCAAACAGTGCATTTCATTTGCCACGTGTGCATTTTCTGTTACTGAGTTGATGACAGGGACCAAAATAAAAACGATTTTCTAAAATCAGGGACTGACCTAGAAGTGAAATCAATTTAAAGACCAAATCAAGAATAGGTCCAAAATATAAGGACCAAAAGTGCATCTTCGCCTTTTGTTTATCCACAATGTAAATTTAGATTACAAAGTAAAATGTAACCATAGAATTTTCCATTATATATATATATATATATATATATATACTTTCTCATCACTCAACAGTATAAATCAACAAGGTGGATTTATTTAGTAGCCCACAGCCGGAGTATCTCAATCATCCTCATTGTTGCTTAATCAAAATTTTGTTTTTGTCAGTATTATTTCTTTGTCACTGATTTCCATCACACAACCATTTTTGTGGCAATGGGAATTCTGGCACCGTCACCCACTTCTCTAGTGTTCAAAGTTAGGAGGTGCGAACCACAACTAATAGCCCCAGCCAAGCCAACTCCCCATGAATTTAAACCACTTTCCGATGTTGATGATGCGGAACGATGTCAAATTCCTGTCATACAGTTTTATCGCTTTGATCACTCAATGCAAGGGAAAGACCCTGTAATTGTCATTAGAGAAGCACTAGCACAAACACTTGTGTTTTATTACCCATTTGCAGGTAGGCTTAGGGAAGGACCAGACTCAAAGTTCATCATCGCATGTACAGGTGAGGGTGCCATATTTATCGAGGCCGATGCTGATGTTACACTGGACCACTTTGGTGATGCACCCCATCCGTAATGTAAGCTCTCATTTCACATAATAATAGGCCCGTTAATTGAAGTAATCAGTCCGTAATGTAAGACGAAGGGGTAATTTTCCTCATAGGCTAGCTTAAACGTGTCCACATAATTGATCATACTTGGTGTCATCGACAACCAGCACAAAAATTTCAAAAGATGTGCTCATTCGACATTGTGCACATTTCATATATATGGAAATGTAACTTACAAAGATCAAGTAGCTTGTGTGTTAAATCCTCAATTCTTGACTGCCAATGTGCTCACAATAGTCATATTATCATAAAATGCAATAATTAAGAAATATTTTAATGAAAATAACGATTTGCTTACATATTGTGTGCTCATGCTAATTGGTGTAGGTGACAAGACTAAAGTGCAGAAGTTTTATTTTTGCCTTACGTTTCAACCATGTCATGACCGATGGAATAGGAATAGTTCAATTCATGAATGCCGTGGGTGAAATAGCACAAGGTGCAACTGCCCCTTCCATTCTACCTGTGTGGCAAAGGGAGCTCCTAAATGCCAGAGACCCACCAAGAGTAACATGCACACATCATGAATTTGATGAAGTAGACGACACAAATGTTGTGGCACTGCCACTGCCACTGCCACTGCCACTGCCACAACCACAATCACAACCATAACCATAAACCACAAAACTCATAGCCAAAATACACAAAACCCACTGCCAAAGCCAAAATCATCTACCACCACCACAACCACAACCAAAATCCACAAACCCATTGTCAAAATCATCCACCACCACTACCATAGCCAAAATCAACCACCACCACCATAGGCACTAAACCCATATGAAAATACATAAAAAAAAAAAAAAAAAAAAAAAACACAATCACAGCAAAGAGAAAAGAGAGATGGACGGCAGCAGCGGCTAGCGGCTTGGGGCTTGGGTCAAAGCGAGGTGGCTTTGTGGCGGCTAGGTGAGCAAGATCGGCGAATAGAGGAAGATGGGCGATTGGCGATGTGGGTCTGCGGTGGCTGGGTCAGTGAAGGCAAAGTGGGTTTGTGGGTCAGTGAGGACAATGTGGGTTTGTGGGTCGGTGAGGGTGATGTGGGCGGTTTGTGGTGGTGAGCTATGCCGATGTTGGTGACGTCGAGTTTCGGTGATGGTGACGTTGACGATGGTTGGGTTGGCAGTGGTAAACAGAGTGAGAAGAGACCGAAGTTGAGAGAGTGAGAGGTTGAGAGACTTGAGCTGAATGAGAGAGAGTGAATGAGAGACTGATGAAAAAAAAAAGCCAATTGTACCCAGGGAATAAAAAATTACTTTTTTTTTTTTTGTATGTGAGCTACAGTGCACATCTATCTATATAGATGTGCACTGTAGCAATTTAGCTAAAAACTTTAGATATTGCTCCACTGTTGCAAATGAGTTTTTTGTGTTTTGACACATCTAAAATAGCTATATAGCTATTTAGCTCTACTGT
The DNA here is from genome assembly GCA_023736055.1 of Quercus glauca. Classification (NCBI taxonomy): domain Eukaryota; kingdom Viridiplantae; phylum Streptophyta; class Magnoliopsida; order Fagales; family Fagaceae; genus Quercus; species Quercus glauca. The sequence continues at coordinate 25,102,634 of CM043323.1, read as the reverse complement.
TGCAAATGCTCTTAAAGGTGGGAAAAAAATGATGTTAATTGTGGGATCTGATAAAAACCAGTTACAACTTACAACTTAACTTTTATTGTTAAATTATTGTAAAAATATTGTAAAAAAAGCATTAAGATCATCATATTCAAACTTGTATTAGCGAGTTTAAACAAAATTTAGGGTCAAAAGGTTCAAAATTTTATTTTTGAGTGCTAAAAAAAATTTATTTAAAATTATATATATATATATATATATATATATATAAATTATGGCCAGGGCAGGGTTCATTTGGATTTTGGACCCCACCCTCTGGTCATAAAGGACAAGCCGCCCCTGCTTTATCCCCCTCCCAATCTTTTTTTTGTTTCCATTTGAAAATGAAGTACAAACTAACATGATAACATCCAAAACTTCATTAGATTCCCTCAAATTGACATAGGGTCCGTTTGGATATAGTTTATTATTGCTGAAAGTTGCTAAAAATTGATTGTTGCTGAAAACACTGTAGCAAAATAATTTTTAAATGTATAAATAGTATCGTGGGACCAATTTTTAATATTTTTTAATGTATAAACAGTGCATGAACAGTGCGTGAATAGTTCCACACTATTTATGCACAGTAATTTTTGTCCCTCAAAAGTCAAACAATGCGGCAAAAAAAAAAAAAAAAAAAAAAAAAAAAACTGAAAACGCAGGGGCAAAACGTAACGCAACTAAACCCACTATCCAAACTCTCACATAGTTATTATTGTGTGCCTGCGACCACACGTTGGTTTGAATTAAGATCAGGTGCAATACTTAAAGTATTACACTTGATGCAGTTAATTTTTATGGTTGAGATTGATAGTAAGTTTTTATCAATCTCAACTATTGATTAAAAAAAAAGTAAAGAAAAACTTTATGAGAAGTAAAAATTAAAATAGTAAAAAGTGAAATTTTTCTGCGAAACGACTGAAGTGAATTGCACTTGTTACAGTACCTTAGCTATTATGTCGGATCCTAATCGTGTTTGTAAAATCCATAAAATCTATTGCAATATGATTCCCTCTGGATTGCGTGTTTGCACTTCCCACTATGAAGGCAGTGGCGCTATCACACCGTTGAATATTGTGCCTCGTCCTACTGGCAAACGGAATTTTAGCCATAGCCATGGGACATACCTTTTGAGGATTTAGATTTATCTACGTCAGGAATAGTGGAGCAAACAATTATTTTGGGTTGGGGATTCAACAACAGTTAAAAGGTGCTTCGAATGGCACAAGTCTCGCATGTAAAATGATAGGGAAATAAATATCCTCATTGGCTCAACGTGCCACCACTTGGTAATTTAATAAATATCTACTTGGTGTAATTAAAATTCAACTTAATTGAAATTCATACGTATAAATCAAAACTATAATAACAATTGGTGAGGCACATAATATAAATAAATTAATTTTAAACATATAATGCATACATATATTTATAAATTGGGCCCGATTAATGTATGTCTTTAGGGCATATATTAATATCTGTGAGGACTCAAATTGGATTGGACCCAAAAGAGGGATGGGCTTAAGCCCAAACAATAAAATTTTTAGAGAATGGGCGTAAGAGCTAATTCCAATTGGCAGAAAAAGACATGATCATCTTGCAATAAAGGAAACTTCAAACTAGTTTAAACGATATCCACTCTCCTCGGCTAGGTTTCAGGGGGTATCTTAATGGATGCTTTAGTGTTTGTTTTCTCTCTTCTTCTCCAAAAGTCCTCTTCAATGTCACCTATTTTCCTGTTATATACTGCATTCTTTTTTCATTCTCGCCATACACGTGTAGGTTTTAATCTGGGAGCTTCTTTCTGTCCCATCCAGCACTTCCTGGAACCTTTGCTCGATGGCCATAAGGCTGCTTGGTTACTGTTCAGGTATCACCTCCACATTAATGCGGCCAGAGAGTTAGCTGAGAAGCATTTAATGTGGAGGTAGCAGCTTTAGAAGATATTTGCTACTTTTTCCGGTTCCCCTTTTGTTCCATATTCACCTTTTAGCTCATATGCAACTTGATGAAGTACCTTGAATATTAAAATAGTTACATCCACCTCGGACCTTGGTATCAGAGGTGGATATCGTCTTCGGATGCGATTTGGGCCGCTATACACGACTTACATCTCTTTGTCTTATACTACTCTCAAAATAACTCTCTTTAACCATCCTCGGATATGTGAACGTCCTCGGACTGGGCCGTTGGGCCACAAGCCCACTTCCTATGAATTCTCTGTTATCTTTTTGGGCAACTGGCCCCACAATAGCCCCTAAAAATCTCACTTTTTGTCACCTCGGAAAAAAGGGAGATTTTGATATTCTGCCCTCACCTCCTTCGTTGGACTTTTCTAAATTTCAGAACACTTTTCCATCTGCCCAAGGCACGCTCCTGACGTTTCGGCGTCAGGAGCACGCCATTATTAAATGATGGCGGCTTCTTTGCCTCCCACGTTCCAGCAAGATGTGAATCTAACGGTGGAGGGCTCGCGGTATTTATGGGCGGGATTTTTCCTGCTTACAATTTCTACGCCACTATAAAGAGTTTTTCAAATCAACTCTCTTTGTAGTTACAAAAAATCGCATTGTCTTATCGTGTATTCATTGAACCTATCCCTCTTTCTTTCTTCTCCACGCTCTCATAAATACCTGGAGTTTGTCCGAGGAGCTCATTTTTCACACTTGTAAGTTTCCTTAACCCTCCTTAGTCTTCAATCATCTTCACTAATTTTTCTTCACAAGTTTTAAGAAATGGGTAGGTTTAAGTATCTAGTTGATTCCGAGGAGCAAATAGAGAAATTTAGAGCTAAGTATAGGATTCCCCCAACGGTGGGCATGAGATATGCTTCCTTAAGAGCGTGGTTCGATGAAAGGAAAACAGGGGAAGTGGTCATCCCTATGATTGCTTTCATAGAGGGAGGGATGACTATCCCAATGGGTAGTCTTACCAGAAGTTATCTTAGGTTCTTTAGGTTATCTCCCACACAATGCGCCTCAAATATGTTCAGAGTGTTAGGGAGCATAGAGGCCCTTAATGCAAGGATGAACCTAGGCCTTACCCATCACGATGTGAAATAGGTATATAACCTCAATCATCTGAAGTGCAAGGGATACTATCTTAAGTCTAGGTTCCCTGAGGTAAGGCTAATCCAGTGTCTTCCTACATCGAACAAGGGGCTAAAAGATGATTTTCTTATTTTTTCTGGGGAATGGCATGATGGTTTATCCTGTCCGACCCAAGAGGGAACACCAGGTGGGGTTTTTAGGCTGAACGCCTCTACACCTTAGTTTATACTTTTTAGTACAAGTTAACTTTATTTCTGACAGAATTTTTCTGCTATTTTACTGATTTTGCAGATAAGCGCGCTACCAGGCCTCAGTTTCGATTGGTTAACAGGGAGAGCTTGGATAGAATCCTGCGGTCCGAGGTGTATGTAAACCCATCCGACGGCCAACTGAGAGCAGCTCACATAATCCTTCGCTACAAGCCAATCTCCACAGCCTTTCAAGCGCCCAAGTGTGTGATAAAGGCTAAGGATCCTCGGCTGCACCGAATCAGTGTAGCCTTCGAAGGATTTATCGTTCCTGAGGGTGTTCCAATTCCTGAAGGCACCCTTTTTACTCAGCCGTTACCTGTGGCCGCTGTTTCTGTAGGGGCTTCATCGTCACGTTCTGTTCTTCAGGAAGTAAAGGAGGAAGAAGAAAAAGAAGAAGAAGAAGAAGAAGAAGAACAAGATGAAGAAATTGTAGAACTATTGGATTCTGCAGATGAATTTGAGTTTTTCAACCAACCCCAATCTCCTGAGGTGATTTCTGACAACATGGGCATTCAGAGAAAGAACCAAAGGAGTTTGCTGGATGTGATCGAAGGCAAACCTGGAAAGGGGGCACCAGGGAAGTTTGCTCAAACCAATCTCCCCCCTCCTCCTCCTCCTCAAGTACCCCAATCGCAGGGGGTTGAACCTGCTGATTCAAAGAGGAGGAGAAAGCCAAAAGACAAAGAAGTGGTGGAGACTGGGAGTGTTGGGAAAAATCTGGTTTTGTATCTCATACAAAACGCACAGCGGAAGCAACAAACACGGATCTACTTCAATCATGAAAGATAAACATGTAACCATGAATTCTTGAACAAAGAAAATGAAGCGTACCTTAATGCAGTGAATTTCAAAACAAAAAAAAAACAAAAAAAAACTTGAGAAAACCTTTAATCTTCATCTCAATTCCACATGATGCCCAAGATGTGTGGTCTCTCAATCAGTCTTTTGTACATAGACTCTCAAAGAAAAAAAACTTTCTTTTTCTCCTTATGGAGAAAAACTGATTTATTTTCTTTTCATCATACGTATGTACTAACTACCTTGATAGTTTCTTTATTTAATAACTCTTATTAAATAATGACTGATTATCTAATTGGGTTAGCCTTTTGGGCCTACCCAATTGGGGCTTTAGTTTGTGGCTTGAGATGGGACCAAAGGGAACAAATAAGACTCTAGCTCCAATGGGCCTTGGGCTTTTCTGTCAACTCTTGACAAGTCCAAAGTTACCATTAATTATATTCGATACCACTATAAGAATATAATTGCACTCTAGGCCTTATTAATAAATTATATCCCAAGACTTTATTATACATACAACCCCTTCATAAAAATATTCGTAGTAATACAAAGTCATAAATATAGACTGCCATTTTGAAAATTACTACATCTTAATCCTTGAGTACCCGGTTTAATCCTTTATGTTATTCATCATATATTTATGAAATCCAATTCCATAAATATATACTTTAGTAACTCCTTACTAAAGTGGTTGGGCCTAACTCTCTGAATAACCATACCCATTAAACTTATCTCAAGGGAATATTTTATATCTCCGTTAAGAGATTATGAATTCCATTTTGAGAATATATGTTCCATCAACACTAAATGCGGCTGCCCAACATACTGAGGTTTTGACCGTGACTAATAGATCTCACTCATGATATATCAAAGCAACCTACATTTCATGATCAGGTTCATTATTCTCTCAGGATTTAGAGTTGATGTAAATAGAAGTCGCAAGATTTATTATTCATTTGACAGTCGTTTGGAGAATCATAAATCTCACAGCGGTCCGGTTCAATATGCCTTAACTCTTAAAACATATCAACATATCAACTAGAAGTCTCCACTTCCGTGATTAAGACAAATTATCTTAGTTGATATGTTATAGTCTTCGCAGATGAAATGCCCAATTTCATCACCGACTACGAATTAAAATTCTGAGTTTACAAAGAACTTATGATTTATATCTTCTGTGACTAAATCATATAAATCACATACTATGCATCTCATGGACTAAGATAATGTCCCATTAGTTCATTTATAGATAGTCTCATATAATTAAACAACTTAATTATTTATGACATGTCAATAAATTAGATTTTAAGGCATAAACCCCAACAAGGAGATCTCGCCCAACTCATGAAGACGAGGTCCAACGGGCTCCGAAGCAGCAAAAGACTACCCATGGGCCTCAACGAGTTGTGGCCAGGCAAAACATTCAGCCCTCGGAGCCCGAGGCCTAGCTCCCTGCTCCCATGCTCGATGGTGAGCCTCTGAGGGAGGATGCCTCAATCAGAGACTTCAATGGCGGAATTGGGTGCCACGTCACCTCGGCCCTAGAAGAAACCCTCCTTCTTCCCAAGGATATGGCCGAGCTCAAAAACATGAAGAAGAATAAGATCTTTATGAACATGAAAAGGCATTTGGGCATGGTATGGTATCCTTACTGCTTTTCTTGTCCCTTTTAGCTTATTGCATCTCTGAATCCATTTTTTTTTTTTAGGCTGTTCAAGCCACTTTCAAGCTGGAGGAGATAACCAATGCCTGTTACCAGCAAATAGACGAGGAGAGGAAGAAGCGAAATATAGCTGTTCAGACACTCAATGTCAGTGAGCAGAACAATGCGTAGCTAAAGAAAAAGTTGGCTGACGAAGAACATGCTCGAAAGAGTGCTGATTCAGCTTTGACAGGCTTCCAAAGGCAGGCTGAAGACTAGAGAAAAAGTTTGCTTGATGCCAATGATCAGCTGGCAGCTTCCAAGGAGCAGATATCATCCTTACAGGAGCAACTGGAGGAAGCAAAGAGGCTCAGAGATCAGGCTGAAAAAGCCAAAGCTGAGGCTGAACAAGCTAGAGCCGAGGTTGAAAAGGAAAGAGACGCAGCCGAACAGCATGGGTACGACGTCGGCGTCGCTGAGACCGAGGATAACTTCCGAGCTGAGGTCTCAGTAGTATGTCGGACATATTGTGCCCAGACTTGGGAGGAAGCTCTCAATCGAGCTGGGGTTGAGCCGTCCTCAGAGCTGAGAAGGCCTGAAAATATTTACTTCCCCCCAGCCATACGAGCCCTAAGTGCTTCTTCCCAACAACAGGAAGCCTCCTCTACTGTTACTGAACCGGCCAAAGAAGCTCAAATTTAGAATCCTTCTTCTATTGATCAGCAGAAGCAAACTGAAGTACCTGAAGTGGTAAAGGATACTTCCTCGGCTAAAGTATCAGAGGGACCTAAAGATGGACAAGCTTCCCAAAGCTTCGCACAGAACTTAGCTTCTACTACGTTGCCTGCTGGGGAAGCTCCACAAGAGAAGGAGAAAGGGGTCCCTCCTCAAGCAACCAGCAAAATCCCACAACACAAGCTTCAAATAAAACTTAGCAAGTAGTTGATGTAATTTTTTTTTTAATTTAATTTTTTCTTCTTTAAGGATATTCTCATTGTGATGTGTATTTTTCTTTCCAAATTTATATGAGACATTATGGTTTTATCTATTACTTGCATAATTTCTTGCATGACTGTTTTTTACTTTTACATTATCTCAGGCTACAGATGAGTAAAATCTGACACTATAAGGGAAAACTTAAATTTATGTATGCTAATTGAGAAGCAAAGTAGACTATAACTGTGAACTCCTCAACCTTACAAAGGCTTGTTTCATATTCATTAAGAAATGTCCATACTGGAGATAGCCTTCCAGACAATTAGTCCCTGGAAGTATTGAACACCCTAAAACGCTTTAAGTGATGCTTATGGAGTTTGCCTTGATATACAATGATAGTCGCATAAATCCCTTTTAAGAAGCACTGATTTTCACTAAGTTAGTAGTATAAACAATCAGTCATACCTTAACTTAAGTGTAATACTCCGATTAAGATCACACTGTGTATTAATTTCCACCAAGCTGTGGTCCGAGGACCTGACATAACTTAGTTCCTGTTTAATGCTTCAATAAATATCACAGTGTATTAATTTCCACCAAGTTGTGGTTCGAGGACCTGACATGACTTAGTTCCTATTTAATACTTCAATAAATATCACAGTGTATTAATTTCCACCAAGTTGTGGTCCGAGGACCTGACATGACTTAGTTTCTGTTTAATACTTCAATAAATATCACAGTGTATTAATTTCCACCAAGTTGTGGTCCGAGGACCTAACATGACTTAGTTTCTGTAAATACTTCAATAAATATAACAGTGTATTAATTTCCACCAAGTTGTGGTCTGAGGACCTGACGTGACTTAGTTTCTGTTTAATACTTCAAAAAATATCACAGTGTATTAATTTCTACCAAGTTGTGGTCCGAGGACCTGACATGACTTAGTTTCTGTTTAATACTTCAATAGCTTGAGAAACACAAGTAATAGAACTTAGGATGAACTATAAAAGGGAAATAGAACAAAACTGTTCATATTAATAGTAATACCTCTTTATATTGTTTACATTCCAAGGATAGAGTACAGTTTTTTCTTCTAAATTTTCTAAGTAATAAGCCCCTATTCCTGCTACAGATATGATACGATATGGTCCTTCCCAATTAGGTCCTAATTTTCCCCAAGCTGAATTTTTGGTTGTTCCCAAGACTTTTCTCAATACCAAGTCCCCTGGAGCTAACGGTCTCAGCCTTACATTTGCATCATAACCTTGTTTCAGCTTATGCTGATAATAGGCCAACTGAACCATCGCATTCTCTCGTCATTCGTCTATCAGATCTAGATTCTTACTCAAAAACTCATCATTGCCATCCGAGGTGAAAGTCCTAGTCCTTTGTGTGGGAAAATCTGTTTCAAGTGGAATCATAGCCTCAGCCCCATACGTCATTGAAAATGGGGTTTCCCTTGTTGAACGTCGGGGCGTTGTTCGATACATCTAGAGGACATGTGGTAGCTCTTCCACCCATTTTTCCTTTGCATCATCCAGCCTCTTTTTTAACCCACTCACAATGACCTTGTTGATAGCCTCGGCCTGCCCATTTTCCTGTGGATAAGTTGGAGTGGAATATCTATTCTTTATCCCCAAATCGGAACAATACTTCCTGAAAGCCTTGCTATCAAATTGAAGACCATTATTTGAGATGAGAGCTTGAGGAACCCCAAATCGCGTGATGATGTTCTTCCAGACAAACCTTTTGACATCCACATCCCTGATATTAGCCAGGGGCTCAGCTTCGACCCACTTCGTGAAATAGTTCGTGCCAACTAGCAGATATTTTTTATTGCTTGTTGCCTTAGGGAAAGGACCAACAATATCTAAACCCCACTGAGCAAAAGGCCAAGGACTAGAAAGAAGGTTAAGAACTCCCCCACGCTGATGGATGTTTAGGGCAAACCTCTGACATTGATCACACTTTTTAACATATTCCTGCGCTTCCTTTTGCATGCCTGGCCACCAATACCCTTCGGTAATTGCCCGATGAGATAAAGATCTTCCTCCAGTGTGACTCCCACAAATCCCTTCATGCAGCTCTTCTAGAAGCGCCTCTGATGCTTTAGGGTGCACATAAAGCAGATATGGCCCAGAGAAAGAGCGCTTGTACAACTTTTTGTCCTCGGACAGCCAGAACCGAGGAGCTTTTCTTCGTATCTTTTCAGCTTCCGATCTGTCCTCAGGCAGTATATCCTTCTCAAGGAATAACGTTATAGGATCCATCCAACTAGGCGCCGAGCTGATTTGATTGATCTGAAGCGAGTCCTCCGTTATTTGAGTGGGTATGTTTAAATCTTCAACCATGATCACCCGAGGTAAGTTCTGTGCCGAGGAGGTAGCAAGGGTGGCCAAAGAGTCCGCATGTGCGTTTCCACCTCTAGGGATATGGAACAACTCAAAAGACTCAAAATCCACTTGCATACGCCTAACCTGGCTCAAGTAACTCTGCATTCCTCAGTCCACTCGAACCCTTTTCACTTGTGGAGTAAAAGGAAGAAAGGTCCGCTCCTTGGGATTCTGAAGTGGTTGCAAGCTATTTATGGCTTTAATTTGGTCGAGGTTCACTTCAATTCCTCGGTGGGTCACCATGTAGCCCAAAAACTTCCCAGAGCATACCCCAAATGAGCACTTGGATGCGTTCAGTCGTAATTTATGCTTCCTTAGAACCTCAAATGTGCTGGTGAGGTCCGTCATGTGTTCAGCCACTACCTTGCTCTTTACAACCATATCATCAATATAGACCTCTATGCTGTTGCCCAACTGTGGCTCAAACATCTTCGTCATCATCCGCTGGTAAGTAGACTCCGCGTTCTTCAAGCCAAAAGGCATTACCTTATAGTGATAATTTCCAGTGAGAGTGAGAAAAGCAGTCTTCTCTTGATCACCCAATGCCAGTGGGATCTGGTGATAGCCCTGAAAGGCATCTAGGAAGCTCATCCGAGGACGACCTACTGTTGCATCTACTAGTTGATCTATACGAGGCATAGGGAAATGATCCTTTGGACAAGCTCTATTAAGATCTGTGAAATCAACACATACGCGCCATTTTCCATTTTTCTTCTTCACTACAACTGTATTTGCCAACCACTGAGGGTAAAACACTTCTTTGATAGCCCCTGCCTGCTTGAGCTTGGTCACTTCGTCTTTGATAGCCTCGGCATGTACTCTGGACGGACGCCGAGGTGGCTATTTCTTCGGAATAATGGAGGGATTGACGTTCAAATGATGACAGATAAAATTTGGATCCACCCCTGAGGCCTCATAGGCATTCCATGCAAACACATCAACGTTTCTTCTTAGGACCTCAACCAACTGCTCTTTCACCAACAAAGGTAACAATGCTCCAATCTGAAAGTACTTATCTGGATCATTACCAACACTCACCCTCTCCAAATTTTCACACTCAGCTTCCTCGGCGGATGTGCTAAAGAGGGTTCCTAGATTCTTTGATTGTTATAAGTCATTCTCGGCCGTGGCCAATGTAACTGACTCTGGCCGATGTTGAATAGCCGTTATCATGCATTGCCTGGCCATGGCTTGATTTCCCAATATTTCTGACACTTGGCCTCCTGATGGATATTTCACCTTCTGATGAAGAGTGGAAGAGACAGCCCCGAGGGTATGCAGCCAGGGCCTACCCAAAATCACCGTATACGGAGAAAAAACGTCTACCACAATAAAATCCACCTCCACCACATCTGAACCTGTCTGCACTGGTAATCTAATCATACCCGTCGGAATGACCGATCTACCCTCAAAACTCACCAACGGGGAGCTATAAGCCGTTAGATCTTGGGGTGTCAAATTCAATCCCCTGTATAGGTCAGGGTACATCACCTCGACTGCGCTCCCCTCATCAACCATCACCCTTCTCACGTCATATCCCCTAATCCTAAGCGTAACCACCAAAGCATCATCATGCGGTTGTATGGTTCATCTTTTGTCCTCATCAGAAAAGCCCAACACCAGTGAGGTGCTCAGTTTTGCTTTCTTCGGCATTGAACTAGAGCCCCCATCCAAACAATGAGACACAGACATTATCCTGGAGGGACAAGACCCTGTTCTTCCTGGGGCAGCAAATATAACATTTATTGTGCCCAGGGGGGCTCCTGAAGAGGCATCTCCTCAAAACGTCGACCCTGTTTGACTTCCTCGGCCACTGGAGTGGTGCAGAAGGTAGGTCAACTTTCCTTCTCGGACCAACTGCTCTAAGTGGTCCCACAGGTTTCTGCAATCTTCAGTAATATGCCCATGGTCTTGATGGTACTGATAGTACATGTTTTGATTACGTTTCATAGGATCCCCTGCCATTCTATTGGGCAGTCTGAAGAAAAGCTCGTTTTTTATCTTTTTCAGAACCCGCTGCACTGGTTTTCGGAACACCGCATTAACCGCCTGGGAGTTGGCAGATCCTGATTGTCCTCCAAAGTCTCTCCGAGGTCGATTGTTGTTATATCGGTCCAACCTGAAATCCCTCCTCTCTTGAGGGATCACCTTGGACTTTCCTTTACCCCGTATTTGATCCTCCTCTACTCTTCTATACTTGTCAATTCGGTCCATAAACTATCGCATACTGGTAACAGGTTTACTAGTTAGAGAACTCCTCAGATCATGCTCAGTTGGAAGGCCCTCCTTGAAGGTATTAATGGCCACGTCGTCATTGGCTCCATCTACCTCGTTGAACATTTCCCAATATCTATCAAAGTAGGCTTTCAGGGTTTCCCCCTCGCGCATAGACATGGACAATAACGATCCCAAGGGTTAAACAACCCTCCTGCAAGTAATAAAGTGAGCACCAAAAGCTTGGGTCAGCTTCTCAAAGGAGTCAATAGTATTCACTCTCAGACCTTTAAACCACCTCATCGCCACTGGACCTAGGCTTGAGGAAAAAACCTTGCACATCAAGGCCTCGTCCTTAGTATGAACGGCCATCCTCTGACTGAAATGACTAACATGTTCCACTGGATCTGTTTGACCGTTATAAATGGTGAACGAGGGTTGATGGAACCGCCAAGGAAGATTGCGTCCTCAATGCGTCACGTGAAGGGTGATTTGGAGACTTGACTCAACGCTTTATTCAGAGCGTCGTTCCTTAAGCCCTGGCGAGGTGGACTCTCGTGTTTTCATTCGCGGTGGTGCTCCTCACCATACGAAAAAGACTCACTAGGCGGAGTTCTTGACCTCCGTCTGTAACTGGTGGCATTTGACTCCTCAGAGGAGTCCTCGGAGTTGTGAGCCATACGCTTCCGTCGCTCGTGGCGTAATTCCCTTTTTAATCTGTTAATCTCATGCTGCATGCCTCTGTCGTTCTTTACGTGAGAGACATGGCTTTTCCCACGAGAATGACTTCTATCAGGGTGGGTTGTTCGCGCACTTCTCTCACGATCGCCTCTTTGTTCATGGATTACCAACGGATTACCGTGCTGAGAGCCCCTGGACTCTGCCTGATGTGGATTAACGTCCACCTGCAGTGGGCCCGCCACTGGGTGCTGTGGTGCTCCCTCTTCCATCACAAACTTTGCACCTGTCTTTCTTTACAAATGGATCAAGCTCTTCCCACAGACAGCGCCAATTGTGAGGACTCAAATTGGATTGGACCTAAAAGAGGGATGGGTTTAAGCCCAAACAATAAAATTTTTAGAGAGTGGGCGTAAGAGCTAATTCCAATTGGCAGAAAAAGACATGATCATCCTGCAATAAAGGAAACTTCAAACTAGTTTAAACGATATCCACTCTCCTCGGCTAGGTTTTAGGGGGTATCTTAATGGATGCTCTAGTGTTTGTTTTCTCTCTTCTTCTCCAAAAGTCCTCTTCAATGTCACCTATTTTCCTGTTATATACTGCATTCTTTTTTCATTCTTGTCGTACACGTGTAGGTTTTAATCTGGGAGCTTCTTTCTGTCCCATCCAGCACTTCCTGGAACCTTTGCTCGGTGGCCATAAGGCTGCTTGGTTACTGTTCAGGTATCACCTTCACATTAATGCGGTCAGAGAGTTAGTTGGGAAGCATTTAATGTGGAGGTAGCAACTTTAGAAGATATTTGCTACTTTTTCCGGTTCCCCCTTTGTTCCATATTCACCTTTTAGCTCATATGCAACTTGATGAAGTACCTTGAATACTAAAATAGTTACATCCACCTCGGACCTTGGTATCAGAGGTGGATATCGTCTTCGAATGCGATTTGGGCCGCTATATATGACTTACATCTCTTTGTCTTATACTATTCTCAAAATAACTCTCTTTAACCATCCTCGGATATATGAACGTCCTCGGACTGGGCTGTTGGGCCACAAGCCCACTTCCTATGAATTCTCCGTTATCTTTTTTGGCAACTGGCCCCACAATATCCATTTTGAAAAAAATTTATATGAAATTGAAAATTTTTTCTAAACAGTTAGGTTATATTTGGTAACTGTTTTTGTTTTCTATTTTCAAAAACTTGTTTTTGAGAATATAAATAAATTTTTTTTTTTTGTATTTTTGAAATTAAAAACATGTTTGGTTAGTTGAAATTAAAAAAAAAAGTTTTTTGAAGAAAAAAATAGAAAATACTAAAATATGTTGTTACTAAGATTTGAACTTTAATGTTAACTCATTAAATAAGACAGATTCATTAAATTAAATCCTTTTTGAAAATTAAAAACTAAAAACATCATTTTATATGTTTTTTGTTTCCTTCAAAAATTGAGTTTTTGGAACAGTTTTTGTTTACTGCTCATTTTAAATTGCCCAACAAGTTTTTTAGTCTTAAAAATCAAAAATTATTTTCAAAAACAAAAAATAAAGAAAAAAATTAGTTACCAAATATACCACCCTTAATCACTTTTTATTCTTTTATAAAAAGTTTTCTGAAATAATTTATTAACATATGACCTAAGGCACATATTAATAAAACACTTCATAAATTTGGAAACACATTTTTTGAAGAAATGTCTTCAATGGAGGAGGCAAGTAGACGGTGGCCGAAGAACTCTACATTTCACTGACCCGCTAACTTTCTAAACGTGCCCTTTAAATTTTTTTTTTTTTTGTTTATTAGTAGTGGGGTCAGTCCAAGGCCATCATTATAAAATGATCAGACTTCGATTAGCAGTGGGGTCAGAACAAAGCCATCATTATAAAAAGATCTGACTCTTTTAAGGAAGACTTCACCACATTATGAAGATAAAAATAAAAATAGTATATGTTTGATTAGTAAACCTTACAAGAAAAAGGGGCTATTATGGGCCAAAAGCATCGCTAAAACCAAAAAAAAGCGACACACGTGTCATGGCGTGTCATTACTTCTGACTCACTCTACCACTCGTCCACGGAAACAAAGAATCAATCTGTTGAATTTATTGGAGAAAATGGGAAAAATGCTCCTTTAAAAAAAAAAAATTCAGCATTTTATCATATTTTCAAATTAATTAGAAAAATGTTCCTTTTTTTAAAATCGATTTTCTCAAAATCGATTTAGGTTCTATAGCAGTGTTTTTAAGGAACTTATAGTGATGTTTTAAGGACCTATAGTGGCATTTTGTAACTCGATATACATAAAATTGAGTTATAGGTAAAAAAAAGAAAAAAAATTGCATGTAACTCGACTTCATGAATATCGAGTTACAAAACGTCACTATAGGTCCTTAAAACGTCACTATGGGTTCTTAAAAAACGCCACTATAGGGTCTAAATCGATTTAAAAAAAAATTGATTTTCAAAAGAGGGACATTTCCTTAATTAGTTTGGAAAATTGAACAAAATGCTATATTTTTTTTTTGAAAGGGGCATTTTCCCATTTTCTCTTGAATTTATTTTGCCTTTCTTTCTTTCTCACTTGTCTCTCTCACATGTTTCTTTTGCTTTCCCTCCCTCGCCCAATTTTATGTCTTTATGCTCTCGGTTCATCCCTAACTTCCAAATAATGGTTACTATTGATGTTTGATTTCATTTTATTTTTTCTTCTATTATTTATTTTTGATTACTTTGCATGTTTCCTTATTAGCGGTAATTTTTCTGGTTGTCAAAAAGAAATATATATTGTGGATGACTTAAATAGTTATAGATTACATTAATAGTATGTCAAAAGTTTTTTTTTTTTCCTGAATTTTTAAGGAAATATGAAAGGAATTTCTCTAATTTGGTCTCAATCAATTAAAACACCTGTAATATCTTAACGAAAGTAATAATGAACATTAAATTTTTTTTTTTAATGTATAAAGCTGTTAGGTCAGTAGTATGTCAAAGTTAATTTTTTTTTAAAAAAAATTCCAAGGAAATGTAAAACGCCTTTTTAAAAAAAAAAAAAGAAAAGAAATGGGAACCTTTTGAATTGTAGAAATAAGATTGTTTTAATTACCTTGTTTATAAACTTCATTATTAAGTTATAATCATCTAAATTATAGTAGATCACATAAGATAAATATGTATAAATTATTATTATTATTATTATTTGATTCATTGTTTACTTATAGAGAGGGGAAAAAAAAAGAGCAAAAGGAAATAATGCAACGATTTTGATGTCGAAACTCCCAATGGAGATTCATCAAACGGCCCAAGATTTTCTAGAGATAGCTCTCAAAATATGCGTGACTTGCCATCTTTAAGGGGTGTTTGTTACTATTGTTTAAACAATAATTTTCAGTGTTTAAACAACATTATACATATTTCTACACAATTTTTTATCTACACGTATTTTTATAAAACAACAATAACGTTACTAGAAATTTCTTACCAAACGAGCCTTATTGTTTCTTTGTTTTCCTATTACTCTCAAGTTCATGGACGTGTGTTACCAAGTGAAGATAGAGAACAAGCAAAAAAAGCGCAATTTTGGTTTCAGACACGCAAACACTCGATCAAGATTCTATCTCTTTCTTTTTTCTATTTTCTTTTCTGCCTGGTCGAATCTTACCCTTTATATATTTTCTTACAAACCAATTACTATACCTTTTTTCCCTCTATTCAAAAGGAATATACCTTTTGAAATAAATAGTTGGAACAGAAGTACTATACTTGCTTGTGCTTAATTGTTAGACGAGTCGAAGTGAGAGGAAGAGAGAGTGTGTTTGAGATTAAAAATTTTTTTTTTTTTTTAACAATCTCATGAACAGTATGGGGTATATATGTAACCTTACTGTAACTAGGATATAAAAAATTTTTGGTTTACATACCAAGATATAGAATGATTTTAAAAATATACGTTGTAAATTAGCAATTAAGAGATTTTTACACCCATGCTAGTGCTCTTACAAATTATAGGCCAATCAAAAGTGAAGTCATGCCAGCACACTTCGTGAAAGACGTACCAGTTGGTGTCATTTTGCATCCATAAACTTTTCGATCAATTATTATTTTTCATTTTTTAAAAGAGAGTGGATGAATGAATTGTAGGAAAACCGATCGAACCGCAAACCATGTTCTAGAAAGAAGAAAAAACAGTGTCAAACAACACCCAACCCAACGGAATAAATCCCAACAATTTTTAGGAAGAAAAAGACGCCGTCAAACAGCACCCAATGAGATAAGTGGAAAGCATTAAAGGAGGATAGAGAAAAATTGTTATTAATTAAGTAAATAATGTAAAAAAATAGTAACTTTTTCTTTTTAAAATAGTTTTGATTTATAGTATCTACTTTTAATGATAATTTTTTATCATTAAATTAAGATATCAATCGGTTTTTGGTGTAAGTAAAGATTGAACTTCAAATTTCTTTTCCGCCGTTAAAGACTTTACCAGTTAAACTAATTAGAACTAATTGAAACTCACAAATAGTAACCATTTAATTATAATTTTTTTTAATGTTAAATCTAATGAAAATTAATGATTTAGAAATAGTGTGTAATTTGAACCCATGCATGAATAGGATATTTAAGATAATCATAAACTTTAAATAAGAAACTAATACATCATGCTAAAAAAAGAAAGAAAGAGAGAAAAACTAATACATCATCCTTATGGAATGCAAACATCATTCTCCTTATAAGGGACGTAGGACCTGAAAAGCAATGCAAGGAAGAAGAAATAAAGGGAAAACAGAGAAAGATTATAGAGAGAGTTTGATGAAGAAAATTCTACCAGATCTTGACACGTGGACATAAACAGTAACAGACTCATCCTTACTTAACTACCTTATGCTACATGTAGTTTACCGCCTTTACTCGACCATGATAACCACATGAACATAGCATACTAAAAAGTTAAAACAAGTGAAATCTTACTATTGTGAACCATCAACTCAAATTTCGCTTATCCTCATCCTTAGGGACCTCATTCAGGTTGAAACTCACGACAGTTGAAGGACGCTTCAGTCCCTTCCACGAACGGTTGCGATGCTTCCTCATATGCCCGCATATAGCCCTTAACTTGTCGTACCGAACTCCACAAAGGTCACATTCGTACAGTCCTAGAGGCACATTCAAGTCAGGAATGTGACCTCTAGGCTTGACAATGGCCCCTCTAGTAACAGTGTGTCCCTTGGTTTTGGTGTTTTCAGTCTTCGGCAAAGTTGATGCTTTACGGCCGGCCTTGATTGTATTTGGCCCAAAGTTGTGTTGCGCCTGGTTGGGTGGGAATTGGAAGGCATTAGGGTAGTTTTCCTTTTCCATGGTGGTCTGTCTGTGTAATATGGTTATTTGAAAGAGTGTGAAGGGGTACGTTGCGATGCCAGTGTGGGGGTATTTAACGTGCCGACGACTAGAGGTGGCCCACAGACGTCGTTGTCTGGCCAAATCACAAGTGATGTCATTAATTTACTTTAAAAAGGAATTGGTCTTTCTACGCACATGTTTTTTTGAGAAGGGTGTCCCCATTAATATGGATAAGGTCGAAGTTTTTCCGCGCGCATGCAAACAAATTAGATTCTTCTTCTTTCTTTTTCCTCTTCTTCTTCTTCTCTTTTTTTTTTTTTTTTTAATAACGATAGTTCACCTACAAATTAGATTGCATGCATGCAATCATTACAAATAAATTTGTTTATTAAACAAATTTATTAAACAAAATGAATGAGAAAAGTACTATAAACTTTCTAATTACGAATACAAGAAAATGGATTTATCAATCTTTTGTCAGTTTTGTGTGCTTCACATATAAACAAGTCAAAATGTGAAAAATCTAGTCAGAGCGTCTTAAGTACAACCTGTCTTGGATATTTGGGTTGGCTTTGTCGGTTGGTGACCCAGTTTCAACTTTACTTCGGTAGACTTTGGATACAGCCACGCATGCCTTGTTGTTTTTAATTTTATATTTTATATAATTGGGATTCAAAAGTTGATTTAGAAACACTCCTTATATAGATAGGTATTTAATTATTAATTTTTATTTTAATTCCAAAACATGGTTTTTAGATTAATAACACTTTAATCATTCTATATCCCCCCCCCCCCCCCCCCCCCGGTCTGTTTTTCCACCAACTTCTTTTGTTTTTGTTTGAGAATCAAGAATGAAGACTTTTTTTTTGACTTGATACAAACAAAATTGAAAAATCTTCATTAGATTCCCCCACCCCCCACAAAAGGAATTGACATACGTGCATGTGCATGACTGGCAACATGTATACATCGGCAGGTTATGATTACCAAAATAAAAAACATTGGAACTTTATAATCTAGGGTTGTGTTAAGGGGTACTCTAAATGCCCCTTAACAATAACTTTTTGCAGCTTTTTATCATTTTTATAATTTTTTAGCAATTTTTTTTATCCTTTTTGACAACTATTTTAATAATATTTTCTCTTTTTTATTAACACAACCCATTGAGGGAAATATTAACAAGCATTGCATGGTGCTTGTTAACATTTCCCTATAATCTATGGCAATATGATTCCCTTTAGATTTCGTGCTTGTACTTCGCACTATCACACCATGGGACATGTTTTTTGAGTACTTATATTTATCTACCTCCTGCAATGGGAGAAATTATTATTTACGATGATAAGAAGGTTGTTGATGTGGTCCTCCCTTACTAATGAAATGATACTATTTATGCAAATGTATGTGTGAATTTCCTAATCAGCACAAGGAAAAAAAAAAAAAAAACAAAACAAAACAAAAACAACAACAACACAAATGATGTCACATTTGCATAAATAACAACATTTTTTTTTCTTTTTCTTTTTATTGATTAAGAGTTCACTGTCGGCAACAATCCTAATAGACGTAATAATTTTTCCTGAAAGAGCGGAAGAAACAATGGCTGGGAAAAGATGCTTCGAACAGTGCAAATCTCGCATGTAAGATGATTTGGAAATAAGAAATTATATGGCGTTTCAGGAACTTGCACCATCTAAGCACAATAAGAAAGTGACACCTATTTTTATCAGCACCTAGTGTTTCTAAGCCCAATAAGGAAGTGACACTTGTCTAAAAAGACTAGCATACCATACACCTGAAAAGACAAATATGCCCCCAGAAAAATTTCAAACCCTCGCTTTGTTGGAAAAATCTGGTTTTTGTATCTCATACAAAAACACACGCAGCGGAAGCAACAAAATAAAAACGGATCTACTTCAATCATGAATGATAAACATGTAACCATGAATTCTAGAATAAAAAAAAAGATGCGTACCTTGGTGTAGTGAAATTCAAAACCTTGAAGATCAAACGCTCTTGGGAAGACTTTCAATCTTCACTCCAATTCCACTTGATGCCCAAGATGTGTGGTCTCTCAATTGGTAACCAAAAGGGATGATTAGAGAGTGACAAAAACTCACATATTTTTCATTTCACAATGATGTTACATTCATACAAAATTCTGAACGTTTTTCCCTTTTGTATCTAACCAATTATCTAATTGGTTGGGCCTTTTGGGCCTTTCCAATTGGGCTTAAATGTGTGGCTTGGAGTGGGACCAAAAGGGACCAATAAGACACTAGCTCCAA
The DNA here is from genome assembly GCA_023736055.1 of Quercus glauca. Lineage (NCBI taxonomy): Eukaryota > Viridiplantae > Streptophyta > Magnoliopsida > Fagales > Fagaceae > Quercus > Quercus glauca. Next base: position 25,083,028 of record CM043323.1, on the reverse strand, counting down.
TGGGCCTTGGGCTTTTCTGTCAACTCTTGACAAGTCCAAAGTTACCATTAACTATATTTAATACCACTATATAAATATAGTTGCACTCTAGGCCTTATCAATAAATTATTTCCCAAAACTTTATTATATATTCAACCCCTTCATTAAAATATTCGTAGTAATACAAAGTCATAAATATAGACTGCCACTTTGAAAATTACTACATCTTAATCCTTGAGTACCCGGTTTAATCCTTTATGTTATTCATATATTTATGAAATCCAATTCCATAAATATATACTTTAGTAACTCCTTACTAAAGTGGTTGGGCCCAACACTCTGAATAACAAAACCCATTAAACTTATCTCAAGGGAATATTTTATATCTCCGTGAAGAGATTATGAATTCCATCTTGAAAATATATGTTCCATCAACATTAAATGCGGCTGCCCAACATACTGAGGTTTTGACCATAACTAATAGATCTCACTCCTAATATATCAAAGCAACCTACATCTCATGATCAGGTCCATTATTCTCTCAGGATTTAGAGTTGATATAAATAGAAGTCGTGAGATTTATTATTCAATTGACAGTCATTTGGAGAATAATAAATCTCACAGCGGTCCAATTCAATATGTCTTAACTCTTAAAACATATCAACATACCAACTAGAAGTCTCCACTTCCATGATCAAGACAAATCATCGTAGTTGATATGTTATAGTCTTCGCAGATGAAATGCCCAATTTCATCACCGACTACGAATTAATTCTGAGTTTACAAAGAACTTGTGATTTATATCTTCTGTGACTAAATCACATAAATCACATACTATGCATCTCATGGACTAAGATAATGTCCCATTAGTTCATAAATAGTCTCATATAATTAAACAACTTAATTATTCATGACATGCCAATAAATTGGATTTTAGGGCACAAACCCTAACAATCTCCCACTTGCCCTCAAAGACAATTTACCACATATCCGACACTTATCTCCCTTTAGAGAAATTCAAAGTTACTCTAAAGCAAGGTTTGGAAACAAGTTACAGCCAGATTTATTGCATAAATTATCTTTTCTACTACTACTACTACTCACGTGCTCATATCTCTCTAATGAGATGATACTTACGCTTAATGTGTATCTTCACCACCTAGGATGAACACATATCATGAAGTCCATATCACAATCAAACTACAAGTCAAAATTTGTACATCCAATAAACATCAAAACCTCACTTTCGTGGACAAGCATATAATCCCTCATTCTCCTAAGATATTTGAGTATATGCTTTACTCCCACTAAATTAAGTGATCTTTGATTCACTTGATATTTGCTTACTATGCCCACCGCAAAATAGACATTTAGCCTAGTATTTAGCATAGCATAAAGACTTCCTATCAATTTGATATAAGGAACCGTCTTTTATATGTCTTAGGACCATAGTCCTTATATAAATGAACTTCAATCTTAAAAGGAAAGAATCCTTTCTTGAAGTATTATATGCTATACTTGGCTAAAATCTAATCTATTTAAGTAGTTTGAGATAGACCCAACATCCTAATTTCTGAATTTTAACAAAGTTATAATTCTTAGGATGTGACTAGTTTTTCTCAAGTACTTTATATCAAACTGGACTAGACAACCAAAACTCTATTGATGACAATAACTCTAAATCATCCTAAATGATTAGAATGTCATCAATATACATTAAGAGATTTATTATTCTATATAGCTTTACACGCATAAGGTCTTTTAATACTTGATCAAAATCAAACAATTTGATTTCTTGATCAAAGATGATATTTTATGATACATATGCTTGCTTTAGTCCATAAATGGAATTTAAGCAACTTGCATACTAAACACTATTGGTTCTTTGTTATGTACAAGTCTAGGTATATCATATAGATGTCTTCCTCAAGATTGCTGCTAAAAGAAGCTTTCTTGATATCCATTGCCATATTTCATCCAAATGAAATATAATGAATAAGAGAATCTAGATAGAGTCAAACTTAACTATTGGTGAAAAAATCTTTTCATAGTCGAACCATTTCTTTCTGAATAAATCTTTTCATCACTAGTCTTGACTTTTAAGGTTTGCACCTTCAAAACTATCAATCTCATTTACTTGTAGACCTATTTGAAAATAATAGGCTTAATGCAATAAAGCGCCTCTACAAGTTCTAGACTTTAAATAGAATCTAATTCTATTCACATAATCTTGAACTAGTAACCCATATTTATATCATCTATTGCCTTTACGTAGGACCAAGGATCAAATTCATATCCTTATGGAATGACTTCAAAAGTTTACTCCAAAAATATGAATTTATTTGGTAATCCTCCCACTACGATATTGTACCCGTGTACTAGCTATATATCTAGAATAATGCCTTGTGGTGTATCTAATACAACCATCTCATTTCTAAATGTATTTTATAGTTGTCCTCTAACAAATTTTGACATTTTTCTTCTAGAACAATCTACCTTTACTTTGAAAGAGCCATATTCCTCCTTTATGTATGCATTAACTTGAAGAAGCTTTGGAACTTCATTCCTTTACAAAAAGGAACCCTAAATTTTATTATCCTCTAAATAGAATTCATAGATTGAGAATACAATAAAACAATGGTTCTAAAAGCCCATCTTTCACCAATCTTGAATAACACTTAGATTAATAAGATCTAGTCATAAGTGCCAAAACATACAAAACAAAAGGATGGAAACTTTCTCTTAAAAAAGTAAAACATGTAAATTTCCATCTAGAAAACAATCATGGACAATGCTTAGCTTTACCAAAACAGAAACACTTTCCTTTGGGTCATGCTTTTAAGTCTAATTTCCTTTTGGCAACTACTAGGGCAACTAACTTGTCCAATTGTTTGGTATTTTAATTCCTCTTCTTATCACCCTTACCTTTCGGTTCAAGCTAAGAATTTGAATTAAATCATATTGATCCTAGCTTTAGCTTTTAGGATGTCTTTCGTTGTATAGAACTCACTCATCAATTCAGATAATATAATAAGAATTTATTTTCAAAACAATCTGAATTGATCAAATGATTCTAACAAGGACTTGTGAATCATATCCACATGAGATTAATATTTAATCTCTACATCCAAGAATTCCAATTCATTTTAAAAATAAAATATTTTCATAAAATGACATAGAATTGGAACTTCTTAAGCTTTTCTTAGCACTCAATATGATTCATACCAAACATCTCATTTAGACTTAATATAAAGTCTAAGTCTAGTACTAACTCTTGCATCTCATGTTGTAGTACAATTGAGATAGAAGCCAATGTAACATACTAGCATTTCAATGGAGACTATGATCATATCATAAGCTATCTTCCATTAAATGCATCAATTATAGGAAATTATGACAATGCTGAATCGAAACATGAAAATGTTCTTCAGCTCCTTTAAGCATCATGTCTAAAATTATTTCTTAGTTAATGTGATTCAACTAAAATAGTAGCTAGAGGACAAAATTTATGACAACTTTATATTGAGACCATGAACTTAAATACAGGAACATTATCATTTTGCATCCATAACCATATAATATGGAACCCGAAAACCATACTATACTAGGTGCAACGACAACCTAATCCCGCAATTAATATTCCTCGGAAGCGAGGTCATACCAATCACTATGATCAGGCGAGAATTATTCTCATTATTAATGCTATCATGGTAACTCTTACCAAACAAAAATAATTTGCCGCTTTTCCTTTAGCCTCTAAGTAATAATGACATAGCTCCGAAGGGAGGTTAACATTACACTTAGTCTAGTGTACACCATTGCCTAGAATCAATGTGAGTCACCAAGTAACTCCACGGAAGCGTGGTCGTTCTCAATGTAAAAACACACTTCATCTATCATAAAGAAGTTTAATCTGTAGTACCATGAATTAAACACCCTCCGAAGGGAGCAAGGCATATACGCCAAGGCGAGGTGCCTAACCACACTACTATAAACCAGCAATGGAGGCCGTGAGAATCAACCCTTGAATCTCTCTCCTACTAGAAATTTTAAAACAAGTGGATTATGTTGAAATCATTGTGATCTAATCACAATTTTAACCCTACACATTAAATGTGTTTAATTCAATGTGATTTAACTAAGTCACGTCACAATAGCGTAACGAACATTCGCGCAATCACAAAGAAGTTTAACCTTGTAATCCGTGAAGTAAATACCCTCCGCATGGAACGCAAGACTCGAAGTCAAGACGAGGTATCTACTCACATTACAATAAACTTAACAAAAGGGTTATTTCAAGAACTCCCACTTATTATTTGGGTTTTTCTTAAATAATTGTGATCCCATCACAACTAATAACCTTGCACTTGATAAAGACTCTAATCTTATTAGAATCACTAACTAAAATGGAAGTCCTAAACTATTTAGGATTCCTTAAACACTAATGATTCAAAAATTAGTTATATAGAACTCTATCCTTAATTTACTAAACAAAGTATTCTAATCTCATTAGAAACTATATAACTTTAATTAGATTTTTAATCTCATTAAAAAACCTCTAATTAAAATAAATTAAGGACTATTAATCATAAAATGATTTAGTACCAAGAGTTCTATTTAACTAACATCTTTGATCTCATTAGGTCTTTTAGTTAGAACCATGTGTAATCTAATCACACATTAACTTGCTCTTAAAAAACTTGAAAACACTTAGAAAAAATTCTGAATTTCTTTCTTTCGATCGATCGAATGTATCTCTCGATCGATCGAAAAAATTAAAAAATTCGAACTTGACCTCCTGACTTGTTCGATTGATACTTGATTTCTTCTCGATCGATCGAAAAACAAATTCGATCGATCGACTATCAATCGAAAATCAATCTACTTAAAAAGTCTGATCACTGTTTCACTCGATCGATCGAAAGTGATTTTCGATCGATCGAAACTCGTGAAACTCGAATTTCCAGAAATTTTCTAAGGCAGTTTTCTACAGTTTTTCTTGAACAAACAACTAACTGTTTTGACATCTTCATTATTCTTCCATCAAAAACACTTTTTGATTTTATCAACAAAGATTTTCAGATCAAACATTAAGGTTTTCAAGATCATTATCAAGAACCCTAATAATATGCTAGAAACCTTGAAAACCATAATCCTAATCTCATTAAGAATAAATTTCATAATCCTAGCATTAACATACTGTTTGATCATAAAATAATATAATGCATGGCAAGCATAAATATGATGAATCCTTTATTAACAATGAAAGTCAACACCTTCATAAAAGGATATAATATGGGCCACCTTTTATACAAACGTTTTGCATATCAACCCATATATATATTAAAATACGGATTCAATAGAATCCTTGGATGCATGCGAACTCCATGAATACATCAAATGCTTAATCATGATTCGGCACTATAACTTGATGCATGCACATGGGTCCACAATATACATTTGTAAAACAATATATCATGCTAAAATATACGTTAATGGCAACACCAGTTATTGAATAAAACCAATAACTATGCCAAGCATATCCAACCGGTGCAAGACGAAGTGCACGCACCTGACAGTTATACCATTTACAATAATATTTTTAAACCTTAAGCCATAGCGTCAACTATTGAAAACAACCATTGCCTTTACAAATCATGTTAATGGTTTCCGAATCAACAATCAACAATCAATATATTATATATATTAATCATGGCATCTGGTTTTAAACAAACACAAGTTTTGGAATAAAATTATGCAGAAACTTTACTGCAGAAAATTAAATCACCAAGAAAACGTTTTTCCTTTGATTCTAAAATTCAATCACATGTTATACAAGCATGATATTGAAGACCGCTCTGATACCATTTGTTGGAAAATAAACTGGTTTTTGTATCTCATACAAAAACACACGCAGCGGAAGCAACAAAACAAAAACGGATCTACTTCAATCATGAATGATAAACATGTAACAATGAATTCTAGAATAAAGAAAAAGATGCGTACCTTGGTGTAGTGAAATTCAAAACCTTGAAGATCAAACGCTCTTGGGAAGACTTTCAATCTTCACTCCAATTCCACTTGATGCCCAAGATGTGTGGTCTCTCAATTGGTAACCAAAAGGGATGATTAGAGAGTGACAAAAACTCACATATTTTTCATTTCACAATGATGTTACATTCATACAAAATTCTGAACGTTTTTCCCTTTTGTATCTAACCAATTATCTAATTGGGTGGGCCTTTTGGGCCTTTCCAATTGGGCTTAAATGTGTGGCTTGGAGTGGGACCAAAAGGGACCAATAAGACACTAGCTCCAATGGGCCTTGGGCTTTTCTGTCAACTCTTGACAAGTCCAAAGTTACCATTAACTATATTTAATACCACTATATAAATATAGTTGCACTCTAGGCCTTATCAATAAATTATTTCCCAAAACTTTATTATATATTCAACCCCTTCATTAAAATATTCGTAGTAATACAAAGTCATAAATATAGACTGCCACTTTGAAAATTACTACATCTTAATCCTTGAGTACCCGGTTTAATCCTTTATGTTATTCATATATTTATGAAATCCAATTCCATAAATAAATACTTTAGTAACTCCTTACTAAAGTGGTTGGGCCTAACACTCTGAATAACAAAACCCATTAAACTTATCTCAAGGGAATATTTTATATCTCCGTGAAGAGATTATGAATTCCATCTTGAAAATATATGTTCCATCAACATTAAATGCGGCTGCCCAACATACTGAGGTTTTGACCATAACTAATAGATCTCACTCCTGATATATCAAAGCAACCTACATCTCATGATCAGGTCCATTATTCTCTCAGGATTTAGAGTTGATATAAATAGAAGTCGTGAGATTTATTATTCAATTGACAGTCATTTGGAGAATAATAAATCTCACAGCGGTCCAATTCAATATGTCTTAACTCTTAAAACATATCAACATACCAACTAGAAGTCTCCACTTCCATGATCAAGACAAATCATCGTAGTTGATATGTTATAGTCTTCGCAGATGAAATGCCCAATTTCATCACCGACTACGAATTAATTCTGAGTTTACAAAGAACTTGTGATTTATATCTTCTGTGACTAAATCACATAAATCACATACTATGCATCTCATGGACTAAGATAATGTCCCATTAGTTCATAAATAGTCTCATATAATTAAACAACTTAATTATTCATGACATGCCAATAAATTGGATTTTAGGGCACAAACCCTAACACGCTTAACCCCCTTTCCCCTTCTTCAGCAAATTCAAAACTCTCTCCATCTATGCTCTCTCTCACCGCACCACCATCTTCTCTCTCTCAATTCCAAAGCTTCATAGCCACTGCCTAGCATCGCCGTTGGAGCTACTCTGCCGAACATCACCAATTCCGGCGAGACCGGCCTTTGTCTCTTTAGAAAAACCCAAAATCGTATCTCCTTCTCGTTGTTGCCAATCCCTGACAACGGAAGCTTTTTCCCTACTTCCAACACCTAAAGTCCCAAGAAGGTTTTCTTGTCTCTTATTTTTTGTTTATTTTTTGTATTTTTCACATCTTATTTGTATGTTTTTTCTTCTTCTCGAAATTACGAGGGTCAATCTTTTTGTGATGATTGATTTGGCTCCATAATCTCACCTTGCAAGGGGTCTACTTTTTATAACCAAAACTCACGTGAAAGACAGAACCTTGTAAGATATGTTGTGGTGCGAGATTTGGGTATTTTTGTTTAGGAAAGAGATGGGTCTGATGGGTTTGGTGTTATGGTGTAAGATATGGGTATTTTTGTTTAGTGAAGAGACATGTGGTTTGGTATTTTGTCTATCTTGTTTTAGTTTGTACCCCTATTTTGTTGTTAATGTTTATAAACTTACTTGGGATTGGATTGCCTAGATTAATATTGATGGTTCCTTGCAGGTAATGTGTATATATTGCTAGTAGTGTACTTTGTTACTTGCACATAGTCTATATTGTCTTATCAATAAATAAAGAGGAATTTGGTGTATTTCATTAGATACTTTGGATTATCAACATTAGTCATGTTTATCATTGGCTTTATATTCCATGTTTCTTTTAGTTTGCATTATGGCACTATTGCTAATTTTATTTAGTGTGTACGTTGCTTATTTCAGTTATTAAATCATATTGTGTGAGCTGCCCCCCGAACTTTCTATCTTTAATGTTAGACCTCTACAAGATTCACTCAACCTTCTCTTCAGGTTTGTTGCACTTCTTTGGTTTATATTTATACATATATAATTGTATCCGTTGTCCTCATGTCAAATACATAGTTTCTGTTAATCAATATATGGATTGAAATTTATATAATGAAAACAAGAAGGGACAGGAAAAAGGTTTGAAATTTTTTTTATTTGCTACCGTGACCATGTACCTTTGGCATGACTATTCTTAAAGAGGGAAGTCCGCCTTTGTTGGTCCAAATGGTAAGACTCAATACACCTTGTATACTAACACAAAAAGGTGTTGATATATGGTATTCTTTATGATTATCTAAGCTCCTTTTGTATAGACCCCAGTTGCTTTTTTTTTTTTTTTTTTTTTGGGGTAAGTTGTAAACCCTTGTAGTTGTTTTGGTGTTGTAAGTTTTACAGATGCTGTAGTTGTATTGATGTTTTACTGCTGCTAGGTATGTTCTGAACTATTTTGAACTGCTTGATTTCTTGTTTTTTTCCAGCTGTTGCACCCTATTGCTTTTATCAATTACAGGAACTCATGCATGATTACTTGATTCAGCAATCTGATTCTCTTACTTGTGCACGTGCTTGGGTGTTGTCGTGTTGATTCAATTGAGGCAATAGAATTTTTCAATAATTTTAATTTTAGCTGGATTTTGTTTTGTAATTTGTTCTTTCCCTGCATCATGTGTTGTTTTATGAAAAATAATGATTTTTCCTGGGTTCATGTTGTAGTTAAAGCTAAATAACTGAAATTATGGTTTAAATAACTAAAAATTTGTTGTAGTATATGAAAGTTTAAATAACTGAAATTATGGTTGAAAGGTTAATTGTTCTATTAACCTTACGATTAACTGAGTACATAGTTATTCAGAAAACTATCTTTATTGTTCATTTTATAATTGCTATGTTGTTTATGCAGGTGTAAGGGCTACTTTTAGCATGGGGGGATGATCTTGCACAAGTGAATTAATTTTAATTTTTTGTGTAACTTTGTGTGTGTGTGTGTGTTTTCCATTAAATTTGAATTTAACTAGTTGCAGACCTGCGCGTTGCGCATGATAATTTTTAGGTAAAATACTATTTTAGGCCCTAGACTTTGTAAAGAATTAAAAAAAAAAAAAAAAAGCTTTATCATATTTTTTTTATAATGTTTTTTATAACGTTTCTTACCATTATCATATATTTATTGGTTGATGATTTGCATAACGTAGATATTAAATAAGAGTTTGAATTGTTCATTAGATTTTTAAAGACATATATATATATATATATATATACATATATATATATATATATATATATATATATATATATATATTGTAGGGAGAATTCTTGTTCAACCCTGCATCTAATTGTTATACGACGCGGTGCCAGGCGCGATGCGTCTTTTGCCTTCGCACCGAATGCGAGACCAAGAGGCCACAGGCATGCTTAGAGTGCAATGTCCTGAGCTTTGGCTTGAATCCCACATCGGATAGAAAGAGCGCCCCACTACCCTTTATAACACTTCTGGAGCTTGGGTAGTGTACCAAATATACTTTTAATCACTTTTTTTATTTTTCTATAAAAAGTGTTCTAATATAGTTTATTAACGTATAACCCAAGGTACATGTTAGTAAAACACTTTATAAATTTGGAAACACATTGTCTTGTAAAAATGTCTGGGAAAATTATTGTGTACTCTCGGAGCATCATAAATGCGTACTCCCTCCTCTCACATGAATGGTAGGTCCTATTAATTAAATTCATGATGAAACCCACTATTTATATGAGAGGAAGAAATACGCATTTATGATACTCTGAGAGTACCTAATAATTTTCCAAATGTCTGAGGGAGGCGAGTACACAGTGGCCCAAGAACTTTGCATTTTACTGTTAGACCCACTAGCTTTCTAAACGTGCCCTTAATTATTTTTGTTTGATTAGCAGTGGGGCAGCCCAAGGCCATCATTATAAAAAGATCGGAAGACGTCACCACACTATAAAAAACTCAATTATAGTGCGGGATAAAAATAAAAATAGTATATGTTTGATTAGTAAACACTACAAGAAAAAGGGGCGGGCTATTGCAGCAGGCCACACATCTGACTTTTAGTGGTGGCTATTATTGCGGCGCTTCGTATAAAAATAAAAATAAACACTCAAATTATTGCGTAGGATATTAGTTAATGTTAATTCGTCAAATCAGTATACGTTTGATTAATAATCCATAAATTTATATAAAAATATTCTGCTTAAATATATTGTCTTAGGCTTTAAATATATCAAAGCACGCTAGACTTATATTTTTAGTTAGAATGTTTAATTTTTTTTTAATTTTAATTTTTAAACCCAAGATGCTAGATCTATTTTCCTATGAATGAGATTTTATTTTTATCTCTTTTGACATGTTGGTTGAATATGACATGATATGATGTTAATTTTAAACCCAAGATGCAAGATCTATTTGTCTGTGAGTGAGATTTTGTTTTTATGTCTCTTTTGACGTGTTGGTTGAATATCACATGACATGATGTTAGCCACCAATATTTTAGAAGACCAGTTCACTAGGATAGATAGATTCCTAATACTTTTCCACTTCATAACTTAGCCTTTAATCTTAAATCAATGGTTCATACGCTAGATGATATCTAATGTAATTTTTGAATGTTACTAGGACTTCAATCTATGTAGGGGTATGCAGTCAACTCGCAAAAACCGACCCGATCTAACCTAACCTGCCAGTTGGGTCAATTTTTAAGGGTTGGGTTAGATTGTGAAATTTGTTTTTACAATGGGTCGAGTTGGGTTCGGGTCATAAGATTCACAAATCTGTTTAACTTAATTAAAATTCATATGTATAAATCGAAACTATAATAACAATTAGTGAGGCACATAATAGAAATAAATTAATTTTAAACATATAATGCATACATGTATTTATAAATTGGGTTTGATTAATGTATGTCTATAGGGCATTTATTAATCATCCATTTCGAAAAGTTTTTATAGGGAATTGAAAAAACTGTCAAAACAGTTAGGTTAGGTTTGGTAATAGTTTTTATTTTCTAATTTCAAAAACTAGTTTTTGGGAATATAAATAAAAAACAATTTTCTTGTATTGTTGAAATTAAAAACATGTTTGGTTAGTTGAGATTAAAAAAAATAGTTTTTTGAAGAAAAAATAGAAAATACAAAAAATATGTTGTTACTAGAATTTGAACTCTAATGCTAACTCATTAAATGAGACAGATTCATTAAATTAAATGTGCATTTTCATTGATTTTTGAAAATTAGAAACTGAAAACAGTTTTTTGTATGTTTTCAATTTCCTTTACAAATTGAGTTTTGAGAATAGTTTTTGTTTACTGTTCATTTTGGATTACCAGACAAGTATTTTAGTCTTAAAAATAAAAAATAAAAATTGTTTTCAGAAATAGAAAATAAAGAGAAAAAAAACAGTTATCAAATATACCACCCTTAATCACTTTTTTATTTTTCTATAAAAATTTTTTAAAAATAATTTATTAATCTATGACCTAAGTCACGCGTTAATAAAACACTTTATAAATTTGGAAACACATTTTTTTTTAAAATGTGGGGCAAGTAGATAGTGGCCGAAGAACTCTGCATTTTTCTTTTAGACCCATCAACTTTCTAAACGTGCCCTTAATTATATTTATTTTTTTGATTAGTAGTGTGGTCAGCCCAAGGCCATCATTATAAAAATATCTGACTCTTTTAAGGAAGACTTTACTCAATTATAGTGCGGGATAAAAATAAAAATAGTATGTATGTTTGATTAGTAAACCTTACAAGAAAAGGGGGCTATTGAGTACAACCTGTCTTGGATATTTGGGTTGGCTTTGACGGTTGGTGGCCCAGTTTCAACTTTAGTTCGGTAGACTTTGGATATAGCCATGTATGTGCATCAGATGACAGACTGGCAATGTAGTGTATACATCGGCAGGTTATGATTACCCAAAAAAAACTTATTTTTATATATAATTTAAGATTACAAAAACTTAAAATTTAATTGAAGACATAAGTATTTATTTTAAAAAAAATATTTTTGAAATTTTAAAGATATAATAATAAAAAGCAATCTAGTTGTATATTTATTTATAGTAAAAATTATCATCTAATAAAAAAATATAGGTAAAGTTTGTAACCATTGCTGACGACTTTGTTTAATAAACAAAATGAATTAGAAAAGTACTATAACTTTTCCAATTTTTTTTGGGGGTAATATAACTTTTCTAATTACGAATACAGAAAATGGATTTATCAATCTTTTGTGTGCTTCACATATAAACTAAACAAAGTGACTATCGAACATCAAAAAGTGAAAAATTTATGATGATGATGACGTGTATTTGGTCACAGTCATAGACATAGAAAACCTCTGGTTGACACCAAAAAAAAAAAAAAAAAAAAAAAAAAAAACTATGTCTATGTGAAACAATCTATGATGATGACGTGTATTTGGTCACAGTCATAGGCATAGAACGCCTCTGGTTGCCCAAAAAAAAAAAAATAATAATAATCTATTTCTATGTGAAACAATCTATGATGATGATGACGTGTATTTGGTTACAGTCATAGACATAGATTTATCACATTTTTAATTACGAATACAAGAAAATGGATTTATCACTCTTTTGTGCGCTTCATATATAAACTAAACAAACTGAGTACCGAACATCAAGGAGTGAAAAATTTTATCAGAACGTATTAAGTGCAACCTGCTATCTTGGATATTTGGGTTGGCATTGACGGTGACCCAATTTCAACTTCACTTCAGCAGAGTTGGAGGTGAATATGATGATACAGCCATAGAGGCTTTATTGTTTTTAATTCTATATTTTATATAATTGGGACCCAGAGGTTGATTTACAAACACTCCTTATATAGATAGGTATTTAATTATTAATTATTATTTTAATTCCAAAACATGGTTTTTAGATTAAGAACAATTTAATCACTTTATTCCAGTGGCGGCTCTAAGATTTTTTTTTTTTTAGGGGGGTCAGCAGTAGTGGAGCTAGAAATTTATCATAGGGGCCAGTAAAAAAAAATTAATTTTTTTTTTATATGTGCAACTTACATATTGTATACATTATACAATAACTTAAAAACAGTATTCTAAATATAATTTAGTAGAAATATCGGTAAGAAAACAACTATTGAATGCATAAACAAATATAATTAAATAACTAATAATACACGTGGTCAGTCTCTTGGAGTCAGACTAATGGTAAATGTGAAACTAAGAAGAAAAAAAATAGTAACTGATATAAGTTTTGACTTTTGAAATATATGACTTATTAACCATACATGTGGTCAGTCTTTTGAAATTGGAGCAAGGACTAAAAGACTTTTTAGATTTGAAAATCTATAGAGCATTTATTAAATTACTTGATCAAATAGAGAGAAAAATTAAGAAAACATAGAAGGGAAAAAGAAAGATAGAGAGAATGAGGAAAGAATCATAGATATAGATACAGATCTATTGGTTGTAACAGTGGTGTACTTTTTTGTTGATAAAGAAAAAAAGTGTAAGGAAAAAAAAAACTTTATTTTGCTGTCAATAAAAAAGTAAGCCAAAGTCTTGGATTTTTTTTTTTTTTTTTTTTAATGAATGAGCAAAAATTCAAAATATTTATTTTTTCTTTCTTATAAAATTGAATATTTTAAGAGTAGTGCTATTGACATAGCACTTTCACAACAAAATCTAAGTAGCAAATTGTTAAAAGTAAGAAAAAAGTGATGTTAATTGTGGGTCTTAATAAAAATTAGTTACAACTTGCCACTTAACCTTTATTGTTAAATTATTGAGAAAATATTGTGAAAATAGCAATAAAATCATCATATTCAAACTTAAATTAGTTGGGTTTAAATAAAATTTAGGGTTAGAAGGTTCAAAATTTTATTTTTAAGGACTAAAAAAATTTTATTAAAAATTATATATATATATATATATATATATATATATATATATATATATATTATGGCCAGGTCAGGGGTTCATTTGAACCCCACCCCGTGGCCATAAAGGTCAAGCCGCCCCTGCTTTATCCCCTCCCAATCTTTTTTTTGTTTCTGTTTTTGATATTGATCTTTGGGTATAGGGTTTAGAAGAGAAGGGTCATGGGTGGTTGATTTGAAGGGTTAAGTTGATGAAATCATTTTTCTCAAAAAAAAAAAAAAAAAAGTTGATGAAATCATTGAGAATGAAGTACAAACAAACATGCAAATTCGTTGGATTCCCTCAACCACATTTTTCGTTGCAGGGTTGTTAATAAAGGCTCAAAGGAATTGACACAGTTATTATTGTGGGCCACACGTGAGTAAAATCCATAAATTCTATTGCAATATGATGCCCTTTAGATTGCGGGTTTGCACTTCCCACTATCACACCGTACAATATTGTGCCGCTTCCTCCAGGAACACGGAATTTTAGCCACAGCCATAGCCGAGTCATTTCGTATCCATAAATTTTTCAATCAATTATTTTTTTTTTCATATTTTTAAAAGAGAGTGAATGAATGAATTGTAGGATATTTAAGATAAACAAAAACTTTAAATAAGAAACTAATACATGAATCATGCTAAAAAAAAAAAAAAAAAAAACTGATACATCATCTTTATGGAATGTAAACATTATTCTCCTTATGATAATCAAACACAGCATTCTAAAAAATTAAAACTTGCGAAATCGCATAATTGTGAACCAAAAGGCAGTATGACCATCAACTCAAATTTCACTTAATCGTCATCCTTAGGGACCTCAAATTTCACCTAATCTTCTTGTGTAGTATGGTTACTTGAAACTTGAAAGAGTGTGAAGGGAACTGCGAGTGAAATTTTTTTTCGATGGGGTCATCAAACATTTGATAATTGTCATCAATGACATCATGTAAAAACGTACTTCACCCGGGTGGTACCTATCAATTGATACATAATCCAATGTCGGTAATATAATGCCTCTAATCAATGTCGTTGACCCAGTCTGCACTAGTGAAATGGGTGCAATATGTAGAACAAGACAAAAGCATGTTTTGGTGTCTGAGAACTTTCTCTCCAACTTTTTTTTTTTTTTTTTTTTTTTTTTTCGGTAAACTCTCTCCAACTTTTAATGAAGTAGAAGCCATTTTTTGCATTTTTTTTTCCTCCACGTCATTTGTTGCGCTTATCACGATGAATACTTTATTGTATTTTGCTTCTTTCTCACTATCTATCTTATTGATTAAAATCTGTACAAACATTCATATTCTTTCAAAACCTCACACTACAACTTGACTTTTAATTATTTTCAGGTGAATATTCTTGGTTTGTTAAGAATTTCACTCCCAGATAGGTACTACCCGGGTTATGTACGTTTCTACATGATGTCATTGATGACAATTATAAAATGTTTGATGACCCCATCAAAAAAAAAAAAATTTCACTCGCAGTTCCCTTCACCTCTGTACGGACCAACTTTGGGAGGGGATGTTTGTGCGTTATGCGCGTTTTGCATTTGGGAGAGGTATTGTTCATGGACTAGCCACGAAGTGAAAAACGCAATAAGTTTTTAGCAACAGTGTTTTATATTTTTAAAATTATTTTACTACAGTATTTTCAGTAATAAATTTTTAGTTTTCAACAAAATAAGCGGTATCTAAATAGACCATTTATGTCTTGTACGTGAAGACATAAAGTTGGTTCCAAATTATTTGGGCAAATGCCACTATCACACTCCTAGTGAGTTATGACCATTTCTAATCCTCAAGTCACAATCTCTATTTCTTTCCTTTTGGCTTTGCTGAGAAGTTACGACTTTTTTATCATCCAATTAAGGCCAAATTGACATGTTGTTTCCACTATCTCTCCCAAAAAATTATTTGAAAATTAGACATTCACGTGGGACTATAGGAGACCAGAACCCTAATTACCAAACCTTACCAAACCATAACTTTTAAGAAATTCTACTACATAGGAAAAATTTTCATAGGAGAGAAAAGTATATACATAGCGATCTCACAAGTCACAATATATGTGTTCCACGAGTGTTGAGAACCCATCTAGTATGAAGTAGACATATTGTATAAATCTCACTAGTCACAAGATACTTTTTCTTTTATAGGGACACATTTTTTTTCTTCTTGTAATTTTGTTCACATTTATTCATATGATGTGACAAAGGTATGAGAGGTCAATATCGACCCATTACGCTATTACTAACCATCCAATGCTCATAATTTGTGATGTGATGTGATAGAATTATGATAAAAGATGCCCTTATTCTTTAAAAACTCATTCCTATCATTTACAAAGAACATTATAATCTGCAAACAAACAAATTGTGGTGGAACCATTAAAGTGGCAGTTCTTAACTCAATCATAAGAGGTGTATGGACAGCTCATTTGGTACAATTTATTATTATTTTTTGAAAATTAATAATTTGAAAAAGCTATATTTACAAAAAAAAAAAAAAAGAAGAAGAAGAAGAAGAAGAAGAAGAAGAAGTGCAATATAGAAAAACTATATTATGAAAATGTACGATTTTAATTAAAATGGAATACCAAATAGGCACAATTGTGATTTAAGAGGTTTTTTTTTTTATTTATTTACTTTTTTTTTAATTTTATAATTCAATAGTTGGAAGAGAAAATTTTGAATCCTAGAAACTTCTATAGGAAACATTAAAAATTGTTAATTGAGTTACATTAAAACTTCTATAGAGGGCGTTTGGTTTATTGTGATGTTACATTATGCTGTAATATTACAATTATTACATTTGTTTTTTGTAATCTTACTTTAATGTAATCTCAATACAAGAATACAACATTACATTGTTTAGAAAGGTGATGAAATTAAAATAATATGATATATTTTGTAATTTTAGATTATGGTAATGTTAGAAAAAATAAAATAAATAAAAATAATCTTAATGTCACATTATCGTAATGTGCATCACATCAAGAGCACATCACAGCGAACTAAATGCCCTCTTCACAAACGCACTCCATCTCCTTTGTCTTCTTCTTCATGCAGTCCTATCTCCCATCTCAGTACTTAAGCCATCATGCCGCCAGTTGCCTTGCCGCAAATCTTTGATTGTCCATCGACTCTAGGCTTTATCGCAGTACCAGCAGTATCTCTCTCTCTCTCTCTCTCTCTCTCTCTCTCTCTCTCTCTCTGTGTTTAACCTGTGAACACTTAAGTGTTATACTAATACTAAGTGAAAGTTCAAATAGCGTATAAAACATTATGAACGTTTAGATCCCAAATTACAAATTACCAATTCAAGCTTAATATCAAACAATGTATGTGCAGAACCTCCACCCTTTCATTAATTGTCTTAAAAGCAAGAGATTTGCTCTTCCTTTGAGTGGGCAATGACAGTTCATAAGTCTGAAGTGAGCCAATCAGTTCTTGGACTTTTTACAATTATTTGACTCTTTATTGACTATTTGCAATGAATTATGTTCTCTATTTTATTTATTTATTTAATAAGTGGTAAGAATATGGACAAAACTAGTTTCTTTTTCTTTTCTATTTTTTGGGGGGAATAAAACGGGTAAAAATTTCTAACTTTATGGGAACAGTTTAACTTATGGATGGGGAAGTTAGTATTTTTTTTCTTTCTTTTACTCTCTATATTGTTCTTTCTTTCCATTTCTTTCTAGTAATCTTCTTGTTAATTTTGTATTGCAGCCATGTATGAATGTCTATTGTCACTTCCTACAAATTCATCTGATGAGGAAGGGAATTCCAAGCTTAGATTCCATGAGTTTAACCAACACACTGACATGAAGAATGTATAGCTAACAAATGGACTCAAAAGGAGTCCATTTGTATCACATGTAGTCTTCAAGGAGGCACTAAAGGAGTGGTGTATTAGAGAAAATCATGAGTAGGCAATAAGTGGAGAGTAACAACTAGATGTAAAAAAAAAAAAAGTGGTTGGAAGATAGATGCATCCCAAACACAAATGGGTGTTATTTTTTGTATAATTATTGATTCATTGGGTGTTATTTATTTATTTATTTTTTTGAAACAATTTACTATTTGTAAACGCTCATTGATATTTTAATTCATGGTAGTTGAGGAGAACAATTTACTATTTGTAAACCTTTTGGTTTGATATTTCATCGCTTAATGTATATCAAAGCAATCAAATAAAGTGATATTGTTAGTGCAGCTAAAAAGAATGATTTTGTGCAAGCCATATATTGGCCTCTTCCTGATAGGATAAATTTCACTATTTTCTTGATGATTTTTTTTAGCTTTCTCAGTAATAAGCTCTTAGGAAATTCCTACTATTTCATGAAAGGAGAAATTTTCTTTAAATTTACACTGCACTTCAAGCTAGAAGCTTTTTCAATAACTCATACATTGGTGGAATTCCATTAATTTCATAAGTTGAACATTACATAGTTGTGAACATGTTTATATTATATTACATCTAATCTAAATAGGTAGGTATATTACATCACAAGCCCATTTTTTAGGGCTCCTACATAGATAGTCACTGCAATGTATATATAGTAAGCTGGCACTAGAGTCCAGATTTACAAAAGCCACTGAAAACATCTCCTCCATGTTGATTGATTTTCTCCACATGACAAACGAGTTTGACATTTTGGTAAAATATATTGATATGTACTCCAAGCCACTTAGGGACCCTCTATGTGCATTGCAACTGATTATGATTCTACACAACAAAAAAAATTAAATAAAAAGAAAAAAAAATCATTAGACTATGCACAACTTAGAAACCAAACACAAGTAAATGAGACCAAAAAGAAACAAATGAACACCCCTTAAACCAGGTACTTTCACCACATGATTCAAAAAAGTATAACTTTGTGTCACATGTCATGAAAATTAATTGCTCTATTCTTAGCTTGTCAGATCAAGACATAAACTGCAGTTGATATTAGTTCATACTACTAAATCTAATAAAACCATAATCTTAAATTCATTATGTTTGGGTATTGTCGAATTTTTCCTTTACAAAACTGAGTTGCAATTAACAGGACTTCAATAATGTAAGCAAAGAAATATTCTAAAGAACAAAAATATATAATTGAATCAATTAAAAGGATTTGCATATAGAAGAAATAAGTAATGAAATAATAGTTTTCTACATTTCATCAACCTCAACTGGATGAGTCATAAGCTCATAACATCAAATATTTGTTACATACTTACACCCCACCAACAAACTCAAGGACAGTTAAAATGATCATTTTCTTCTTTTTCTCTAGGAATCAAACTAACGAAATCATCAATCACCTCACTTGAACCATTTAGAAGAAGAAAATTTAAAAAACCATTGTTACCTTTTGAACCACCAAATGTAATACAGCCACTGTTTTTTCAAATTTTCTTTCGCAAATCATTAAAAGAATGACATGACATTATACTAGAGAACAAAATCACCTCACTTGATATGTACACTAATTTTAAGTCCCAAATTTAATGTTTGTTTCATTTTTAACTTGATATGTACACTAATTTTAAGTCCCAAATTTAGTGTTTACTGCTCTTGCACATACCCATATTGATGAGAAAGACACAGAGAGGGAGAGAATATTGAAGAGGGAAATGAAAGTTTAGCAAAAAGTAGAATAAGAAAGAATAAGTTCAGACACATAGTTTGAAAGTTTGAATAAAACGTGTGGTCGGGTGTGGATGCAGTAGATTTTCCAGATGTGTGGTGGGTGTGATATAAACATGTAAGTGTAGGATAAGTGGGAAACAAATATTTTCTTTTAGACCCACCAACTTTCTAAACCTGCCCTTAATTATTTATTTTTTTGATTGGTAGTGTGGTCAGCCCAAGGCCATCATTATAAAAATATCTGACTCTTTTAAGGAAGACTTTACTCAATTATAGTGCGGGATAAAAATAAAAATAGTATATTTGAGTGTTTGGATAGTGATGAATGTTGCGGTTGCGTTTTCATTTCACCTTTTGGACTTTTTTTTTTTTTTTCCAGGTGAGTGAGGGAGTAACGCGGCTACTATGTGGTTACTGTTCATGAACAGTAGCTGCATTTGTTGACTTTTTGTCCATGAACAGTGCACCCGTGCACTGTTCACGGACCTACAAATTTTACTTTTCAGCAACTTTTTCATTAAAAATGGGTTCCACAGCACTATTCACACATTTAAAAATTATTTTGCTACAGTGTTTTCAATTTTCAGTTTTAACAATTTATTTTTATCCTTTTTAGCAACCCTTTTAATAATTTTTTCTCCTTATTATTAACACAACCCATTAAGAGAAATCTTAACAAGTACTGCACGGTACTCGTTAACATTTCTATGTTTTTTTGATAAGGGTATCTCCATCTAATATGGGTAAGATTGAAATTTACAAGCGCATACAAACTACATTTTTTTTTTCCCAATTCTAAAGATAGTACACATACAAATTAGATTGTATGCATGCAATCATTACAAAATTAATACATTTATATCTATGTATTTAAAAAAATTAATTATTAAATTATACATTCTTTATATTCATGTCAAATTTCGTTCGAATAAGATATTATTTATTATTTATTCTATAAACTTATTTTTATATATAATTTAAGATTACAAAAACTTAAGATTTAATTGAAGACATAAGTATTTATTTTAAAAAAATATTTTTGAAATTTTACCAACATTGAAGATATAATAATAAAATGCAATCTAGTTTTATATTTATTTATAGTAAAAATTATTATCTAATAAAAAAATATAGATA
This sequence comes from Quercus glauca, assembly GCA_023736055.1. Lineage (NCBI taxonomy): Eukaryota > Viridiplantae > Streptophyta > Magnoliopsida > Fagales > Fagaceae > Quercus > Quercus glauca. The sequence continues at coordinate 25,062,107 of CM043323.1, read as the reverse complement.
AAGTTTGTAACCATTGCTTACGACTTTGTTTAATAAACAAAATGAATGAGAAAAGTACTATAACTTTTCCAATTCTTTTTGGAGGGGAATATAACTTTTCTAATTACGAAGACAGAAAATGGATTTATCAATCTTTTGTGTCCTTCACATATAAACTAAACAAAGTGACTACCGAACATCAAAAAGTGAAAAATTTATGATGATGATGACGTGTATTTGGTCACAGTCATAGACATAGAAAACCATTTTCTATGTCTATGTCTATGTGAAACAATCTATGATGATGATGACGTGCATTTGGTCACAGTCATAGACATAGAAAACCTCTGGTTGACAAAAAAAAGAAATCTATGTCTATGCGAAACAATCTATGATGATGATGACGTGTATTTGGTCACAATCATAGATGTAGATTTATCACTTTTTTAATTACGAATACAAGAAAATGGATTTATCACTCTTTTGTGTGCTTCATATATAAACTAAACAAACTGAGTAGCGAACATCAAGAAGTGAAAAATTTTATCAGAACGTATTAAGTGCAACCTGCTATCTTGGATATTTGGGTTGGCTTTGACGGTGACCCAATTTCAACTTCACTTCAGCAGAGTTGGAGGTGAATATGATTATACAGCCATACAGGCTTTATTGTTTCAAATGAGGTGTTTTTAGTTTTTGCTATTCATGTGGGTGGACATGATGTGGTTTGTCCCAAATGCCTAAATCACAACCATTTATTTATATTCATATATATATATATATATATAGAGAGAGAGAGAGAGAGAGTTTGCGGGCCCCATAATCCATATTTTTAGGGGGCAGGAGTTTGCTCTGAAATGGGTCATAACCTTTAACTGCTTACTTGAACAGATTTTCTTAATCTTTAAGCAAATACTAGTATATATTCTATAAAAAATAATATCCTTGACCAAAAGTACACTATTAGATTTTTTTTTTTCTTTTATGAGAATGATATTATTAGTAATGTAAATTTAAAATATATATTTTTTATGCTCTAGTACTATTATTTATTTATTTTTTTGCACTTGATTTTTTCTTTGTTAAATTAACACTTAATAGATTCTGACAGAGAATATTTTTTGTAATCAATTATCATAAGAAAAGAATAGAATATGTTGATTTTTTTTTTTTTTTTTTGGGTTGTAAATAAAATAAAAATGAAAAGAAAAGTCAACCTTCGCGGCTTCTCCCCATTTTCGGCCAAATTGGGAGGGCACAAAATGTAGGCCAGAAGGATTTGGCTTCTCTCACCCTTGGCCTCTCTTTTTTTTTTTTTTTTTTTTTTTCAAACAATAAAAAAGACTCACTTTCGCTTCTCTTCCATCCTCTTCCACTCAATCCAAACACACTGTTAATCACCTGATTCTATCTCTTTCTTTTTTTCTTTTTTCTTTCTTTTTTTTCTTTTTTTTTTTTTTTTTTTCTGCCTGGTTGAATATTACTTAAAATATAGCTTTTGAAATAAATAGTCGGAACAAAAGTACCATACTTTTTTTTTTTGAGGTAAAGATAGAAAAAAGTACCATACTTACTTGTGCGCAATTGTTACAAATTGTTGGCCACTAAAAAGTGAAGTCATGCCAGCAGACTTAAGGGAAAAACATACGAGTTGGAGTCATTTCGTATCCATAAACTTTTCAATCAATTATTATTTTTCATTTTTTAAAAGAGAGTGGATGAATGAATTGCAGGATATTTAAGATAATCATAAACTTTAAATAAGAAACTAATACATGCATCATGCTAAAAAAAAAAAAAAACTGATACATCATCTTTATGGAATGTAAACATTATTCTCCTTATTATAATAACCACACATAGCATTCTAAAAAATTAAAAGAAGCGAAATCGCAATATTGTGAACCAAAAGGCAGTATGACCATCAACTCAAATTTCACTTAATCGTCATCCTTAGGGACCTCATTCAGATTGAAACTCACCACAGTTAAGACCAACAACTAGTACAGATAAGAACAACAAACACAACTTGAAAATACAAACTAATACATCATCTTATTCAGCTAAAAAAAAGAAAGAAAAAAAAAAACCTAATACATTAAAAGTCTAAAAACCAAGCACTACATCTTACGAGTACAGATCAGAAACTGCAACTTGAAAATACAAACAACACGCAGACCTAAACAAACACAGACACCGGCACAAACATACTACTGATAAGAGCAATAACTAGTACAGATAAGAACGACAAACACAAAATGCTGGCAAATCTTTAGGTGCAACTGGGTCTTCGGGATGAACCAAAAGGCAGTATGACCATCAACTCAAATTTCACTTATCGTCATCCTTAGGGACCTCATTCAGATTGAAACTCACCTCAGATGAAGGAGGCTTTAGTCCCTTCCATGAACGGTTGCGATGCTTCTTCATGTGGCCACATATAGCCCTTAACCTGTCGAACGGAACTCCACAAAGGGCACATTCATACTGCTCTAGAGGCACATTCAAATCAGGGATGTGAGCTGCAGCAACACTTTGCCTCATGGTGTTTTCAGTCTTTGGCAAAGTTGATGCTTTATGACCGGCATTGATAGGCCCAGGGTTGTGTTGCGTCTGGTTGGGTGGGAATTGCAAATCAGTAGGGTTTTCCTTTTCCATGGTGGTCTTCTTGTGTAGTATGGTTACTTGAAAGAGTGTGAAAGAGTGTGAAGGGGACTGCGAGAGGATTTTGTGGGGCGGAGGGGGTTGTGGGAGGAGCGGTATTTAAACACATCATGCAGAGGGGTAACCAACAAAACGTTGTATTTACGGGACCCACTTAGCCAACTTGGTAAAAGATGACTACCAGTCATCTTGTGCGTCATAAATAATTTTGAGAACTTTTTTTTAAGATTGTAGTGGTAGTCACTGAAAGTGACAAGACGATCGGCAGTCACTGAAAGTGACAAGGTTTAACTTTTCTCATTCATTTCTTATACCACTTAGCATGCCCTGGGGACGTATAACGTACAAGATGGCTACGTTGTCATCAAATTCCGTTGACCCAGTCTTCTTGCACTAGTAGTCTAACTTCCTAAATTGGAGGAAAAAAAATGAAAAAAATGGCTTCTACTCTCAAAGTGAGGAGGAGAAAAAGTTCTCAAACACCAAATTATTATTAAAGCGAGTATAAGAAATGAATGAGAAAAGTTGAAATAGTACGTAAGGATGATGCATTAAAGTTACAAGATTTTCTACCGAATTGAGAAGATGTTCGGATGTCACTTTCTTCACTTAAGTGCAAATCACATTAATTAATTCTGCGTGTGCTCTTAATATATGTACTTGTGATCAAAGCAATGGGAGACTTTTTAATTTGTAGAAAAGAAATTGTATTCATATTAATATTAATATTATTATGTGTGGTGATGGAGAAGTAGAAAAAGAGAAGCAAGGCACGGACGATAGAGCGGTAGACCAAGAAAAGAATCGTCATATTCACCAATTTCTCCTTAGCAGTTTCAATCACACAGCTCACACAAGTAGTCATTGGATCAGTTACAGAAAGTGAATACCACTGTTTTTTCAAAAAAAAAATCGCAAATCATTAAAAGAATGACATGAATACAGTTCGGTAGAAAAAGTATGAATGTATTTATCAAAATATTCATAGGTCAAGTGGTTAAACAAGTGGTTAAAAAAAATAGTCTTTAATGTTTTTCACATGCCGGAAATGAAATTCAAGAGTGACAAATGAATATTTTGACAAATGTTCTAGAGATCAACATTTGTCAAATGAATATTCATGTCATAGGTCAAAATATTCATTTGACCTATGACATGATCTCTAGTCTTTTTATATGACATGATCTCTAGTCTTTTTCTTCTTTCTAGAACGTGGTTTGGTGTTCGGTTTTCCTACAATTCATTCATCCACTCTCTTTTAAAAAATGAAAATTAATAATTGATTGAAAAGTTTATGGATACGAAATTACTCCAACTCGTATGTTTTTCACTTAAGTCTGCTGGCATGACTTCACTTTTTAGTGGCCAACAATTTGTAACTGTAAGATTGAATTTAATCAATCATCTAATTGGCTTTATTCCGTGACCAATTTGCTTATAATTTAGCACCTAGTAACTCTGTATTTAGGTAGAAAAATTGTAAGGGTAGTGTGTAAGAAGATGTGAAGATAAGCTCAAGAGTGTGCAAGAAAAACAAAGGTTCACGGCTAGGACTCGTGGGTGGATCGCAACTGGCAAGCTGCCAAATGCTGGCACGTGAGAGGCACATTGGGAAGCTGAAGGGTCGCGCCAGCTGTCATGCTACAGGACAAAAGTCTCAGGCTGGCCAGGCTGTTACGTCGCGACTTGAACTCGCGACTTGGACAAGCCGCAAGACCAAGTCGCCAATTTACCCTGTTTGGCAAAAACTGACGTTTTGCATTCCCTTCTCACCCTACTATAAATACACCCTTATACCTATCATTTTGAGAGAGCTTTCAGAGAGAATTTTGTGAGAGAAACCCTAGAGAAAAACAAGATTGCCTCATCCCCAATCTTTACCTTAGAGACTCTACAAATTCCTCAACTCTCTTCCTCTCCATTGTCACACCCTTAAGAGGACTTTAGCCAAATCCTTTTCTCACCACACCCACGTCTATGAGAAGGTCTATTTGGTACTATTGGGAAGTAGTTAAGAAGGAACCAATCTACATTGGTTGATGTTATGGTCTAGTAGCGGAATTCGGTAAGCTAGAAAAGAAAAAGGTTCGGCGCAACCTCGTTGGAGCAAGAAGCTTGGAGGGCTTAGGTACCTGGGTAGATTAGGCTTGGAGGGTCTATTGCTGTTCCTGTATCCCAACTACATTTTCTAGTGGATTATTTGACCGCTTGGAGGGCGGCGGAAAGGTTTTACGCTGAGGGCTTCGGTTTCCTCTTCGATAACACATCGTGTGTTGTCCGTGTGTTTGCATCTTCCTTCCCTTTATCTTTGCCTTATATTTACTGCTGTGAATGTGTTTATATCTGGCTTAGATTAGTTATCAATTCTGTTATAAGCTTGTTATCATGTTCCGCACATTAATTATTTGATATAAAGCTTGAATTGGTATTTTTGTATTTGGGGTCCAAACATTCAAAGGTATTATATACCCTTATTGAACTTTCAATTGGTATCAGAGCGGGTACACTTATTGTGGTTTAATTACCTAAGTGTGATCCCTGACCCTCTTTGAGATGGATATGTCTCAATCTCTTAATGTACCACTGTTCTTTGACGGTAATAATTATGCATTTTGGAAAGTCCATATGAGGGCATTTTTGTGTTCTATTGATGATGCTGTGTGGGTTGCAGTTGAAGTAGGATAGACAAGGCCAGAGGAAGCCAAGTCTACTTGGGATAAGGCTACTCTTGCGGGCAAATGCAAATAGCAAGGCATTGAATGCTATTTTCTGCGATGTATCTCCGGAAGAATTTCATCGGATTTCACATATCACCATTGCTAAGGAAGCATGGGAAATTCTTAAGACAACCTATGAGGGAACTAAGAAAGTGAAGGACACCAAACTTCAGATGTTGACCACTCGCTTTGATGAGATAAAGATGAGTGAGGATGAGTCGTTTGATTCATTTTACAGTAAATTGAATGAAGTTGTTGTTGGTAAATTTAACTTGGGAGAAAAGACGGAGGACTTGAAGGTTGTAAGGAAGATCCTCCGGTCACTACCAGAAAGTTTCCAGCCCAAAGTTACAGCCATTGAAAAGAGCAAAGATCTTGACAAAATCAAGGTTCAAGAGCTGGTTGGTTCTCTACAGACATATGAGTTATCCCTTCCTTCAGCGAAGAAGAGCAAATCCCTTGCTCTTAAGACAATTGATGAGAGAATGGTGTCTCATGACTCTTCGGAAGAGGATACGGTAGACAAAGATGTGGCGTATCTTGTAAAGAACTTCCAGAAATTCCTAAAGCTCAAGAATAGTGGGAAATTTGGTGACAAAGGAAAATTTCAGAGTGCCGGAAAAGAGAAGAAAGAGTTCCGAAGAAAAGATGGTAAAGATTCTCAATCCTCACAAGGAATTACATGTTTTGAATGTAATGGACATGGACACTTTAAAAAGGAATGCCCCAATTACTTGAAGTCGAAAGGAAAGGCCTATGCCACTACTTTAAGTGATTCGGACTCATCAAATTCTGATTCTGACGAGAGCTGTGATGGAGAAGGAAATTTCTCCGCATTCATGACCATTGCTCATGTGGAGTCCTCGGAGGACTTGAATCAACTTGTACAAGAACTTGGAGAACACAGCGATGATGAATCCTTAGGGATTGTTGAAGAATCAGATGCCGAAGAGGATAGAAATACAGCCAACCTTCAAGAGAATTATAGTTTACTCCTTGAGAAATCGGGTGAGTATGCAAGGGTTGCAAAGGCGGCTGTAAAGAAGATGAAAAAGGCTGAAGAGGACTACAAAAGTCTACTGGCCAGGTATAAAGAGGCTAAGTGTGAGATTGAGACACTAAATGGCGAATTATCGGAAGCTTATACCAAAGTAAGATTCCTTGAGCAAGAAGTGATGCAAGCACAAGCCAAGATTGAAGGGTCTCCTCCAGAAAGTTGGATGATGTTATCTCATTCCAAAAACATTTCTCAGACAAGTCCGGATTGGGATTTACCGAAGGAAGTAGCTCATCAGCCAAAGATACCAAAGAAGTAAAATTTATGAAGGCCGTAGAGCCGATTGTAGAAGAGACCATCCCTGAGAATGTTAAGGTTGAAAAGAAGAATGTAAGTGAGCAACAGATGATGAATAAGCCTCGAAATCAATCTGTGGGCAGACACGAAACCAGAGCAAGATCTCTCTCAAGACCACAACGAGGTCCTAGAACAGAGTATGTGTGTCACTGTTGCGGATTGCGAGGACATACTAGACCCAACTGTCAAAAGCTGAGAGCTGACAACAATGCAAGCACACCTTGGTCACGAGGAAGAAGAAATGACAAGAGGTCTTGGGGTGGTGAGCAACCAAGAAGTCAAAACCATGATCCTAGAATGACGGACGTGATGAAGATGATTGGTGCCTTCACCAACTGCCTTGAAAGCTTCACACGAAGGTTTGATAGTCCTAATTCTCGTACCCAATCCGTCAAGGATATCACCCCAAACGCACATGACGTGTGGGTGACGAAGGGTACTCATGCATAAGCATTACAACATGTCCATGCATCAATACTTCCCATGTTTGTGAATATGCTTGGTTGTGTGCTTCTTGCTAGTATTTAGGGTGTTACTTTGCGTGTGTATTTGTCTTTGGTTTGAAATGTCTTTACATTTTTGTATTATGTTTTTGATCAATTTATTTCTTTTGTGTCAAAAATCCAAAAGCACATAAAAATTAGAAAATCCAAAAAGTTTGATCAACTTTGTTGAGCTTTTGTCTCAAATCATATTTTGCCTTGTACCTTTGTACTAATGGCTTTGTGCATCTACGAGCTTAACTTGTCTTCTATGCACTCGTATCATTATGGGAGAAATTCTGAAATCTATGTGATTGTTGTAAATAGATCTTCAACATTGTCATGAATGATTAGTGAATGTTTTTGTTGATCTTGAGACATGCAGAGACTCATGCCTATATATCTTCCCACTCTTTATTTTTGTTTTTGCTTAAAAGAGCTCTCTAAATGTAAATCTCCAAATGAAAAGAGATATAGAGCTGCAAAAGCTTATCGCACATACTAGTATTTGACTAGGAAAAAGGGAAAGCGACCAAATAAAATGTTTGATACCCAAAAAGCCAAAGGCTAACTCATTAATTGAAATATAAAAAATTTCAGGCATCTATCTCACAATGAGATTTTCTTTGCTCAAAAAGTGCAAATGATATGTTGAATATAGAGCCAAATGAAAAGCTTCAAAGTATGTTATCAAGTTCATGTGGGAGGTCATATATACATGTTTCTATAATTGAGATAGGTCACATTATCTAGTGCTAATTGTGTATGACTTGATTGAATTGATCATTGAAACTTCACATTGGACTAAGGACTATCTTATTTTTGATATCCACACACAACACACAAGTCTATGTTCAATGAATGCCATATTCATTTATGTGATTGTACTTGATTAAATGTGTTTTCACATGCTCAATCTTTGTTTGATCAAACACAAAAAGATTTTTGAATGTTTTTAGTTGTTTTTGGAAAGTACTTTGTTTTTACAAAAATGTCAAAAAATTTCAAAAACAGTGTTGCCCTGTTTTGGCGACTAAGTCGCTGGTTGGCCCAGTCGCAAGCCCCAGTCGCAAGCCCATTCAGAGATTTTTCACGGCTCAGTGGCGTGTCAATACCCTAGTCGCGAAAAAGACTTGGAAAATTTTTCAAAATTTGAGTTTTGCATTTTTCGCGGCTCAGTTTGGCGACTTGTTTGCGGGTGGAAAGTCCAATCGCGAGGGTTACTCAGAAATTTTCGCGGCTCAGCTCGCGACTCTTTCGCGGGTAGACCTTCCAGTCGTGAAAAACACTTAGAAGATTTATCTAGAATCTTTCATTCACAGTGTTTCGCGGCTTGCCTTGGCGACTTATTGGCGACTTGATTAAGTTGCGAAAAATGCATGTTTTGCGTTTTAAAGACAGTTTTTAAAATTGTTTTTCAGTTTTTCCCTCGAATTTCAGTGACTGTTCATTGTCTTCTTCATTCTCTCACTCAACCTCTCCGTGCTCATCTGTGAAAAGCTTTAATTTCTGCATCATTTCTGCATCAATCTACAAGAAAAAGGTATGGGTTTTCTTGATTTCACTCCAATTTCATGATTTAAGCGAAATATTCTTGAATCTATGTGTTTTACTGCTGGATTGTTAAATGGGTATTCGAACATGTTTTTGCTTAAAAATGCTGGTTTGGTGGTTTGGTTTGTTCCCTTTTGGTCATGATTAGTTTCTTGAGTTTGCTTCACTATGGGTTTTCATGTTTTCACTCTCTCATTCATGATTTGAACCTTGATATTTGATTGATTATATCTATTGGATATAAGATATCTGATCTTTCTGTGATGTTTCCCTATATGAAATATTTGGGTTTGCAATGTGTCTATGTGATATATACTATACTGTGTTTGTGATGCCTTATCTTGTGTGTGGCTCTGCCATTTAGGGACTTTCTTGCACATTCCATGTTCATTTAGTCAAGTATCAGTGACATATGCTATCCTCTGTCTGTATGAAAGTTTCATCTTTACAGACTGAACTTGTTTGATGTGATTGTCATTATGTGATATCTTATTCTTGGTTTGTATTTTGCCCAATACTCTGTTCTTCCTTACAACTACCTGGTTACTGATTTGTGTATGCTTCCACATATTGTGTTTGCCCTTGTTGTGGACTTTTCTGAGTGTTTACAGATGGCTTCCACATTTTCTAAGAAGAAGACTCCTACTAAGAAAGCTGATAAAAGATTGAAGATGGACAACAATCTGTTTAGGTCAGTCAAGCATTTTGAGAGATACAGAGATTCCTTTATAAAGGGAACAATTATCCAAGAGAGGTTTGTGAATTTACAAGATTTGAGGGATACATTCATTCCAAAATGCTTTGAAGGAAGAGGCTGGGAGAAACTTTTGGGTGACCTACCTTTAGTGTGTGAACCACTAATCAGAGAATTCTATGCAAATGCTGTGATAAAGGAGGATGAGTTAAGTTGTTGGGTGAGGAGAAAGGAGTTTCCCTTAGATGCTCATGACATTGATAAGGTTTTAGGGCTGGAGGGGTTAGAAGAATATGAATTCACTAATTACAAGGACAGAATGCTCTCTCTAGAATCTGTCCAGAAAAAGATTGGTGGGGTTATAGAAAAGAGATGTCTCAACACTGCTGATTTTCCCAAAGACATGAGGTGTTTAACCACCATTATGATGTACAATATGTACCCTATAAGGAAGATGACTACACTGACAAATGCCAGAGCTATCTTTCTTATGGAACTTAAGGAGAAAACCTTTATTGACATCAATTCCCATATCTTTGATACTATAATGGATGAAACTAAAACCACCTCGAGGCCTAAGCTGGTGTTTCCAAGTCTTCTTATGAGAATTTTCAAGGAAAAAGGTGTTGCAATCCCAGAAGACATCAGCCCCATGCCTCCTCTATCAGCCATCAACAAATTGACTCTCACAAGGATACAGAGTAGGCTTCTAGGTGAAGAAGAGGAAGGTGTCCAAGAAGAAGGTGATCCTATAGAGACTGAAGCAGAAGGGGCAGGACCAGTTTCCACACCTAGAGTAAGAGTCAAGAGGAGCAGACCTTCTACCTCATCTGCTGCACCTCCAGATGCATTTCAGATCATCATGGAGAGACTTGATTCACTTAGGGAAGTTCAAATTCAACATACTGAAAGGATGATAGTAATGCAAGAACAGCTTGATGTACTATCTGCCAAGATTGACAGCATGCACACCAGCCAGGAGCACTGACCCTTTGGCCATTCTGGTCAAAAAGGGGGAGGATTGTTTGGCAGCTCTTGAGGGGGAGTGTCTTGAGGGGGAGTTTCATGGTTTTCATTATGTGTTGTTTTGGTTGTTTCAAATTTTGATACTATGCATGGATAACTTATGTTTTTATAGGTTTGATACACTGGTTTAAGTTTGTTTTTTAAAACTCTAAACACTTGGATGTGGAACTTTGGTATTTAGTTAAATAGATAATGATGTTTTTCAGTTAATTCAGCATATGTGTTTTATGCTATTTTGTACCCATTGTTGCTTTTGTAAGTTTTGAGGGTTGTTTCTTGCACTTATGCATGATTTGTAGGCTTTTATGGTTTGTGCCATGTATTTGCAATACTTTGCTTATGCAGCCTTTATGCAATTGTGCTTTTGGTACTTGTTAATGCCTTGTATTATTTTAAGTACAACACTCTTGTGCCCTTGTAGGATTGTTCCTAGATGCATATATGTTTGTATGCATTGGTTGAGTGTTGGACTTGCAAATGATATTCTTCAATTGAGTTTATCATTTTGCATGTCCGGATGTTCATTCCTTGTGTGAATGAACATAGTAATCACTTTTGCTTAAGTGACTACTGTTGTTGATCTTGCCATGAATTATTGCTTTTATGCTTATGTTCATTTTTGCTTGATCATGCTTATTTTGCTCCATATGCATACTAAGTTTTCTACATACAATGATATTCCTATGTTATTGTGTTTCAGGAGTTACTTTTTCACATGTTCAAGAGTTTTACAGAATCTAGAGTTAGGTGTGAGTGAGTTTTGTTCAACTGTTCCCAACTCACGTTTAAGTCTAGAGTCTGTTGTAGGGTTTTGTCACGGAATAGCCAAAGGGGGATATTGTAAGGTTGAATTTAATCAACCATCTAATTGGCTTTATTCCGTGACCAATTTGCTTGTAATTTAGCACCTAGTAACCCTGTATTTAGGTGGAAAAATTGTAAGGGTAGTGTGTGAGAAGATGTGAAGATAAGCTCAAGAGTGTGCAAGAAAAACAGAGGTTCGCGGCTAGGACTTGTGGGTGGATCGCAACTGGCAAGCCGCTAAACGCTGGGAAGCTGAAGGGTCGCGCCAGCTGTCATGCTACAGGACAAAAGTCCCAGGCTGGCCAGGCCGTTACATCGCGACTTGAACTCGCGACTTGGACAAGCCGCGAGACCAAGTCGCCAATTTACCCTGTTTGGCAAAAACTGACGTTTTGCATTCCCTTCTCACCCTACTATAAATACACCCTTATACCCATCATTTAGAGAGAGCTTCTAGAGAGAATTTTGTGAGAGAAACCCTAGAGAAAAACAAGATTGCCTCATCCCCAATCTTTACCTTAGAGACTCTACAAATTCCTCAACTCTCTTCCTCTCTATTGTCACACCCTTGAGAGGACTTTAGCCAAATCCTTTTCTCACCACACCCACGTCTGTGAGAAGGTCTATTTGGTACTGTTGGGAAGCAGTTAAGAAGGAACCAATCTACATTGGTTGATGCTATGGTCTAGTAGTGGAATCTGGTAAGCTAGAAAAGAAAAAGGTTCGGCGCAACCTCGTTGGAGCAAGAAGCTTGAAGGGCTTAGGTACCTAGGTAGATTAGGCTTGGAGGGTCTATTGCTGTTCATGTATCCCAACTACATTTTCTAGTGGATTATTTGACCGCTTGGAGGGCGGTGGAGAGGTTTTACGCCGAGGGCTTCGGTTTCCTCTTCGATAACATATCGTGTGTTGTCCGTGTGTTTGCATCTTCCTTCTCTTTATCTTTGCATTATATTTACTGCTGTGGATGTGTTTATATCTGACTTAGATTAGTTATCAATTCTGTTATAAGCTTGTTATCATGTTCTGCACATTAATTGTTTGATATAAAGCTTGAATTGGTATTTTTGTATTTGGAGTCTAAACGTTCAAAGGTATTAAATTTCGCTAATCCTCATCCTTAGGGACCTCATTCAGGTTGAAACTCACGACAGTTGAAGGAGGCTTCAGTCCCTTCCACGAACGGTTGCGAAGCTTCCTCATATGCCCACATATAGCCCTTAACTTGTCGTACCGAACTCCACAAAGGGGACATTCGTACAGTCCTAGAGGCACATTCAAGTCAGGAATGTGACCTCTAGGCTTGACAATGGCCCCTCTAGTAACAGTGTGTCCCTTGTTTTTGGTGTTTTCAGTCTTCGGCAAAGTTGATGCTTTACGGCCGGCCTTGATTGTATTTGGCCCAAGGTTGTGTTGCGCCTGGTTGGGTGGGAATTGGAAGGCATTAGGGTAGTTTTCCTTTTCCATGGTGGTCTGTCTGTGTAATATGGTTATTTGAAAGAGTGTGAAGGGGTACGTTGCGATGCCAGTGTGGGGGTATTTAACGTGCCGACGACTAGAGGTGGCCCACAGACGTCGTTGTCTGGCCAAATCACAAGTGATGTCATTAATTTACTTTAAAAAGGAATTGGTCATGTACGGTCATATGGCTTTCTACGCACATGTCTCCATTAATATGCGTAAGGTCGAAGTTTTTCCGCGCGCATGCAAACAAATTAGATTCTTCTTCTTTCTTTTTCTTCTTCTTCTTCTTCTTCTTCTTCTCTTTTTTTTTTTTTTTTAATAACGATAGTTCACCTACAAATTAGATTGCATGCATGCAATCATTACAAATAAATTTGTTTATTAAACAAAATGAATGAGAAAAGTACTATAAATTTTCTAATTACGAATACAAGAAAATGGATTTATCAATCTTTTGTCAGTTTTGTGTGCTTCACATATAAACAAGTCAAAATGTGAAAAATCTAGTCAGAGCGTCTTAAGTACAACCTGTCTTGGATATTTGGGTTGGCTTTGTCGGTTGGTGACCCAGTTTCAACTTTACTTCGGTAGACTTTGGATACAGCCACGCATGCCTTGTTGTTTTTAATTTTATATTTTACATAATTGGGATTCAAAAGTTGATTTAGAAACACTCCTTATATAGATAGGTATTTAATTATTAATTTTTATTTTAATTCCAAAACATGGTTTTTAGATTAAGAACACTTTAATCATTCTATATGACCCCCCCCCCCCCCCCCCCCCCCCCCCCCCCCGGGTCTGTTTTTCCACCAACTTCTTTTGTTTTTGTTTGAGAATCAAGAATGAAGACTTTTTTTTTGACTTGATACAAACAAAATTGAAAAATCTTCATTAGATTCCCCCACCCCCCACAAAAGGAATTGACATACGTGCATGTGCATGACTGGCAACATGTATACATCGGCAGGTTATGATTACCAAAATAAAAAAACATTGGAACTTTATAATCTAGGGTTGTGTTAAGGGGTACTCTAAATGCCCCTTAACAATAACTTTTTGCAGCTTTTTATCATTTTTATAATTTTTTAGCAATTTTTTTTATCCTTTTTGGCAACTATTTTAATAATTTTTTCTCTTTTTTATTAACACAACCCATTAAGGGAAATATTAACAAGCATTGCATGGTGCTTGTTAACATTTCCCTATAATCTATGGCAATATGATTCCCTTTAGATTTCGTGCTTGTACTTCACACTGTCACACCATGGGACATGTTTTTTGAGTACTTATATTTATCTACCTCCTGCAATGGGAGAAATTATTATTTACGATGATAAGAAGGTTGTTGATGTGGTCCTCCCTTACTAATGAAATGATACTATTTATGCAAATGTATGTATGAATTTCCTAATCAACACAAGGAAAAAAAAAAAAACAAAACAAAAACAACAACAACACAAATGATGTCACATTTGCATAAATAACAACTTTTTTTTTTCTTTTTCTTTTTATTGATTAGGAGTTCACTGTCGGCAACAATTCTAATAGACGTAATAATTTTTCCTGAAAGAGCGGAAGAAACAATGGCTGGGAAAAGATGCTTCGAACAGCACAAATCTCGCATGTAAGATGATTGGGAAATAAGAAATTATATGGCGTTTCAAGAACTTGCACCATCTAAGCACAATAAGAAAGTGACACCTATTTTTATCAGCACCTAGTGTTTCTAAGCCCAATAAGGAAGTGACACTTGTCTAAAAAGACTAGCATACCATACACCTGAAAAGACAAATATGCCCCCAGAAAAATTTCAAACCCTCGCTTAACCCCCTTTCCCCTTCTTCAGCAAATTCAAAACTCTCTCCATCTATGCTCTCTCTCACCGCACCACCATCTTCTCTCTCTCAATTCCAAAGCTTCATAGCCACTGCCTAGCATCGCCATTGGAGCTACTCTGCCGAACATCACCAGTTCCGGCAAGACTGGCCTTTGTCTCTTTAGAAAAACCCAAAATCATATCTCCTTCTCATTGTTGCCAATCCCCGACAACGGAAGCTTTTTCCCTACTTCCAACACCTAAAGTCCCAAGAAGGTTTTCTTGTCTCTCATTTTTTGTTTATTTTTTTGTATTTTTCACATCTTATTTGTATGTTTTTTCTTCTTCTCGAAATTACGAGGCTCAATCTTTTTGTAATGATTGATTTGGCTCCATAATCTCACCTTACAAGGGGTCTACTTTTTATAACCAAAACTCACCTGAAAGACAGAACCTTGTAAGATATGTTGTGGGACGAGATTTGGGTATTTTTGTTTAGGAAAGAGATGGGTCTGATGGGTTTGGTGTTATGGTGTAAGATATGGGTGTTTTTGTTTAGTGAAGAGACATGGGGTTTGGTATTTTGTCTATCTTGTTTTAGTTTGTACCCCTATTTTGTTGTTAATGTTTATAAACTTACTCGGGATTGGGTTGCCTAGATTAATATTGATGGTTCCTTGCAGGTAATGTGTATATATTGCTAGTAGTGTACTTTGTTACTTGCACATAGTCTATATTGTCTTCTCAATAAATAAAGAGGAATTTGGTGTATTTCATTAGATACTTTGGATTATCAACATTAGTCATGTTTATCATTGGCTTTATATTCCCTGTTTCTTTTAGTTTGCATTATGGCACTATTGCTAATTTTATTTAGTGTGTACGTTGCTTATTTCAGTTATTAAATCATATTGTGTGAGCTGCCCCCCGAACTTTCTATCTTTAACGTTAGACCTCTACAAGATTCACTCAACCTTCTCTTCAGGTTTGTTGCACTTCTTTGGTTTATATTTATACATATATAATTGTATCTGTTGTCCTCATGTCAAATACATAGTTTCTGTTAATCAATATATGGATTGAAATTTACATAATGAAAACAAGAAGGGACAGGAAAAAGGTTTGAAATTTTTTTTATTTGCTACCGTGACCATGTACCTTTGGCATGACTATTCTTAAAGAGGGAAGTCCGCCTTTGTTGGTCCAAATGGTAAGACTCAATACACCTTGTATACTAACACAAAAAGGTGTTGATATATGGTATTCTTTATGATTATCTAAGCTCCTTTTGTATAGACCCCAGTTGCTTTTTTTTTTTTTTTTTTTTGGGTAAGTTGTAAACCCTTGTAGTTGTTTTGGTGTTGTAAGTTTTATAGATGCTGTAGTTGTATTGATGTTTTACTGCTGCTAGGTATGTTCTGAACTATTTTGAACTGCTTGATTTCTTGTTTTTTTCCAGCTGTTGCATCCTATTGCTTTTATCAATTACAGGAACTCATGCATGGTTACTTGATTCAGCAATCTGATTCTCTTACTTGTGCACGTGCTTGGGTGTTGTCGTGTTGATTCGATTGAGGCAATAGAATTTTTCAATAATTTTTATTTTAGCTGGATTTTGTTTTGTAATTTGTTCTTTCCCTGCATCATGTGTTGTTTTATGAAAAATAATGATTTTTCCTGGTTTCATGTTGTAGTTAAAGCTAAATAACTGAAATTATGGTTTAAATAACTAAAAATTTGTTGTAGTATATGAAAGTTTAAATAACTAAAATTATGGTTGAAAGGTTAATTGTTCTATTAACCTTACGATTAACTGAGTACATAGTTATTCAGAAAACTATCTTTATTGTTCATTTTATAATTGCTATGTTGTTTATGCAGGTGTAAGGGCTACTTTTAGCATGGGGGGATGATCTTGCACAAGTGAATTAATTTTAATTTTTTGTGTAACTTTGTGTGTGTGTGTGTGTTTTCCATTAAATTTGAATTTAACTAGTTGCAGACCTGCGCATTGCGCATGATAATTTTTAGGTAAAATACTATTTTAGGCCCTAGACTTTGTAAAGAATTTAAAAAAAAAAAAAAAAAGCTTTATCATATTTTTTTATAATGTTGTTTATAACGTTTCTTACCATTATCATATATTTATTGGTTGATGATTTGCATAACATAGATATTAAATAAGAGGTTGAATTGTTCATTAGATTTTTAAAGTCATATATATATATATATATATATATATATATATATATATATATATATATAAAGTTAAATGAAATGTCAAAAAATGAGATTATAAAATTTTCCAACTTTATTTCTAATATAATTTCTAAATTAGTGAAGAACATCTCATTTTTAGTTATGATAGGAAATATAATTTCCCTAGTTAGAGTTTGATTAGTTTTAAGTTTAAATTTTGTATTATTATATTTAATTGTTGATTTTTGATTTAATTAAGTAAATGTAATGGTTGATTTTATTGCACTATAAAATTTTCAATGTCCTCTGTATAGTCATTTCTATTTTATTTCTTACTCCTCTTGGCCATTTTTTTTTTATTTTCCAAATAATGGTTACTATTGAAGTTTGATTTCATTTCATTTTTTCTTCCATTAATTATTCTTGATTACTTTGTATGTTCCCTTGCTAGTTGTAGTTTTTATGGCTATCAATAAGAAATAGATATCATGGATGACTTAAATAGTTATAGATGTAGTTACATTAATGGTATGTCGAAGGTTTTTTTTTTTTTTTTTTTTTTCTTCTTCTAAATTTTCAAGGAAATTTTTTGGTCTCAATCAATTAAGGCACCTAAAATATCTTGACGGAAGTAATAATGAGCATTAAATTTTTTTAATGTATGAAGCGGTTAGGTTAGTGGTATGTCAAAGTTAAAATTTAAAAAAAAAAAAGAAAATTCCAAGGAAATGTAAAACTCCTTTTTTTGAAAAAAGAAATGGGAACCTTTTGAATTGTAGAAATATGATTGTTTTAATTACCTTGTTTATAGAATTCATTATTAAGTTATAATCATCTAAATTATAGTAGACCACACAAGATAAACATGTATAGATGATTTTTTTTTTTTTTGATTCATTGTTTACTTATAAATATCTAAATTAAAGTATTTTTTAAAAAAGTCTAAATTAAAATAGATGAATATATAGAAGTAAAATTATATGAAAAGTTAAAATTACCAAGATAAACATTTAACCATTGGCAAGTGTGTTTTTTGAAGACTAAAAATTTGCTTGATTGCTTTACCTGGAACTAAATAACTATGCAAAGATTGTTGTAAATGGGTCCATCATTTGCAAATTATCAAGTTTGGTAGCCTTATATGAACTCATTTTTTGTGACAACCTTTTTTTTTTTTAATTTTTTTTCTTTTTGCCAAAAAATCTTAAGAATATTAAAACTTAAGTTATCACATGTGGTAACTGTAAAACACATCAGTGATATGAAAAATAGAAAGGTTTAAATTTTTTAAAAAGCATTTTTAGTAGATTGTAATATAAAAAAAAAAAAATTTCTCAATATTTTATGTAACTTTTCCCATAAGATTAATATTGTTAGCATCATTTAAAGATGATACATAATATTTTTGAGAAGAAAAAGAAGCAGACACAATGCTAACATGTAATATAAAATTATTAAGTTTGCGTGATTTAAATTTGTGGCAAAATATATATATCTATATATATATATATATATATATATATATATATATATATCTATGATATAGGTTTTCATCTAAATGATATATAGTAATCCACATTTTTTAGTCTTATTTCAAAAAGTCCATTCTATATAAGACTACAAATTGCTCAATTCTATAGGCCTAGACACATTCAAAGAGTGCTATCTAAATTATAAATTATATGACCCTTTATCACACAAATATTTTCATTCTCCTAATGTTGGTAAAGGAAGGCAAGTGTCTTTAGCGATTTTCTTGATTTGTGTTGCATGAGTATGGAGGATGTGATTGAATTTAATGTTGAATAAAATAAGATAAGAAGAAAAAAGAGTAAAAATAAAATATATAATAATAAACATCAAATTATCCGTCATTCTATGTTATATGTTAACATTATATTATGTATAATGCAGTAGGATAATATTTAATAATCAAAGGGAATAGAAAAAGATAACTAAAAGATAGGGGTATTTTAGAGAGTTTTATAATTTGTGAGGATATTTTGGCACACAAAATGGTAAAACCTAAATAGGAGATTCCTATTATTGGTCGTACTAGCCTCATCGTACACACTCTGCACGTGCAATGAGGCTCTCTCTTGGATTTAGCATCACAATTTTTGATGGATCACACTTTGGTTTAAGTGTATGTTAGATCATATTATGCATTTGAGAACTACTGATACACCCAAGAGTGTTATTAGGCTAGCTCAAAAAAATGAACACATTTATTTTATTCATCTCTCTGTTATTATTTTCATTTTTTGGAGTTAGTCTAACGACACTCTTTGGGTGTATTAGTTGATAGGACAACAACTCTCCAAGATCATCCATGAAGCTCGTCCAGGTAACATATCACGCGCATTAAGATACTCGTCCTTGAACTGATCGTCCTAGAGAGCACGTCTTGAGCAATCTCGTCCTGGGTAAAGCCATGATTGTTCATTACGAATCATTGTCAGCAACGGTTAAAGAAAATAGAGCTAAGCAATATAACTTCCATTGCAGTTATGGAAGTTATCTCCAAGCTTTTTGGACTCCGCAACAATGGGGGAAGTTACATTAAAGAAATAATTGCTTATAAACACTATATAAGCATTCTACACGAAGGTAAAGGGATCCGGTTCTTTTTTCCAACATACTTGGAATTACATAAAATATTGACTTTGCCATCGGAGGTTTTTTGGCCGGCCTCCACCGGTCTCCTCTGATTTTTTCTTTGTTTTTTCAGTATTTGCCAGTGCCCCTTTTGATCGTTAGCGTCCGAAAGTTTCAACCCACTGATCATTTGAGGAATTATCAGTTGGCGCCGTCTGTGGGAAAAGATTTGTCACCTTTGAACTTCATTTGGAGAGTCTGGCAATTTCTTTCTCCGATAAAGGGTTGAAATGGTTCGGACAAGATCAAGGGCTACTAGTCCAGGCCTTCAAGAGAGTAGAGATGCCTCCAGTAACCCCCATCGTAACCAACAATCGACGCCTACCGTGCAGCCTTCATCTATCCAACATATGCAGTCTATGGCCGCTGCCATGGCGGAATTAACCTGCCAGAATCAAGAATTGAGAAGGGAAGTTAATCTCAGAGGACAACGGCATGAAGCCTATGGAGAAAAGCATGGTCAGAGCCAAGGAGTTGAGAGGAATGTAGAGCCAGAAAGTCAACCGAGGGGTACTGCACCAAGAAGGGTGCCACACTTGGAAAGGGAGATAGATCAGATGAGGAAAGTAATGGATGAGATGAGGGAGAACATGAGGAGAACTAACCCTGTAGAAGACCTAGTTCACCGAACAGACTCCCCCTTCACAGCCTCTATCAATGGCCATCCTTTGCCTCCGAAATTCAAGATGCCTTCCTTGGATTCGTATAATGGAACGCGTGACCCTTTTAATCATACTGTCACCTTCAAGACGACCATGCACCTTCAAGGGGTTCCAGTTGAGATAATGTGTAGAGCCTTCCCCACTACCCTTAAAGGGCCTGCGCGGGTCTGGTTCAGCAAAATACCCCAAAATTCAGTAAGTTTTTTCAAGGAGTTAAGCAAATTGTTTGTCAATAATTTCATTGGGGGACAGAGACACAAACGTTCCTCGTCTAGCTTATTAACCATAGAGCAAAGAGAGAATGAAAGCCTGCGTTCCTTCATCACACGCTTCAACAGGGAAGCCCTGACCGTGGACGAGGTAGATGACAAGCTACTGTTAGCAGCCTTCCATAACGGGGTCAACTCTGACTTGTTTATACACAAACTTTATGAAAAGAAGCCTCAGTCCATGGCTGAACTCGTCCATTCAGCCCAAAATTTTATGAATGCAGAAGACGCGATCATAGCTAAGAAGAGGAAGAGAGCTGAGAGAATGGAAACAAATCCGGCTCGTCACTTCGAGCAAGGGCCTCGTCCAAAGAAGCGATGAACAGAAGATAAGAGAGATCGAGATAATAAAAGGCCAGGCTCTTCAGTGCGGAATCAACAATATACCCCTCTGAACATACCACTTGAGCAAGTCCTTATGCAAATCAAGGACGAGCCTTCTTTGAAGTGGCCGGAGAAGTTGAAGGGAGATCCCAACAAGCGCAATAGGAATAAATATTGTCGCTTTTATAGAGATCACGGGCATGACACGGACGAGTGTTTTGATTTAAAGCAGCAGATTGAAAATCTCATAAGGCAAGGGAAGCTGAGGAATTTCATTGGACAAGAGCACAAGGACGAGAAATTGAAAGGGAAGGTAGAAGAATCATCGCGACCACCGCTGGAAGAGATAAGAGTCATCGTTGGGGGAAGTTCAACTGGACAATCGTCCAAAGTAAAGAAAGCATACCTGAAGGAAGTGCAGAGCGTCCAACTATCTGGACGACCACTAAGGGCAAAGTCCACGGACGAACAGGCAATTACCTTCACGGACGAGGAAGTTGAGAGAATCCGCCATCCTCAGATGATGCTATTGTCATCACCCTACTTATTGCTGATTACACAACCAGAAGAGTGTTGATAGACAACGAAAGTTCAGTGGACATTCTGTATTATCCAGCCTTCCAGCAGATGAGAATCGGACGAGACCAGCTTCGCCCAGTACACTCGCCTCCAGTAGGTTTTGGAGGAATGAAGGTACAGCCTATAGGTACTGTTATATTACAAGTGGTGGTGGGAGCATACCCACAACAGTTGACTACCAATGTGAATTTCCTAGTAGTAGATTGCTCATCCTCTTATAATGTAATAATTGGAAGGCCGACCCTAAATAGGTGGAAGGCAGTTACATCTACCTACCACCTGTCAGTCAAGTTCCCGACGGAACACGGGGTAGGCCAAGTACAAAGAGACCAATCAGCAGCAAGAGAGTGTTATCTAGCCATGCTAGCTACGGACGAGCAAATTCAAGCAATGAATATTGAAGAAAAGAAAGTTGTGGCAGAACCCATTGAAGCATTGGAAGATATTCCCTTAGATGAAAATAACCCTGAGAGGTGTACCAGGGTTGGAGCAGACCTGGAAGCGAAGGTTAAAAAGGACCCCATTTGTTTTTTAAAGAAGAACAGGGATGTGTTTGCTTGGAGTCACAAAGATATGCCGGGTATAGATCCTGGTGTCATTACCCACCGTCTGAGTGTATGTCCTTCCTCCAAGCCAGTGCGACAAAAGAAGAGGGTGTTTGCCCCTGAGAGAGATAATGCTGTTAAGGAGGAAGTTCAAAAGTTAATTATGGTGAAGTTCATTCGAGAGGTATACTATCTTGACTGGTTAGCCAATGTGGTCATGGTCAAGAAGGCGAACAGCAAATGGAGAACGTTTGTTGATTTCACTGATTTAAACAAGGCTTGCCCCAAGGATAGTTACCTGTTGCCACGCATTGATCAGTTGGTAGATTCTACTGCGGGCCACAAGTTGCTCAGTTTCCTGGATGCTTTCTCTGGATATAATCAGATTAGGATGGATAAAGCAGACCAAGAGAAGACATCCTTTATCACCAGTCAGGGATTGTTTTGTTATGAAGTGATGCCTTTCAGTTTGAAAAATGCTGGAGCAACATACCAACGACCAGTCAATCACATGTTTCGCTCGTAGATCGGGCGAAATATGGAAGTCTATATAGATGACATGTTGGTGAAAACTCAAGACGAGGAGAGGCATTTGGACGATTTGCAAGAGACATTTGACACACTGAGGCAGTACCACATGAAGTTGAACCCTAGCAAATGTGCTTTTGGAGTATCATCAGGGAAATTCCTAGGATTTATGGTCTCCTACAGAGGAATCGAAGCGAACCCTGATAAAATTCAAGCAATATTGAATATGAAGCCTCCGAGCAATGTTAAAGAAATCCAGTCCCTCACCGAACGAGTCGCTGCCCTCAACAGGTTTGTTTCTAAAGTTACTGACAAATGTCTGCCATATTTTAAGGTTCTTAAAAAAGCATTTGAGTGGACCGACGAGTGTCAGAAAGCTTTCAAAGATTTGAAGACATATCTTACCATGGCTCCTTTATTAAGCCCGTTTGTGTAAGGAGAAGAGTTGTATTTATATTTGGCAGTCACCCCACATACAGTGAGTTCAGCACTAGTAAGAGAAGAAGGCAAGATATAAAGACCTGTGTACTACACGAGCAAAGCACTGAGGGGAGCAGAAGTACGATATCCATTAATGGAGAAATTGGCTTTTGCATTGATAACAGCTTCCAGGAAATTAAGGCATTATTTCCAGGCTCATGTCATCAACGTCATGATGGATCACCCGCTCAAGAAGGCAATGAACAAGTTAGAGGCTGCAGGACGTTTAATTCAATGGGCCGTCGAGCTCAGTGAGTTCGACATAAGGTACCAACCAAGGCATGCCATAAAAGCTCAAGTTCTGGCAGACTTCATTGCAGAGTTCACCCTAAATTGTGACGATATAGATGAGATGGAAGACAAGAAATGGATCGTCCATGTGGATGGTTTATCTACACAGTACGCAAGAGGAATAAGTGTGGTTTTGCAATCTCCAGAGGGAGACAAACTAAAACATAAAGTTCGTTTGCAGTACCAAGCAACTAATAATGAAGTTGAGTATGAAACTCTTCTCAAAGGGCTGGAATTGGCTAAGTCTGTAGAAGCGAAGTCACTCCTCGTCATGGGAGATTCTCAGTTAATCATGGGCCAAGTGAATGAAATGTATGAGGCTAAGGAAGAACGAATGAAGAAGTATCTAAATAGAGCGATGCACCTCACAAAAAAGTTTGAGGAAACTAGCTTCATTCAAATCCCAAGGGAGGAGAACGTGGAAGCTGATGCCTTGGCGAAGGAAGCCTCAGCGAATGAAGCCGTAGATAAGTTTGATGAAATTCAGTATATGCCAAGTATAGACATCCCAGAAGTACAACAGGTGGAAAATAGAGGAAATTGGATGGCTCTAATCGTGTCATACCTAAAAGACAGATGACTTCCAGAAGAAAAAGATGAGGCTAGGAAGTTGAAGGTACGAGCAGCAAGGTACATTCTTATGGACGAGGTTCTCTACAAAAGAGGCTTTTCCCAGCCTTATCTCAGGTGTTTGGCTCCAGACGAAGCGAATTACATATTGAGAGAAATTCATGAAGGAGCATGTGGCAATCACTCAGGAGCCAGATCACTCGTCCACAAAGTCATCCGCGCAGGTTATTACTGGCCAAACATGCAAGCTGATGCTAAGGCCTACGTCAAAGTCTGTGATCAATGCCAAAGGTTTAGTAACATTTCCAGACAACCATCAGAGTACTTAACTCCAATGACGGCTCCATGACCCTTTACACAATGGGGACTAGATATCTTGGGTCCTTTTCCACTGGGTGTAAGGCAAATGAAGTTTCTCGCGATTGGTATTGATTATTTTACCAAGTGGGTAGAAGCAGAATCCTTAGCTAACATCATACAATAAAATGTCAAGAACTTCGTGTGGAAGAACATCGTGTGCAGATTTGGAGTGCCCAGGGTGCCGATATCAGACAACGAACGACAATTTGACAATGCACTCTTCAAAGATTTTTACATACACTTTAGAATTCAAAATCACTACTCCTCGCCAGCCCACCCATAAGCTAACGGACAGGCGGAAGTTGCAAACCGATCCTTGTTAAAAATAATCAAGACTCGGCTTGAGGGGGCAAATGGAGTATGGCCTGACGAGCTACCAGGTATTCTGTGGGCATATAGAACGACAGTGAGAACTCCTACAGGAGAAACTCCTTTCAAGCTAGCATATGGAACTGAAGCAGTCATACATGCGGAAGTGCACATGGCCAATCATAAGGTGACAACCTATCAGGACGAAGTTAATGAGGAGCAACTCCGTTTGAACCTCGATTTAATAGACGAGGTAAGGACGGACGCTGAGCAAAGGATGGCGAGGTATAAAAACCTTATCGCTAGGTATGACGCAATGGTAAAGCCAAGGTGATTCAACATAGGAGACCTCGTCCTAAAAAGGGTTTCCTTAGCAACAAAGAACCCAGCTCATGGGAAGTTGGGACCAAATTGGGAAGGCCCCTACAGAGTTGTCAACTGCAAAAGACAAGGATCCTATTACTTAGAAGCCCTTGATGAGAGGAAGTTGGAGCATCCTTGGAATGTGGAGCACTTGAGGAAGTACTATCAGTAGAATGCCAGCCTAGAGGAGCATGATTCTGGACGAGCTAAGGGATTATACTTGTTTATTTATATATTTTTAGTGCGGCTTTATTATTATGTTAAAACTTATGGACGACGTTATGGTTTGTGTTGTTTTAATAAAGGCATTGGCCTCTAAGGTGCATGCCTCGTCTATGAACAATATGTATGTTATGAATAATGTTTGTGGAATGTACATAATGTTGTGTAACTCACTGATTTCCATACTACGTTTGTTCAAATTTACCCCTGAAAAGGTTGAAAAGCTTAAAATGAGACAATTCTCTGGACGCAGAGATGTAATGTCAAGCTTTCCTCAAGGGAAAGCAACATAAGGCATGCTCGTCCAAATTTAAGGACGAAGTAAAGCCAATGTTTAAAGCTGATTAAAATAAAGCACCAAGGCATACTCGTCCATACAACGGACGAAATAAAGCATAATACATATCCAGACCATGGATGAGAAAATGCATAGACGAATGCATATTAAACCATGGACGAAGAAATACATTGGTGTGTTTTGAACTTAAGGCATTTATTAAAACAATCCTATCCATGGACGAGTAAAATACAAGGCCTAATCTTCATTAAACATAAAAATCAGCCAAGTTTAAGGACGGGTAATGATAATTTTCACCATTCCTCATTATAGAAACATATATAAAAGATGGACGAGTCAAGCACGAAATCTTGTACCTGAAAATGGAAAATCTCGTCCATGCATATACAAAAGAAACATAACAAGCATTCATTCATTAACTAAAGGGCAGACATCCAATGTCCAAAAGCCCTTGTTAAGTAAGCAAATGATTGTTTTAACACCTCGTCCTAAAAGTCATGGACGAGGCAAATGTACTAGAGTTACATAAAAAGGTCACAAAACGGACCAAATGAAAATACTTAGAAAAATTTTCTTAAGTGGAGGGAGCATCAACGTTGGAGGCGTCCTGAGGAGGTAGGGTGGTAGCATCGTCTTCAACATTAACATCCTCAGAGCCAGTCTGAATGAGAGAACTAGTGGCAGCAGCATTCAGATTAAGTACAATGGAGCTAAAGTCTACACTAGGGAACTTTTCCATAGCCTCCATTTTAAAATCTTCAAACCCAGCTGCATAATTGGTGTCCAAAACATCAGTATGTTGTTTGGACACCTTAAATTCAGTCACTGCGTCTTCCTTCGCTTTGGAGAGGAGAATGCCATGCTCATCATTCTTTTTCTGCAGGTCCTCAAGACGAGCGTCTTTCTTCGCAGCACTGGCCTTTAACCCCTCAACCAAAGTTTTCAACTCCTTCACCTCGTCCGTGGTTTTGGCAGCCACTTCAGCCCATTGCTTAGCCTCGTCCTTCAACTCCTGGATCCTCGTCTCTAACAAGATCCTCTTCTTGTCCAACCCTGTGGCCTGTCTAGACGTTGCTATAAACTTTGACATGCCCTATAAAAAAGAAACACAACAACAAATAAAAGTTAAAAATAAAAAAAAAAAAATAAAAAAAAAAAGAAGACAAAGAAGGAGAATGAAAATCTTTTGTCAAGACGAAGTATAGATGTTACCTTGAAAAGGTCATGAACACCAGAGTGTTCAAAATCCTTAAGGGACATATCATAGCAAACGTTTATATCTTCGTCAGACACAGCATTCTTGAAACGTTCCCAGGCCAGGTCCTCATTTTCAATAATATTTGAAGGGACCGTTCGAGAAGGCTGAGACGAGGTTGACACAATCTCAGACGGAGTGGTCTTGGATGGAGTGGTCTCAGTCGGAATGGACGAGTCTACATCAACTACATGTATAGGCTGGTGGGACGAAGGAAGGGTAGGCTTGACTACTTGGGACGAGCTATACTTAGCCTTTTTGCCTCTTCGACTGGGGAGATTTCCTAAATCCAAGTTCTTAGACAGAGTCTTCCTCTTCTCCCTAGTCGCAGGACGAGCCTGAGATTCAATCTCAGGACGATCCCCCTCAGCAGCCACCTCCTTTCCCTTATTTCCTTTCATTGTTGTCATTCCTAAAAAGAAAAAAAAAGTACTTTTAGAATTAAAACAAAGTAAACAATGTAAAGGATGTTTAGAACCTAAGACTTACTTCTTCTTACTGTAACTTCGTGTGCAATCGCTTTGTCAGATGGGTTAGGACCCAATCCCCACTTGGCAAGTCATCTAAGTGTGACTAAGGAATGGAAGTCCCTATCCGCGTGTAGACGAGCCCTGTGGACGTAGTCATGATGGAATTTACTCAAAGAAGGTCGTTTAACAGTTGAAATGAAACAAGTAAAAAATTAGTCCTGAATATAAAAAAAAGAGAAGGGAAAGAGAAGAAAAAGGGTAGCAACTTACCCTCAGGACGAAGGTTCCCTAAGTCCCTAGTATAACGACCAAATGTGTCCCAGCCAACGTCTACAAGATTCCCAGCCCAAAAGCCGGAGACGAAGAAAAATTCTATCTTCCATTTTCTATCAGACGAGGCCAAGGACTTTATCAATCTACAGTCTCTACCCCTGGCTGTGAATTGATGAAAGCCAAGGGATTGATGTATTTCTGAAGGTTTGTAACAATAAAGGAACTCGTCCACAGTAAGAGGACGGTCCCTTCCAAAAACTTCCCCCCACAAAATTTGCATAGAGATGATTAATCTCCACGCATTTGGGTTGAATTGACATACTCCTAAACCTAATCTAATCAACAACTCCCTAGTAAAGGCATTTAAAGGAAATCTCAAACCCCCCAAAAGATAAGCCTCATAGACGCCTATCCTAAAATAAGGGTTGCAACACCATTCTCCTCGCATGGGCAACCGAGGGTTAACCTTGTCCGGGATTTGGTACCACTCCCTAAAATTTTTAAGTCTTTGCTCGTTTGTTCTGGAAGGAATATTTACTGCACAACTATAAACAGTGACCTCCTCTTCGTCCAAAGGACCAGAAGGAGGGACAGTGGACAAGGTACCAGCCTGAGACCCTGAGGCCTTCCTAAGCTGTTCCTGTACAACTTCCATAGGAAGCCCAGGGACGCTAGAGACATACTCCTTGTCCGTGGTATTCCCCCCACTACTATCACTAGTGCTACTAGAACTATAGTAACTACTCTCGTCATTATACTCGTCTATAGCCTTATCCACACTATCACTAGACGAGGAAAGTACAACCTCAGCCATCTTAAAAGAAAAACTAAGGACGAAGATAAGAAGAATACCTGGATCTAGGACGAAGGAAAGCTATAGACACAAGAAGCTTCTAGACGAAGATCTAGGACGAGGAAGGATGAAGAGGGAAATTTCAAAAATGAGGAGGGTAACAGAGGTATTCCACTATTTATAGGGAACAAAGCCTAGCACCCGAAGCGACATGACCAATCAACAAGTGACACGTGGCATGTTCCTCGGTTAGATCAATCGACGTGATTTTTTCATTAATGAACTCATGACACGTGGCACACCAATCTACAGCTGACATACACTTCTTACATCTCTTTGGACGACCCATGGACAAGGGGGCAACTGATAGGACAACAACTCTCCAAGATCATCCATGAACCTCGTCCAGGTAACATATCACGCGCATTAAGATACTCGTCCTTGAATTGATCGTCCTAGAGAGCACGTCTTAAGCAATCTCGTCCTGGGTAAAGCCATGATTGTTCATTATGAATCGTTGTCAACAACGGTTAAAGAAAATAGAGCCAAGCAATATAACTTCCATGGCAGTTATGGAAGTTATCTCCAAGCTTTCTGGACTCCACAACAACGGGGGAAGTTACATCAAAGAAATAACTGCTTATAAACACTATATAAGCATTCTACGTGAAGGTAAAGGGATCCGGTTCTTTTTTCCAACATACTTGGAATTACATAAAATACTGACTTTGCCATCGGAGGTTTTTTGGCCGGCCTCCGCCGGTCTCCTCTGATTTTTTCTTTGTTTTTTTAGTATTCGCCAATGCCCCTTTTGATCGTTAGCATTCGAAAGTTTCAGCCCACTGATCACTTGAGGAATTATCATTAGTAGTTCTCAAATGCATAATATGATTCAACATTCACTTAAACCAAATTGTGATTCATAGAAAATTATGACACTAAACCCAAAAAAATAAAAGAGCCTTATGGATGTGCAAATTGCGTGCGATGAGGTTATTATTCCATAAATATAATCCAATTTTTGTGTTGCTTTTAATGTGGACGTTAATATATTAATTTTTAAAACCAAACTATAAGGAAGTTATTCCATAAATATAATCCAAGAATGTCAGTGTAACACATATCAATAAACTCAGGCATAATAGGACAATTATTTATTTTACAAAATAAAGAATCACTAAGGAGCTATGCATGATAGCATGCAAGTTTTAACTTCTTCTCTCACCCGAACTCAACTAACACCAAAATACAATTCTTTGGCCTTTATACAATCCACTAAAAAAGTCACCTTGTATTTATAAAAAAACAAAAATTATATGACTTTTGTTTTCTTTTTTTGGACGTCGAAACAAATACATGGTTGTTATATATGTTTTTTATTTTAATTTTTTTGAACACGTTAGAATTTACTGCATATATTATGAAATTAATTTCAATTTGGTTCAAAGTATATAATTACTTGTCAGTATTAGTTAAAAAAGAAAAAAGAAAAAGAAAAGAGAAAAGAAACCAAACTGTGAAGATTAGTTTTTATTTTGCAAAGAGGAAGTGGAACCAAACTATGGAGGCTATTTTTATTTATTTATTTATTTTTGCATAGATAGAGGAAAGACATTAATTAAAAGAAAAAAAATACTGTACAAAGAGATGTCAAAAGAAAATAGCTCAAACACCAAAATAACACAATAAATAATATATTTGTAAATTTCTAGTGGTTAGTGGATTAATTCAGTTAAGGTTTGATTAATTTTTCTACATTCATATAAGTCTCTGTGGGTTTGACCTTGTTCTTATCAAACTATACTTCGGTATGGTTTGTACACCTGCGAGTACTTTAAGATTTTACAACATTTAGCAATCATAAACAAGTTCTCAAAAAATTTAAAAAAAAAACATAAAAAAAAAAAAAACTATAATACATGGATCAGAAAATGTTAACTTTTTGAAAGAATATACCTAGGCGTTACATAGGTTTTTGGGGGACACTCCAAGAATGAAATTAGAGTAAAGGCCGTTAAACAATTTTTGTAATTTCTAGGAATTTTGCATCAATTGTTATTGGATTTTTCATCCAAAACACACCAAAAAAAAAAAAAAAAATGCTTTGAAGAAAACTTACATATCTTTTTAATAAAATAAAGCAAGGTTTGTAGTTTATGCAGAGACCATACAACAAAAGGAAGTGAATACTTCAACTCTTTTTTCTCTTCTATTCAATTAAATCACACACACTGCTTTTATACAAAGAAGTAGCTACTAGACAAAAAAATTTATATTTCAATTAGGAATAAGAATAGTAATCCTTGTACACGTTGTGAGCATACTATCCACTTGACCAAAATTCTATTTCAATTAGGAATAGGAATAGTAGTCTTTGTACACATAACAAACTACTAGGAAGATTTTTTGTTTGTAAGATGTTCACCTATTGGGAAGTTTTTGCTTGTAGCGGGTGAGAAATTACATTTAACTTCCCCTTGTAACTATCATTCGTGCATTACATTCCGAAAAAGTAGTGTTTCAATGTATGGGTAGTAGGGTAGAAGTTGCAGTGTTTCAACGTAGAGTAGTTTTGGTTGTATCTACCTACCATCTAATGGGGAGTTTTTAGTCTGTGGCAAGCTCACAAACTTTTTGTGCAATTATTTATTACATCTGATTGGTTGTTTATTATTTTACATAAATTTTATCTTCTTTTTATTTTTTTACCGGACACAGTTAACCATACAAGAGTTATAGTAAAATTTGTACAACTAATTTTTCTCTATCAATCACAATCAACCAAACGGAGAGTTGTAACGAAATTTGTGATTTTCTTTTAAGAGTAATGTTAAGGGCACATCTTTACTGATCACAACTCACTATGTAGCGAGTTATAACACAAAATTATGTCAATTTCGTTGTCTCAGGAATTATTATTTTTTTTTAGCATTAAATTTTTTGGTTAAAGTAATACTTAGGATCTGTTTGAATACCACTGAAAACTGAAAATTGAAAACATTGTAACAAAATAATTTTTAAATATATAAATAGTGTCGTGAAACTCATTTTTAATAAAAATTTTATTGGAAAAAAAGTTTATGAGTCCCATAAACAATACACAAACCCACTAAAACTCATTTAACACTATTTTAAAAAGGGTCATGCTAAGGGCACTCGTTAATAATCCATTTTAAGAAAGTTTTGATACCACTTTTATGAGAAATAAAAAAAAGCTGTCAAAATATTAATTTTTTTTCATTTTCCATAAAAACTTTCTTTAAATGAATTATTAACGAGTGCTCTTAAAACACTCATTAATATTTTTCTTTTAAAAATAAAATCAAAAAACATAAAACACATAAATGCATAGACGTAGACGTGTATCTGAACGATACAGAAAATAGTTTTTGTAATCAATTAATTGTACGGAGTCCATGGCGCCGCCACTTCTCCACCTATCACACGTGTCATGACACCATTACTTCTGACCTTACGGTACCACTGGTCCTTGGTAACAAGGAGTCAGTTTGTTCACTTTGTTGAATTTATTTCGCCTCTCTCTCTCACTCTCTCTCTCACTTTCTCTCACTCTCACTTTTCCGCTTTTGCTTTTCCTCCATCACCCGATTATATTACTTTCTCCTGTCTTCCTCACTAACTTCCAAACTCTTTATCTCCGTCTTTGTCTCATGACTCATACCCACTATCTCCCTATTACTATACCTTTTTTCCCTCTATTCAAAAGGAATATACCTTTTGAAATAAATAGTTGAACAAAAGTACCATACTTGTTCATCAAAAAAAAAGTACCATACTTGCTCGTGCGTAATTGTTAGGGGAGTCTGAAGCGAGTGGAAGAGAGTGAGTTAGATATTAAAAAATTATATATTTTTAACAATCTCATGAACACTAAGGTGATATTTATGCAGTAATTAGGATGTACAAAATTTTGAATTCACATACCCGAATGTGAAATAATTTTAAAAATATAGTTATAAATTAGCAATTGAGATCTTGTTTGGTAATGATATTTAAATAACGAAAACTGTTATTTAATCATCACAATATATATTTTTACACAATTTTTTCATTCACTTATATTTTCATAAAACTTAAATAATATTTTTAAAAAAAAAAAAACTTAAATAATATTATTAAAAATCTTCTACCAAACATATTAGAGAGATTTTTACCCCTAGTGCTCTTACAAATGATTGGCCAATAAAAAGTGAAGTCATGCCGGCAGACTTCGTGAAAAAGTACGAGTTGGTGTCATTTCATATCCATAAACTTTTCAATCAATTATTATTTTTCATTTTTAAAAAAAGAGTGGATGAATGAATTGTAGGAAAACCGTACACCAAACCATGTTCTAGAAAGAAGAAAAAACAGTGTCAAACAACACCCATCCCAACGAAATAAAACCCCACAACTTTTAGGAAGATAGAGAAGCCGTCAAATATCACCCAATGAGATAAGTGGAAAGCAATAAACGAGGATAGAGAAATTTTTTTATCAATTAGGTAAATGATGTAAAAATAAATAGTAAATTTTTTGAGATAATTTTAATTTATAGTGTTTGTTTTTAATGATAATTTTTTATCATTAGATTAAGATACCAATCAATTTTTGGTGTAGGCAAAGTTTGAGTTTCAAATCTCTTTTTTACCATTAGAGATTTTACTAATTAAACTTATTAGAATTAACTAAAACCCACCAATAATAACTATTTAATTATGTTTTTTTTTAATTAATGTTAAATCTAATGAAAATTTATGATTTAGAAATAGTGTGTAATTTGAACTCACTTCATGTGTATGAATAGGATATTTAAGATAATCATAGACTTTAAATAAGAACCTAATACATCATCTTATTCAGCTCAAAAAAAGAAAGAAAGAAAAAACTACTACATCATTATTATTATCACTTCATGTGTATGAATAGGATATTTAAGATAATCATAAACTTTAAATAAGAACCTAATACATCATCTTATTCAGCTCAAAAAAAGAAAGAAAAAAAAAAAAAACTACTACATCATTATTATTAATATTTTGCATAAGAAAGGCTTTATTAGAGAAACATAACAGAGTCTACAAACCAAACAGTACATCTTACGAGTACAGACCAGAAACTACAACTTGAAAATACAAACAACACACAGACCTAAACAAACACAAACACCGGAACAAACATACTACAAATAAGACCAACAACTAGTACAGATAAGAACAACAAACACAAAATGCTGGAACATCTTCAGGTGCAACTGCGTCTTCGGGATGAGGCAAAAGGCAGTACATACCATCAACTCAAATTTCACTATCCTCATCCTTAATTAGGGGCCGCATTCAGATCGATTCTCTTCCAAGTTGAAGGAGGCTGCACTCCCTTCCATGAACGGTTGCGATGCTTCTTCATGTGGCCAAATAAAGCCTTTTCATTGTCATAGGTTTTTTCGCAAAGGACACATTTAAACGGAGGCACATTCAAATCAAGGGCGAGAGCTTTAGCCTTGACAGTGTCACGCGGCTTACTCCTCGGCAGCTGAGCCTGTGCTCCAATTATGGGCCTCATGGTGTCTTCATTAGGATTTTCCATCGTGCTCTTGTGTAATATGGTTATTTGAAAGTGTGTGAAGTAGACTGCGAGAGTGGGTGGTATTTATATATGCGGAATGATGAAGTTGCGGGGTTTCTTTTGGAGTCTTATGCATCTTTGGACCCACATTCATGGTTCACCCACGTAACGTCCATGGCTCCCTTCGGAGTACTTTTTTTTGACCGAAATGATAGACCTTTCGGAGTACTTGAATGGGAGTCATATGGACCAACGTAAATCTTCGATTGTCGGCCCTCTGTATGGATCAACATAAGTCTTTGACCATTCATCAGAAAAAAAAAAAACATAAGTCTTTGACCCTTAAAAAAAAAAAAAAAAAAAAAGTAGTTTTAGAACCCCAAATTATTCTACAACTTTTTTACCATAACTTTGATGTGGCAGAATGTGAGTAGTTAACTATTACTTACACATAGACCCACTATTTTTTCTTTACCAATCACACTCTGTCACGTCACAATTGTAACAAAAAGTTGTGAAAAATTACGTAAT
This sequence comes from Quercus glauca, assembly GCA_023736055.1. NCBI lineage: Eukaryota > Viridiplantae > Streptophyta > Magnoliopsida > Fagales > Fagaceae > Quercus > Quercus glauca. The sequence continues at coordinate 25,028,006 of CM043323.1, read as the reverse complement.
CCTAGACTTTTCTCAAAAAAAAAAAAACATAAGTCTTTGTCTGTGGGGCCCTCTATATGCACCAACATCCAATCCCTCTATATGGACCAACGTAATGTCTCGTTATTTTATTTTTATTTTTTTTTAAGGATGTCTCCATGTAATATAATATAGGTAAGGACAAAGTTTACACATACAAATTATTTTTTATTGTAACAATAGTACACATACAAATGTGATTTTTTTTACTATTGTAAGGAGAGTACACATACATATTATGTTGTATCCAGTGGAGAGCCAGGATTTTAGTCTAGAGGGGGCAAAATTAAAAGATGATATTAAAAGTGAAATTAATCTAAAAAATATTAATCAAGATTCAACAATAATAACAAAATAAATAAACAATTGTAAGCAAATATGAATATATTTCATATTATAAAAATAAAGAGACAAAAATAACCAATTCATAGCTACTAAAAAATTTACAAACTGATGGAGTAAGAATGTGATTAGTGTTACTTAAAAAATATAATGAATAAATGTTTGAGATGATTTTTTTGTTATTGGTGACATCCCAATTTGTAAGACATAAGTTGTAAAATTTGTAATATCTCTAGCATCATTCAAAAATAAAATGCTGTAAAAAGTATCATAAATAGTAAAAATGGTGCAAATAATGATATAAAATAAAAAATAAAAAAAATAGTGAAATAGGTGCAAGTTGCAGTAGGACAAGACAAAAGCAATGGTTTAGTCACTTTCAACCAAGTAAAAGTCTTTTTTTCATTTTTTTTTCCCTTCAGTATATAACTATTTTAGACTACTATTACTAAAAAATTTGAGGAGTCGGCCAGGGGGGCAGGTGCCCCCCTCGCCCCCCTCTGGCTCCGCCAGTGGTTGTATCCAATTATTACAAAATTTCACTAAGAAATTAATAAATCTATATCTACGTATTTTTAAAAATTTTAATTATTAAATTATATGTTATTTATATTCTTAATATGCATATCAAATTTCGTTCAAATTGAATATTATTTACTATTTGGTCTATAAAATTTTTTTATGCATAATTTAAGATTACAAAAACTTAAAATTTAATTGAAGACATAAGTATTTATTTTTTTTATAATCTTTTTGAAATTTACTAGCATTAAGGATATAATAAAAAAATGCAATTTAATTGTAAATTTATTTATAGTAAAAATACTCATTTAATAAAAAGATATAGTTAAAATTTACCATTGCCTACAACTCTGTTAATTAAACAAAATGAATGAGAAAAGTACTATAACTTTTCTAATTACGAATAGAAGAAAATGGATTTATCACTCTTTTGTATGCTTCACATATAAGCTAAACAAACTGACTACCGAACATCAAGAAGTGAAAATTTTTATCAGAACGTATTAAGTGCAACCTGCTATCTTGGATATTTTGGTTGGCTTTGACGGTGACCCAATTTCAACTTCACTTCAGTAGAGTTGGAGGTGGATATGATGATACAGCCATACAGGCTTTGTTGTTTTTAATTTTATATTTTATATAATTGGGATCCAGAGGTTGATTTACAAACACTCCTTATATAGATAGGTATTTAATTATTAATTTTTATTTTAATTCCAAAACATGTTTTTTAGATTAAAAACAATTTAATCACTTTATCCCGGTGGCTCTAAGAATTTTTTTAGGGGGGGTCAGTAGTGGAGGAGATAGAAATTTATTATGGGTGCAAGTAAAAAAAAATTAATTAAATTTTTTTTTATATGTGCAACTTCCATATTATATACATTATACAATAATTTACAACATAGGAAATGCTAACAGGTGCCTTTAGAGTATTGGTTAACAATCCATTTAAAGAAAATTTTTATGGAAAAAGAAAAAAAATTAATTTTTTACGGCCTTTTTCATTTCTCATAAAAGTTGTGTCAAAACTGTCCTAAAATGAATTTTCCGAAGGGCACTCATTAGCATAACCCTTAAAGCATTATTCTAAATATAATTTAGTATAAATATCAGTAAGAAAACAACCATTAAATGCATAAACAAATCTAATTAAATAACTAATAATATACGTGGTCAGTCTCTTGGAGTCAGACTAATGGTAAATGTTAAACTAAGAAGAAAAAAAATAGTAATTAATATAAGTTTTAACTTTTAAAATGTATAACTTCTTAACCATACATGTGCTCAGTCTGTTGAAATTGAAGCAAGCACTAAAAGAATTTTTGGTTATGACAATCTATAGAGCATTTATCAAATTATTTGATCAAATAGAGAGAAAAATTAAGAAAACATAGAAGGGAAAAAGAAAGATAGAGAGAATGAGGAAAAAATCACAAATATATATATAGATTTGTTGGTTGTAACAATGGTGTACTTTTTTGTTGATGAAGAAGAAAAGTGCAAGGAAAAACAACTTTATTCTACTATCAATGGAAAACTAAGCCAAAGTCTTGGAATTTTTTTTTTTTTTTTAACGAATGAACAAAAATTTGAAACATTTTTTATTTCTTTCTTATAAAATTGAATATTTTAAGAGTGGTGCTATTGGCAAAGCACTTTCACAACAAAACCTAGGTGGCAAGTTGTTAAAGGTAGGAAAAAAGTGATGTTAGTTGTAAATCCTGATAAAAACCAATTACAACTTGCCACTTAACTTTTATTGTTAAATTATTGTGAAAATATTATGAAAGTAGCATTAAGATCATCATATTCAAACTTAAATTAGCTGGGTTTAAACAAAATTTAGGGTTAGGAGGTTCAAAATTTTATTTTAAGTGCTAAAAAAATTATAAAAAATTACATATATAAATTATGGCCAAAATTTGAACCCCACCCACTGGCCATGAAGGTAAAGCCGCCCCTGCTTTATACCCAACCCCACCCAAATCTCTTTTTTGTTTCCGTTTGAGAATGAAGAATCAAGGTTTTGAAACCCGGACTGTTCATTGAACAGTAAAAGGGAGAGGTTCAAGGTTTTTAAGGTCGAACCGAGGTTGAATTGGGGTCAAACCGTGATGACGTCATAATTAATTTAATAATTATTTAAATATAAATAAATATATTAAATTAGTAAAAATAAAAAATTAACTAAAATATAAATAAACATATTCTTATTTTGACTTACAATTTCAGAGTTACTGTTTTATATATATATATATATATATATATATATATAGTCTTAAAATTTTAAGTTCATATTTCAATCTCTAAGCCCAAATATCAATTCAATAATAATAATAATAATAATAGTAGTAGTAGTAGTAGTAGTAGTAACAAATGAACAATAATTTGTGACGGTAAGAATCAATAAAATTGGAGACTATTTGTGATGGTAACTTGGTAAGAATCAATTCAAAAAATCCTTCCATGTTTGGTTGTTGAAAAGTAGAGTGTTTGGGGTGAATATTGTTAAAATATGAGGAGAGAGAGTTAATTTGGCAAAATAAAGACCGAATTTAGAAGTAATTCCACATTCCTATTTCCGAATTCAACTAAAAATTTTGGACAAATGGGACCAACTTGACACTGTAATTAGGCATTAGAAAAATTGAGTTGGATTGAAGTCCTATATATATAATTAATTATCCTAAAGATACTTTACGTGTCCCACTCATACCTACTCCCTAGGTTGCATTATCACTCTAACAGACACATCAACACCACCACAAATTTGACAAACAAAACATCACTCTCCAGTCTCCACCACATATTTCAAAAGCACCAGACTATCTAATTAACCAAAATCAAAAGAGAACAGAAACTAGAAAAAGCAAATCTAACATTTGCAAGAATCAGCACACGGTTGCAGTTTCTTCATCCACTTGCAAGAATCAGCAAACGTTTTCTCTCCACCTTCCAAATCAATTTCAGCCTCCAAAGCAACGACAAGGTACTGAAATCATCTATCTTCAAATCAGCTCTAGAAGTTCAGAGACACAAGCCCTGAAGAAAAGAGTTTCAAATGGCAGCCAAACTTTAGCTTCGTCCACAAAGGCCTGAACTTGTGCTTTCTTTTCTTTGTCGTCTTCTTCTTCTTCGTGTTTTTTTTTTTTTTTCCTTACAAATCAATGGTTCTAGATCTGAAAAAAAGAGGAACCGTCCGAACCTCAAAAACCGGCCACGGTTCTCAGAACTGTACGGTCCGACCACGGTTCGCACGAGTCCCTGCTTTTTTGCTATTGAACGGTTCTTAAAGCTAAAAAAACCGCAAAATTGAGAGGTTTGAGGGTTTTCCGGTCGGACCGTACGGTCCGGTCCGGTCCGGGTTTCAAAACCATGTGAAGAATCAAGACTTTGATACAAACAAACATGCAAAACTTCATTGGATTCCATGGATTCCCTCAACTTTCTTCGTTATAGGGTTGTTAATAAGGGCCTAAAGGAATTGACATAGTTACTATTGTGTGCGCACACGTGAGTAAAATCCATAAAATCTATTGCAATATGATTCCCGATTGCGTGTTCGCACTTCGCACTATCCATAAAATCTATTTCTTCTCCCTTTTTTCTACTATTACATAAAATCTATTGCAATATTTTGCCACGTCCTCCTAGGAAACGGAATTATAGCCATAGCCATAGGCCATATTTTCTGATGATTTATGGGAAATTATTGTGTACTTCTAGAGTACCATAAATGCGTACTCACCTCTCTCACATGAATAGTGGACCCCACTAATTAAATTCATGATAGGACCCACTATTCATGTGAGAGGGGGGACTACGCATTTATGGTACGCCAAGAATACCTAATAATTTTTCATGATTTAGATTTATCTACGTCCATATTCTAAAAAAAAAAAAAAAAGATTTATCTATGCCTGGAACAGTGGAGCAAACAATTATTTTGGGATTCAACAACAGTTAAAAGGTGTTTCGAATGGCACAAGTCGCATGTAAAATGACGAGGAAGTAACCGTGCTTATCTTGGCTTACTTTGTCAAAATAATGTTAGAGATACATAAAATGGCGCAACTTTATGATGAATTGTGAGTGGTGGAAATATGTCTCTATATGGCCCACCATCACACCTATATTACTCACAACTCGCTACGTAGCAAGTTGTGGCACATAATTGTGGTACAAAGTTATGTCATTTTATGTGTCCTTAGCGTTACTCTAGTTTACCACAGTATTGATAGTTATGTAGTTTAGATAGAGGAAAACTCATTTATGATTGAGTCCTCATTGGCTCAATGTGCAACCACTTAGTAATTTAATAAATATCCACTTGGTGTAATTATGACTTTTAAACCCAATTTTTGTAATATAATAATATATTACTAATATAATACCGGTTCAATTTACAACTTAATTAAAATTCATATGTATGAATCGAGACTGTAATAACAATTAGTGAGGCTCATAATAGAAATAAATTAATTTTAAACATATAATGCATACATATATTTATATATTGGGTCCGATTAATGTATGCCTTTATGGCATATATTAATCATCTATTTTGGAAAATTTTTATAGGGAATTGAAAAAATTGTCAAAACAATTAGGTTATGTTTGGTAACAATTTTTGTTTTCTATTTTCAAAAACTAATTTTTGGGAATATAAATAAAAAAACAATTTTCTTGTATTGTTGAAATTAAAAACATATTTGGTTAGTTGAAATTAAAAAAAAATATATAGTTTTATGAAGAAAAAATAGAAAATGCTAAAATATGTTATTATTAGGATTTGAACTCTAATACTAACTCATTAAATAAGATAGATTCATTAAATTAAATACGTATTTTCATTAATTTTTGAAAATTATAAACTGAAAACAGCCTTTTGTATGTTTTCAATTTCCTTCACAAATTGAGTTTTGAGAATAATTTTTGTTTACTGTCCATTTTGAGTTGTCAAATAAGTTTTTTAATTTTAAAAATAAAAAATTGCTTTCAGATACAGAAAATAAATTAAAAAAATAGTTATAAAAAAAACTACCCTTAATCACCTTTTTATTATTCTATAAAAAATTTTCTGAAATAATTTATTAAACGTATGACGTAAGGCACATGTTAATAAACATTTATAAATTTGGAAACAAGTTTTTTGAAAAAATGTCTTCAATGGAGGAGGCAAGTAGTAGACAGTGGCCAAAGAACTCGGCATTTTATTTTTAGGGTGTGTTTGTTTCGTGTAAAACGTTTTCCAGAAAATACATGTTTTCCGGAAATGGTATTTTCCGAAAAGGAAAATATTTTTAAGTGTTTGGTTGAATTATGAAAATTGTTGTGAAAAATATTTTCATGTGTTTTGTTCTATTAGAAAAATGCTATTTTCCTACAATTTTTTCACATTGATTTCGGCAACAACAACAAAAAATTGATTCCGGCAACAACACAACAACAACAACAACAACAATCAAACTTTAAACAAACAAAACTAAGATGGGTCTGTGTCTAGGTCTCGGCAATGGGTCGACGACGACATCTGGGTCGAAGGTCTGGGTCGTCGGTCGAAGGTCGAAGGCGATGGATCGAACGTTTGGGTCGAACGCCTGGGTCTGGGTCGAACACTTTGGGCTTTGGGTTCGTGGGTCGCCGGCTCTGGTTCGAAGATCGGTGGGTCGTGGCGATCGTGAAGATGGGTTCGCCGGCAAACTCGCACCGCGGAGCTGGGCTCTCTCTCTTCGATCTGGGCTCTCCGTTTCTAATGAGGACTGAATTCATTTTCCACCATCAGGCCTCTATTTTACGGTCAAAGGGGAAATGCATTACCGTTGACCAAATTTTACAAACTAACCAAACACACTAATTTTCCGGAAATGCTTTTCCGGAAGTGGTTTGAAGCCAAAACAAACACACCCTTAGACTCACTAACTTTCTAAACGTGCCCTTTATTTATTTATTTATTTTATTAGTAGTGGGGTCAGCCCAAGGCCACCATTATAAAATGATCTGACTTTGATTAGCAGTGGGGTCAGCCCAAGGCCACCATTATAAAAAGATTTGACTCTTTTAAGTAAGACTTCACCACATTATAATGAACTCAATTATAGTGCGGGATAAAAATAAAAATAGTATATGTTTGATTAGTAAACCTTACATGCAAAAGAGGCATCAAATGTCTTGTAATTGAATTGACACATCTTCATATACAAAGTATTTAAAAGTTTAAGGAGAAAATAATTTGAATTGAGAAATTAACAGCATGTTGTAATTATTAAAAAAAAAAAAAAAAAACTATTGCAGGCCACAAGCGCTGCTAAAACCAAAAAATGACCCCTAAAGGCATATCTAACTTTTACTCACTATTACGGAATTTTATATAAAAATAAAAATAAATACTCAAATTATTGCACAGGATATTAGTTAATGTTAATTCGTCAAATTAGTATATGTTTGATTAATAATCCATAAATTTATTTAATTGACATTTATATATAAAAGATTCTACTTAAATATATTGTCTTAGGCTTTAAATTATATCAAAGCATGCTAGATTTATTTTTTTTAGTTCGAATGTTTAATTTTTTTTTTTTAATTTTAATTTTAAACACAAGATGCTAGATCTATTTTTTAATGAATGAGATTTTGTTTTTATCTCTTTTGACATGTTGGTTGAATATGACATGACATGATGTTAATTTTAAACCCAAGATGCAAGATCTATTTTTCTATGAATGAGATTTTGTTTTTATGTCTCTTTTGACATGTTGGTTGAATATGACATGACATATGTTAGCCACCAATATTTTAGAAGACCAGTTCATTGGGATAGATAGATACCTAATATATTTTCATGTCGTAACTTAGCCTTTAATCTTAGATGAGTGGTTTATACACTAGATGATATCTAATGTAATTTTTGAATGTTACTAGGGCTTCAATCTATGTAGGGGTAATTTTTAGGGGTTGGGTTAGATTGTGAAATTTGTTTTTACAATGGGTCGAGTTGGGTTCAAGTCATAAGATTTACAAATCTGTCTAATATAACCCGACTCACCTATATTTAATATATATTTAAATTCTAAAAAATATAGTTTGTTATTTACTTTTTTACCATTCTTCCTAATAGAATTCAAATCTTAAGTTCTCCTCATATAGTTTGTGTTGGTTTGGTATCATGCTTAGAATTATTTGGTTATAAATTTGCTCTTATTTGTGGTGGTGTTGTTTTAATTCTCAATCTAATATTAATAATAGTAATTAAAAAAATCTATCCAACCCATGAGTCCAACCCGATCCAACCATATCCACATAGGTTGGGTTGGATTTTTTTTAACCCACCATGGTGGGTTGGGTTGAAAAAACTCATCAGCTCATGCAAACCAACTCGACCCATGCATGCCTCTAAATCCATGTAATTATTTTAGATTGTATCTAAGATGAAAGCCATGAAATGTTCTTATATATTATATTTAAATTGATGTAAACTACACATTTGTTATCATTAAAATGATGAATTTATTTTATTATATAGCTTATTTTTCATAAGAATTAAATTAAGTGGAGCCTCTAAATGTACAACTTTCAATCTAGGGGGTACAATGTTCATAGTTGGGCCAGCATTTTGAAAGTCAATGAGACACAGTCTCTCCCATTCACATGAGTTTAGTCCAAAAACTCTAAACTAATAATGGATTGAGGTTGCGATTCTCACATTAATATGTGTGATTTGGCCTCACATGATAGAATTAGGCATAATCATGACAAAAATTTTTTCCTCATTTTGAATTTGAATTTATACTTTTTTTTTTATGAGAGAATTTGAATTTAAATCTAAATTTGAACTTGAATTTATTTTTCTATCACATGGAAAATTGAATATCATTAAAGGCTAAGATTTTTTTTTTCTTTTTATTTCTTTTCTCTTTTAATTATGTCACATGCTTTTAGATTTATGATTTTGGTTACTAGAAAGAGATTAAATTCTATAAGGATGTGATGTAAAACCCATGTTTTACACCACCAATCTCAACATACCACATCATCTTATCACATATTAAATAATAACCATAACCATACTCAATCAATTCTAATACCCATCTAAAAAATCTAACAAATTTGGGAGTTTATTGAGATTTTATGAGGTGTTGTAAGATGTATTTTGTTTTAAGTAAAAAGTGTTGGAAAAATAGTATGGTGTGAATAAGAAATTGGCTCCTAAGTGTCCACTTGAACATGATATTAAAGTGGCGAGAATCTTTGAGTTCCACATAGGAAATGATAGAGAATATGGGTTTATATGCTCATGGGTTGGACATTGGGTTAAGTTTTAGGCACGTGTGGATTGGACCCTCTTGTCCAAATAATAATAATATTTTATTATTTTATTTTTTGAGTTATTAAGTTTGTATACAGTAGTTTTTTTTTTTGAAACAATGTGTCTGTTCAGTAATATATATTTTCATAGTCCCTCATTCATGAAAAATATATATTTGTTTTTGGAGAAACTCTCCTAGAGAGAAAATATTTTGTGCATTTATTTTGAGTCAAAGAGAGAGAAAGAGACATAGATTAGTTCGTAGAGCACGAATCTAATGTGCTTCTTTTTCATACTGTAGATTATTTTATCCTGGAAGGCAGACGTCCGCGAGTCTCTCAAAGTGCCACAAATTGTGTGAGGGGTGAAATTTGCTTAAGGAGATTGTGTCAAACACAAGACTTAATCTAAATCATTCATCCTTCATGCATTTAGTCTGTGAGTTTTTTAATTATTTTGTAGATTTCTTCTTATATGTGCAATATTTTTTTTTTTTTTTATTGTTTTCGTCTATTACATCGATTTATATTACTAGTCGCTAATCCGTGCGATGCATGGAAGAGCTATTGATTATGAAAAAAAAATAAAGAAATATTTAACTTCTATACTTTTCCATAGTTTAGAAGTGTTGTCTGACATTGAATGTTATTGAGTTGCAAGTGCATAGTTACCGAAACCTACAAAGTAATTTACAATTCTTAAATTAATAAAGTAAAACTCCCAATAGTTATATATACACACACTCAAAACTAATATAAACTGCAAATATATAAACAAAGACCATGATATGAGGAAGACACAGCAAGTTTCAAATTTGAGTAGCAATATGACTTTCTTGTAGTAATAACAATATAGACAATTTAAGACATGGAACAATATCAAAATTATAATACCTAATTCCATTATCTTTTTATGTTGAATCCAAACAAATAATTAATCAACCAAAAATCATAGCTTTTAATAAGAAAAAAAATCACATGAACCTAAATAAAAAGCATTTAAGATGAAGAATTAAGATCAACCTACTAAGACGCAAATAACAAAAATCCCAAGACTTAAAACTTTCCCTATGCTGGAAGACATAGGTTGCAGTTTTGAATTTTCTCCGAAAAATAGAGATGCTTTATCTGTCATGTACAATATAAAAAAATAATTAGTAGAAATTTCAATCCAAAAACCAAACTCACGAAAAACAATGTTAATATAAATATGGAGAATAACCCAAATACTCAAAAGAAAATCAATTCTAAGCATAACAAAAGAATAAGGTAGAAAGAAAATCTCAGGCACATATGAAAGCAAATAAAAAATTCGACATAAAAAATAAAATTCATTAATAACAATATAAACAAATATCCACATATGTTGAATTGAAATTTTATTAATAATAACAATATAAACAAATTCGACATAGAATTCATTAATCAAAGAAGAAAGTTGAATCAGATTTGCATCTAGGAAAAGAAACCAAATAGGTAGTGTACCCGTGGGATTGGTGCTTCTACTCCTTAATAGACTTATCCTTTATGTTGAATCGGTTTAACAACTCTGGCCATGGGTTAATGCAACAAATAACCAAAAAAAAGGGGGTTCTAAACCTAAGTAAATTAGGATTCCTAAGCGTGATGTGCTGTGCCCAAAAAATTAAATTGCAATTGTATTAAATTTTCAAAAATACAAATTCTGCAACCCAAAAGCACAAAATACAAAAGAATAATTACAAAATTACATAAATCAACCTGCGATTTTTGGGAGATGTGCTCACCTATGTTTTTGTGGGATTGAAGGTAGTGACAGTAGATAGTTGGAAGGATGAGAAAGAAGGATATTGGTTATTGGGTTGAAAGAGAGAGTCAAATAAAAGAGTTGTAGCGAAATTTGTACAATCAATTTTTCTCTACCAATTACAGTCAACAGAGAGTTGTAGTAGAACTTGTAATTTTCTTTTAAAAGTAATGCTAAAGATACACCTTTACCGATCATAACTCACCATATGGTGAATTATGACATAAAATTATCTCAATTTCGGTGCCCCTAGCATTATTTTCTTTTAGTATTAGATGTTTTTTTGTTAAAGTAATACTTAATAGATTCTAACAGAGAATAGTTTTTGTAATCAATTAATTGTACGGATGTCTACGGCGACACCATTACTCGCACCTATCACACGTGTCATGACACATTATTTCTGACCTTAGTGTACCACTGGTCCGCGGGAACAAAGAGGCAGTTTGTTTTTGAATTTATTTCGCCTCTCGCTCTCTCTCTCTCTCTCTCTCTCTCTCTCTCTCTCACTTTCCGCTTTTGCTTTTCCTCTCTCTCACTTGTTTGTTTTGCTTTTCCTCCATCACCCGATTCTATTACTTTCTGCGGTCTTCTTCACTTACTGCCAAACTCTCTCTATCTCCCTCTTTGTCTCATAACTCATACCCAGTTACCACTATCAAACTTTCAACTCTCTTTCCTTTCCTTAGAGAAAAAAAAATAAAAAATAAAAAATAATGCCAGGATTTGATATCGAAACTCCCTCCCAATGGAGATTCATCAAACGACCGCCCAAGATTTTCTAGAGATAGCTCTCGAAAGACGTGGAACTTGCCATCTTTATTGACTCCTTGTTTTCCTGTTACTCTCAAGTTCATGGACGTGCATGTGTTACCAAGTGAAGATAGAGAACAAGCAAAAAAAGCGCAATTTTGGTTTCAGACACGCAAACACTCGATTAAGATTCTATCTTTTTCTTTTTTTCTATTTTCTTTTCTGCCTGGTCGAATCTTACCCTTCATGGATTTTCTTACTAACCTATTACAGTATTACTATACTTTTTTCCCTCTATTCAAAAGGAATATACCTTTTGAAATAAATAGTTGAACAAAAGTACTATACTTGCAATTGCTCGTGCGTAATTGTTGGAGTCTGAAGTGACAGGAAGAGAGAGAGTGTGTTTGAGATTAAAAAATTATATTTTTTTAACAATTTCATGAACAGTAAGAGTGTGGAATGATTTACATTACACACCATGCTCTTACAAGTTATTGGCCAATAAAAAGTGAAATCATGCAGACGACTTCTTGAAAAACGTACAAGTTGGCCATAAACTTTTCAATAAAAAGTGAAACCATGGTGTCATTTCGTATCCATAAACTTTTCAATCAATTATTATTTTTCATTTTTTAAAAGAGCGTCGATGAATGAATGGTAGGAAAACCAAACACCAAACCATGTTCTAGAAAGAAGAAACAGTGTCAAACAACACCCAACCCAACGAAATAAAACCCAACAATTTTTAGGAAGAAAGAGACGCCGTCAAATAGCACCCAATGAGATAAGTGGAAAGCACTAAATGAGGATAGAGAAAAATTTTTATTAATTAGGTAAATGATGTAAAAAAATAGTAACTTTTTTTTATAGATAATTTTAACCTATAGTGTTTGCTTTTAATAGTAGTTTTTTAACATTAAACTAAAATATCAATCGATTTTTGGTATAGGTAGAGATTGAATTTCAGATCTCTTTTCTGTTATTAGAAACTTTACCAGTTAAATTAATTATAACCAAATGAAACTCACAAATAGTAACCATTTAATTATGTTTTTTTTTTAATGTTAAATCTAAAGAAAATTTATGATTTAGAAATAGTGTAATTTGAGAAACATAACAGAGTCTACTACATCATTATTATTATTATTTTTTTTTTTTGCATAAGAAAGGCTTTATTAGAGAAACATAACAGAGTCTACAAACCAAACACTACATCTTACGAAAACAGACCAGAAACTACAACTTGAAAATACAAACAACACACAGACCTAAACAAACACAAACACCGGCACAAACATACTACAGATAAGACCAACAACTAGTACAGATAAGAACAACAAACACAAAATGCTGGCAAATCTTCAGGTGCAACTGCGTCTTCAGGATGAGGCAAAAGGCAGTACATACCATCAACTCAAACTTCACTATCCTCATCCTTAATTAGGGGCCGCATTCAGATCGATTCTCTTCCAAGTTGAAGGAGGCTGCACTCCCTTCCATGAACGGTTGCGATGCTTCTTCATGTGGCCAAATAAAGCCTTTTCATTGTCATAGGTTTTTTCGCAAAGGACACATTTAAACGGAGGCACATTCAAATCAAGGGCGAGAGCTTTAGCCTTGACAGTGTCACGCGGCTTACTCCTCGGCAGCTGAGCCTGTGCTCCAATTATGGGCCTCATGGTGTCTTCATTAGGATTTTCCATGGTGCTCTTGTGTAATATGGTTATTTGAAAGTGTGTGAAGTAGACTGCGAGAGTGGGTGGTATTTATATATGCCGAATGATGAAGTTGCGGGGTTTCTTTTGGAGTCTTATGCATCTTTGGACCCATCTTTATTCCTCGGAGTCTTTGCCTCTATATGGACCAACATGTCAACCTCTTTGGACCCACCTTCATTCCTCGGAGTCTTTGCCTCTATATGGACCAACATGTCTTCTTGGTTTTTTTTTTTTTTTGGGCGTGACTGATTTCCTTTCGGAGTCTTTGCCTAACCAACATGTTTTATTTATTTATTTATTATTATTTTTAAAGGATGTCTCTATGTAATATAATATAGGTAAGGACAAAGTTTACACATACAAATTATTTTTTATTGTAACAATAGTACACATACAAATGAGATTTTTTTTTTTTTTTTTTTTACTATTGTAACGAGAGTACACATACAAATTATATTGTATCCAATCATTACAAAATTTCACTAAGAAATTAATACAACTATATTTATGTATTTAAAAAAAAATTATTTATATTCTTAACACATGCATTTCAAATTTTGTTCAAATTGAATATTATTTATTATTTGTCCTATAAACTTATTTTTATGTATAATTTAAGATTACAAAAACTTAAAATTTAATTGAAGACATAAATATTTTTTTTTAAATCTTTTTGAAATTTACTAACATGATATAATAATAAAATGCAATTTAATTATAAATTTATTTATAGTAAAAATACTTATTTAATAAAAAGATATAGGTAAAATTTGTAACCATTGCCTACAACTTTGTTAATTAAACAAAATGAATGAGAAAAGTACTATAACTTTTCTAATTACGAATACAAGAAAATGGATTTATCACTCTTTTGTGTGCTTCACATATAAACTAAACAAACTGAGTACCGAACATCAAGAAGTGAAAAATTTTATCAGAACGGTTTAAGTGCAACCTGATATCTTGGATATTTGGGTTGGCTTTGACGGTGACCCAATTTCAACTTCACTTCAGTAGAGTGGGAGGTGAATATGATGATACAGCCATACAGGCTTTATTGTTTTTAATTCTATATTTTATATAATTGGGATCCAGAGGTTGATTTACAATTAAACACTACTTATGTAGATTGGTATTTAATTATTAATTATTATTTTAATTACAAAACATGGTTTATATATATATATATATATATATATATATAAATTATGGCCAGGTCAGGGGTTCATTTGGACCCCACTCCCTGGCCATAAAGGTCAAGCCGCCCCTGCTTTATCCCCTCCCAATCTTTTTTTTTTTTTTTTTGTGAGAATGAAGTACAAACAAACATGTAAATTCGTTGGATTCCCTCAACCAAATGTTTCGTTATAGGGTTGTTAAATTGTTAATAAAGGCTCAAAGGAATCGACATAGTTATTATCGTGTGCCACACGTTAGTAAAATCCATAAAATCTAATCCATAAAATCTATTGCAATATGATTCCCTATAGATTGCGTGTTTGCACTTCCCACTATCACACCGTACAATATTGTGCCGCGTCCTCTAGGGACACGGAATTTTAGCCATAGCCGTAGGACATACTTTTTGAGGATTTAGATTTATCTACGTCAGGAACAGCGGAGCAAACAATTATTTTGGGGATTCAACAACAGTTAAAAGGTGTTTCGAATGGCTAAGTCTCGCATGTAAATTGACATGGAAATAAGCCTACTAATCCTGGCTTAGTTTGTAAAAGTAATGTTAAGTATACATAAAATAGTGTAACTTTATGATGAATTATGAGTGGTGAAAATATGTCCCCATATGACTCACTATTACATTTCTATTATTCACAACTTGTCACATAACAAAATTGTGGCATAAAGTTGTGTTATTTTATATGTTCTTAGCATTACTCTAGTTTGCCAAGGTATTGATAGTTATGTAGTTTGGATAGAGAAAAACTCATCTATGACTGAGTCCTCATTGGCTCAACGTGCAACCACTTGGTAATTTAATAAATATCCACTTGGTGTAATTATGACTTTTAAACCCAACTTTTGTAATATAAAAATAATATATTACTAATATAATGCCTGTTCGACTTACAACTTAATTAAAATTCATATGTATAAATCAAAACTATAATAACAATTAGTGAGGCACATAATAGAAATAAATTAATTTTAAACATATAATGCATACATATATTTATAAATTGGGCCCGACTAGTGTATGCCTTTATAGCATATATTAATCATTCATTTTGGAAAGTTTTTATAAAGAATTGAAAATTTTTTCAAAATAGTTAGGTTATGTTTGGTAATAGTTTTTATTTTCTATTTTCAAAAACTTGTTTTTGGGAATATAAATAAAAAAAAATTTCTTGTATTTTTGAAATTAAAAACATGTTTGGTTAGTTGAAATTAAAAAAATAGTTTTTTGAAGAAAAAAATAGAAAATACTAAAACATGTTGTTACTAGGATTTGAACTTTAATGCTAATTCATTAAAAAATGTGTATTTTTATTGACTTTTGAAAATTAAAAACTGAAAACATCATTTTATATCTTTTTAATTTCCTTCACAAATTAAATTTTGTGAACAGTTTTTGTTTACTGTCCATTTTAAAATGCTAAACAAGTTTTTTAGTTTTAAAAATTAAAAATTATTTTTGAAAACAAAAATAAAAGAAAAAACAGTTACCAAATATACTTTTAATCACTTTTTTATTTTTTTATAAAAAGTTTTCTAATATAGTTTATTAACGTATGACCCAAGGTACATGTTAGTAAAACACTTTATAAATTTGGAAACACATTGTCTTGTAAAAATGTCTGGAGGAGGCGAGTACACAGTGGCCCAAGAACTTTACATTTTACTGTTAGACCCACTAGCTTTCTAAACGTGCCCTTAATTATTTTTGTTTGATTAGCAGTGGGGCAGTCCAAGGCCATCATTATAAAAAGATCGGAAGACTTCACCACACTATAAAGAACTCAATTATAGTGCGGGATAAAAATAAAAATAGTATATGTTTGACTAGAAAACACTACAAGAAAAAGGGGCGGGCTATTGCAGCGGGCCACACATCTGACTTTTAGTGGTGGCTATTATTGCGGCGCTTCGTATAAAAATAAAAATAAACACTCAAATTATTGCGTAGGATATTAGTTAATGTTAATTCGTCAAATCAGTATGTGTTTGATTAATAATCCATAAATTTATTTAGTTGACATTTATATATAAAAAATTCTGCTTAAATATATTGTCTTAGGCTTTAAATTATATCAAAGCACGCTAGACTTATTTTTTTAGTTCCAATGTTTAATTTTTTTTTTTTAATTTTAATTTTTAAACCCAAGATGCTAGATCTATTTTCCTATGAATGAGATTTTGTTTTTATCTCTTTTGACATGTTGGTTGAATATGACATGATATGATGTTAACTTTAAACCCAAGATGCAAGATCTATTTGTCTGTGAGTGAGATTTTGTTGTTATGTCTCTTTGACATGTTGGTTGAATATCACATGACACGATGTTAGCCACCAATATTTTAGAAGACCAGTTCACTAGGATAGATAGATTCTTAATACTTTTCCACATCGTAACTTAGCCTTTAATCTTAAATCAATGGTTCATACACTAGATGATATCTAATGTAATTTTTGAATGTTACTAGGACTTCAATCTATGTAGGGGTATGCAGTAAATTCGCAAAAACCGACCCGATCTAACCTAACCTGCCAGTTGGGTCAATTTTTAGGGGTTGGGTTAGATTGTGAAATTTGTTTTTACAATGGGTCGAGTTGGGTTCGGGTCATAAGATTTACAAATCTGTCTAACATGACCTGACTCACTTATATTTAATATATATTTAAAATTTTAAAAATATAGTTTGTTATTTATTTTTTTTTACCATTCTTCCTAAATAAAACTCAAATCTTAAGTTCTCCTCATATAGTTTGTGTTGGTTTGGTATTATGCTTATAATTATTTGGTTATAAATTTGCTTTTATTTGTGGTGGCGTTGTTTTAATTCTTAATTTAATATTAATAATTGTAATTAAAAAAATCTATCCAACCCATGGGTCCAACCCGATCCAACCATATCCACATGGGTTGGGTTGGATTTTTTTTAACCCACCATGGTGGGTTGGGTTGAAAAAACTCCTCAACTCAAACCAACTTGACCCATGCACGCCTCTAAATCCATGTAATTGTTTTAGATTGTATCTAAGATGAAAGCCATGGAATGTTCTTATATATTATATTTAAATTGATGTAAACTACACATTTGTTATCATGATGAATTTATTTTATTATATAACTTATTTTTCCTAAGAACTAAATTAAGTGGAGCCTCTAAATGTACAACTCTCAATCTAGGGTGTGCAATGTTCATAGTTGGGCCAGCATTTTGAAAGCCAATGAAACACAGTGTTACCCATTCACATGAGTTTAGTCCAAAAACTCTAAACTAATAATGGATTGAGGTTTCAATTCTCACATTAATTTGTGTGATTTGGCCTCACATGATAGAATTAGGCATAATCAAGACAAACAAATTTTCCTCATTTTGAATTTGAATTTATACTTTTTTTTTTTTATGAGAGAATTTGAATTTATATTTAAATTTAAATTTGAACTTGAATTTATTTTCTATCACAGGGAAAATTGAATATCATAAGGCTAAGATTTTTTATTTCTTTTCTCTTTTAATTATGTCACATGCTTTTAGCTTTATGATTTTGGTTACTACAAAGAGATTAAATTCTATAAGGATGTGGTGTAAAATCTATGTTTTACACCTCCAATTCCAACATGCCACATCATCTTATCACATAATAAAAAATAAGCACAACCATACTCAATCAATTCTAATACCCATCTAAAAAATCCAACAAATTTGGGAGTTTATTGAGAATTTATGAGGTGCGGTAAGACGTATTTAGTTTTAGGTAAAAAGATGATATGAGAATCACTTGTTGGATAGTGTAAAACATGGGTTTTACACCCCATCTTTACTAAATTCGGACTCTACTACAAAATGGTTTGATGTATGATCTTTTCATTAGATGTTAATTTAATATATTTTTTTTAAGGAAAAAAAGGGGGCTTGTGTGTGTAATCTTTGTGTGCATACTTAATGTAATATATAAATTATGTGATAAGGTTATAATTTCCTTGGTAAAATTTTGTCAGTCATGGAGGCATTCGGTGGCAATGCCTCAAGGTGCTCATAATTATTCCTTGAATTTTATTTGTTCATTAAGTCATCAAACTCCTCCTGTCATATTTGAATTTCCAAACCATTTAACTTGTACCATATAAAGCTATGTATTACCCACTTTGTAATTCGCATACTCGTCCAGTGGCATTATTTTATGTTTAAACACTCAATGTATCAATTTGATTCCAGCTCACCAGGGCCACCACCAACCAAAATGATGAAGAGAAGGAAAGCAAATGCAACTAGGCCTGGTAGATATAATTTTAGGCTTTTTTTCTAATAGGGTATAATTTTAGGCTTAAGGCATTATAACTTTAGGCAAGTCATTTTCTTATTCATTTGAGATTTTCACTTTTAAGTTTTGTTGTATTTACTATTTACTATTTTTTTTTTATCGTTAATAAAAAGAATTTATCAATAGAAATATAGAATATCTAGTAACCTTATAACCTTTACCAGTAAAGAAAAACTCACTTAAAATCAAATTCATGTGTTGGTTATTTTATGTTTGATTAGAACTTTAATTTTAGAAGCAAAAGTTTCGTTTGAATATTTTGTATAACTTGTACGTAACTAGCTCGTCATCCTTTCGGCCAACTATAATGTAAATACAAACTCTACTACTGTAGTAATTTTTTTTTTTTTTTGGAGGAAGTACTGTAGTAATTTCTTGACTAAAAACTCCATAGTAGAAATTCTACTAATTCTCACTTTTTCGCTTTACTTTATATACTATTCAATAAACTTTCTAAAGCAGAAGAGTTTTGTGGGAAAAAAAAATGTATATATTACAATAAAAATCAATAAATGAACACATTAAATTAATACTTGTTTAGAGTAATAATTTATTTTTAATTACTCACCCAAAATGATATATATAGTTATAGTTATAGACACAGAGAAAATGGAAGACAATAGAAATATGAAAGAGAACTTCTATTATTCGTTGTTTTCAAAACAAAAGAATACAACTATATATAGCAATTAAAAATAGTATGGAAGAGGACAAACTAAAACAAGATAGAAAAGAATCAAAAGAGAAATAGGTGTTCTCCAAATACAAATCTTCTATCTTACTTTTTGTGTTCCATTTTATACTCATTAATTACAACTTTTCTTATGAAATAACCATTTATACTCCATTTTTTTTCACTTTTCTTATAAAACAACCTAAGTTAAAAAAAAAAAAAAAAAAATCATAAAGTATACCATAAAAAGTGGGACAAAGAATTTTTATTAGGTGTCCTCCTAGTAAAATAATATTTCTGACAAGTATGATTGAGTGTATACAAATTTACGATAAAAAAATAGAAAAGAAAAGAAAAGAAGAGTATGTACAACTTTTTAACTAAATGTATGAATGTATAACTTCACTTAGTGCAACAGATAAACCAGTCTTACAAGGTTGAAGAGAGTAATTCTATTTGTAAGAACAGACACATAGAGACAAACTTCCTTATCTAATAATAAAGGATAGTGTTTATAACATTGCCTATTATACATGTCGTACTCACATTTCAGTTTTTGGACTGAAATTGTAACTTGAAGTTACAATTTTCGTCTAAAAATTAAATTATGTGTACGGTGTGTATAATAAGGTGCGCACATTAGCAATTACCCAATAATAAAACATCAATGCATGACTATTGTTTAGTGAAATTTTTTTGGGATACAATATATACTAACATAATCTTTTCTCTCTCTCTCTCTCTTTTTTTTTTTTTTTTTTTTTTTGAAGAGTACAAACATAATTTTAACCATGCATGAGTGGTTAAAATAGTAATTATCAAAATGAATTTCCAGAATCATTGGAAGTATCATATACCCTAAAACATCATAGAAATAAGATTATACATTTTATTCTCGCATCACATATTAGTCCCCATCAGTACTAAAAAAATATGATTATTTAGAGCAATATCTATTACATGTTTAGGATAGATGTTTTGAGTAATCATGCGAGTTGCCCATGTTTCATTAATGTAAATTGTCTTAATGTTATTGGTTAACTTTATTAAGAAGATTAAAAAAGGAATACATCTTGAGCCGTAGCGTTCTCAATAATGATTGGATTTTCCTCAATCCAAGTTACAAATGAATCCAAATTTTTGGCGTATTGAGCCAAAATGTGTGCTAGTCTATTCCCTTGGCATCGAATATGGGAAAACTGTGCTACTCTGAAGTCCTGAAGCCTAGATAAGCATGATGTGATGACGTTGGAGATGGTAGCAGAAGGAGCTATTGTACCAATGAATGCCTGAAAGACAAGTTCTGAGTCACATTCAAAGATTACTTCCTGAAGCCCCATGTCCCATGCAAATATACAGGGGCGGAGGCACGTATAAGGGTGGGGGCGCCATGGCCCCCCCAAAATTTAAATTTTTTTAAAAATATATATACAATTATTTTTATGTTTTCAAAATTTAGTCTACAAAAATAAGAGTTGGCCCCCCCAAATATTTGAATTAGTCCAATAATGCTCTTAAAAAAAATAATTGGTCTAATAGTTATATAAATATAACTTTATTTTGCGCAATTCTATTTTTTATTGTAAAATGTGCTTTTATATCTGTTAAATATTTGATAAAATTTGATATCAAACATGTTTGAATCTATATTTTTCAACCCGTTATATGACGATTAACAAGTCATTGATTCATTAAAAAAAATTTGTCACTAAAACTACACATGAAATGTGTCTTTAGTTGCCATATAATGAGTTAAAGCAAGATAGCTTTAAATATATTTGGAGCCTAACTTATTTTACCAAGTTTTGGATTATTCATGTTTTTGAAAATTTCATTAGTTCAATTGAAAGATTTTTTACTTACTTTAACATAAAATTTGATAATTTGTATTTAAAATGAAACTTTTTAAGAATTTGACTATGAAAATGGAAAAAATGAATTTTATTTTATGAAAGATAGCCGTCAAAAATGATTTTGATTGAAAATACTAAGATTTTTTTTTTTTTTTTTGTTGGGTGTGTGTATATATATAACTTATCAAATAAAAAAGTGTGTGTATATATAATAAAAAAGCGCGCGTGTGTGTACATATGTGTGTGTGTAAGTGTGAAAGTTGTCTTAATAAATATATTAGGGTCGCAACTTAGCCCCCCCAATCAAAAATTCTTGACTCCGCCCCTGCAAATATAATACCTTCCTCCATAGCTTTGGCTTCAGCTTCTATTGGGCCGAGTGGCACCCATAGCTTCTTGCTCATAGCTGCAATGACTTGCCCTTCGTGATCACGAGCCACCACTCCAATGCCTGTGGCTTGCGTTTGTTTGAAGACGATGCCGTCTGTGTTTATCTTGTACCATGGGCTGTTCAGTGGAGACCAAGTGATAGTGTGTGGGACGATGGGTGACTGGAACTTGTGGTTAGCACTCCAAAATTCTTCAAGCAGAAACGTTGCTTTCTGAAGGATGCCAATGTTTGTCTGCCGTGTCCCACCTATTCTAGCTATGTTTCTCTCATGCGAAAGGCTCCAAGCAATAGTAATGATGAGTCCCAAAAGTTCATCCCCAACTTGTTGAACCAACATCAGGTGCCAAAGGAGGTCAAGAAATGAACCAAATCGAATCTCGTGGTGCTGAACAGGGATGCCAAACGAGACCCATACAGCCTGAGCTTTTTTGCATTCCCACAAGACATGGCCACTTGTTTTCGCATCTAGTCCGCAAGCTTCATAGGTTGGGTTGACGATAATTTTTCTGCTACAAAGATTGACCTTTGTTGGCAAGACATTTTTACATGCACGCCATGTGGAAGATCGAATCTTGTTTGGGATGTGTAAGCGCCAAAGAGTTCTCCAAAATAATCTTGTAGTTTGAGTATCTGAGGAACCACTATGGGCAGCAGCTGTGTTGCCATTGATTGAGAGGGCAACCTTGTAAGCACTACTAACAGAGAAGTGGCCTTTCGGAGTGTACGCCCACACTAGGCGATCAGGTGGAAGTCTATGGCTTAGTGGTATGCTAAGGATGGTTTGGGCATCATGTGGTGGCAAAATCTCTTTGATAAAACCGATCCTCCATTGCCTTGTTTCTTGGTCAATCAAGGAATTGACCCGTGAGTTTGTAGGTAGAGCATGTGGATGGGAAGTGATGCGAAAAGTAGAGCTGGTGGGCAGCCATTTGTCCGTCCAAACTGAGATGGAGTCCCCGTTTCCAACCTGCCAGCAGTACCCTTGTTGGACAATTTTTTATGCAGCCATAATGCTCCTCCAAGCATAAGAAGGTGATGATCCTAAAGTGGCAGTGAGGAAGTCACCCTCAGGAAAATATTTGGCTTTGAAGAAAAATAGTAGCACAACAGAAGATAATGCTGTCATCTGCAAAGAAAAGATGTGAAATTTTTAGGCCTCTTTGACATGCTGCCACTCCACTTAAAAGGCCCCTTTCCACTGCTTTTCTTATTAGAGCTGATAGTCCCTCCGCACAAAATAAAAACTGAAAAGGGAAAAGGGGGTCACCTTGGCCAATACCCCTAATAGGGACAATATGCCCACGGGGTTGGCTATTAATTTTTATGGAATAAGTAACTGAGCTAACACATCTTATCACAGTCTTTACCCACATATCATGGAAACCCATTTTGTACACAATCTTTTCTAAGCAACCCCATTCAACCTGGTCAAAAGCTTTGCTCATGTCAAGTTTTAAAGCCATTTCCCCCACTTTACCAGTTCTTCTATGTTTGTGATGTGGTTCGTTGTTTCAAATGCTACAAGAACATTATCCGTTATGAGGTGGTCTGACATAAAAGCACTCTGATTTTCATTGATTATTTTTGGGAGAAAACATTTCAACCTATTGGCTAAAACCTTTGAGGCTAATATGGAAATCACATTGCCAAGGATTATGGATCGGAATTGGGTGATCTTTTAGGGTTCTTTATTTTTGGGATGAGTACTATATGGGTTTCATTAAACTTTGGGGGAATAATAATACCATGATTAAGAAAATCTAGAACAGTATTTGTAACACAATCACCAATCAAGGACCAAAAATGCTAATAAAAGAGAGGAGGCATACCATCAGGGCCTGGAGATTTTTTTGGGTGCATTTGCTTGAGAGCTTTGTGGACTTCATCAGCTCTGAATTCTTGAGTCAAAAAGTTGGAAACAACAGGTTCAACAGCTTCAATCAATGTGGTTGTGTCCGTGGGGCCATTTGAGCGAAACATGTTGGAGAAATACTCCACCGTGATCTGTTCAATCCGTAGTTCATTCACCTGCCATTCCCCATTTGCATCACAGAGGCCATGAATAGTGTTTCGTTGTTTGCGATTGGTAGCCTTTGTATGAAAAAAACTTGTGCTTCGGTCCCTCTCTGTGAGCCAAAAATTTCTAGAGCGTTGTCTCCACATGGTGTTCTCAGCATCTAGCCAAACGTTCAATGCACTACGTACCTCTCTAATTTCAATATCAGTTGCCAAGGTACTAGGTAGCACTTCAAGCACTTGTAGTTTTTTCTGCAAGCTGTCAATCTTGTGTCCCACATGTCCAAATTCAGATTTGTTCCAGGCCATCAACCTATCCCTGCAATTTTTGAGATAGTTTGTAATCGGATGGCCACCAGGTTTATATAGTCCTTTGTACCAGGAATCTTGCACCACTTCTGCACAGCGAAGGTCTCGGAATCACATTTCTTCGAATCAAAAAGTTCTCTTTGATGGTCGTCGATGATGGCGTGTCTCTTTGGAGTGGAGAGACAGTATAGAGTGGTCTAAGGTTGATGATGAAAGATGATGGAGAACTGCCCCTTGAAAGAGTTGTTTCCATTCGTTATTTGCAAGTGCTCTATCCAGATGAATGTGCAAGCGGCCCTTTGTTCTATGACTTTTGGACCAGGTGAATGGAGAACCAACAAAACCCAAATCATGGAAGCCACAAGAATTTATGACTTGACGGAATTGATCTAACTGTTTGGCTGGACGAACACGGCCTCCCGATGTTTCGGCTTTAACAATCTCATTGTAATCCCCAATACAGAGCCAAGGGAGTTGGTTGGATTGTCCAAGTGATTCTAGTAAAGACCATGTTTCCTCACGCTTACTTGTGTCTAGTTGTCCATAAAAGCCTGTCAATCTCCATATTATTCCAGTAAGAGTGCATATGATATGAGTGTTAATATGCCACTGTGAGAAACCTTGAACTGCTACCTGTGAATATGGTTTCCATAGAAGTGCAAGACCACCGCTCTAACCAATGCTAGATACTGCCAATCCCTATGTGTACATGAGTTCTTGTTTTTTGTAGTTCATCTATTCCTATGACAGTTTCGTCTTTATCAAGAAGACGAATTAGGGAGCTTCCTTTTGCAGTGCTCGCTTTATAGCACGAACTGTGCGGGGGTTCCCAAGCCCCCGACAGTTCCAACTGATGGTACTCATTGGACTCGACGGTGCTGCACAGAAGCCACCGTCAATCCTAGTTGTTTTGCGAAGAGTTTGTTGAGAGACATATTTTCATCTTCTATTCTTTGTTTTTTGTCTGCATACGGGCTTGCCTTAAGAGGAATTCCACTAGATTTGCATTTGGGGCCCAAGTGTGGCTTGTCTGTGTCCATGGAGTCCTTGGATCTTTGGGCTTTATTTATCGTTTTCCACGTAACTTGCTGTTAGGCCATGAGAGTTGGTACGGTAGTGTCAGGCCCATTTTGTGGTTCATCTCCTTTAGTAGTAATTGACAATTTTTCCGTTTCTGTGTCAGTAATGGTTGCAGTGAATTGAGGAGATATCACGGGATCTTGTATCAATACATCTGTTACAGCAGCAGTTATGGGAATTGGTGTGTGAGCGTCAGTTGAAGTCAACGGCTGTTTTTGCGAAATTTTTGTCAAATCTCGGTCAATCTCATCAAGGTGGGATTCGAAAAGATCAGGGTCATTTAATATTTCCGCATGTGTCTGGCTATGTCGGGTAGCATTAATTGTCGAGATGCTTGGGTTGTCCCGTGTTTCAGCGGTGTTGGCAGTAGGTCTGCCGACTAGGTGGTGGTGGCTGTCGTTGGTCTGGGATCTCTTGTGGCGTCGTCGTGGTAGCACGATTACTCGGTGGTGGAGGAGCAACGTCAGGGCGCTGCTAGGTTCGCTTTAAACTGGCTTTCAGCCACACCCTATATTGTTGATCTTCTTTCCTTAGAGTGCCTTTGCTGTGTACCCAAAGTTTACAGTCCCTTTCATCGTGGTTGAGCAAACCACACCAATAACAAAATATCGGCATATGCTCGTATTGGAAGGAAACCCACTAGGGTGATGATTCCCCCACATCCACTTTTATGCCACGACACAAAGGCTGGCCCATGTTGATATTAACATGAACACGTAAGCACTTGCCTCGATAGTCACCTATTGGAGAAGCATCTACCTGTTCAACGAGGCCACCGAGTTGCTTATTGCCTCTGTGTTCTCCTTGTTCATGTGTTGGATTGGAAGGTCGTGTATTTGAACCCAGAAGCTGGCTCGATCAAACCGTGCATCCTTGACTACTTCATTATTCTCCAACTTGTACAAGCCGAGTTGATACTTTTCAAAAGACCATGGTCCACGCATTAGAATGTGGTTCGGGTCATATTCTTCATCAAACAAAACCAAGACCATATTAGAGTCAAGATCCCAAATGTCAAAGCTTTTCTCAGTCTTCCACATACTCTTGAGCGTGTGTAGAACGGCTTCCATATTGATTCTTCTCTTCGTAAAGAACTTCACTACCAAAACCTTACCATTCCCTGTGATTGTGGGAGTGAGAGCAATGGATTGGTTTTCAATCTGGTTTAACAATAGCCTATTCGATTTACTTGTAATATCATCCATATTGGATGGTGGAGGAGTGTGTAGGAGGGAGAGGGTGAAAAGGATAGAGAACGAGGTCCCACCAGAAAGGGGAAGATGCCTATTTGTAGATAGGAAGATATTTTCACAATTCTAGGAGTTCAGAGAAAACCTAGAGGAGAAAAAAGTCGTGTTGTCTTGGTTAGTAGTAGAGTTAGTTACTAATTGAAAGTTGTAAACACTGCGTAGCAATAGATTTTAAGTTTGTTAGAATAGTTTTCGTTTTCCTACCTTTGTTTTCAATGTATATAAATAGAGATCCTCTTGTACAAGTAGTTGATCGAATTCTACCAATTTTTCCTCTATTCCTTTATTCAACTTTTGTTATGGTTTTCAGAGCTCTTTTGAGCCTTCATTTTCTTTCCCATTCATGGCCACCACCTTCCCTATAACCTCTAAATTTTCTATTTTTGTTCATTGAGAATCCATTGAGTCATTACTATTGGCTCAATATATAGAGGTATTCCAGGTGTACTTCTAGTAATCCAGTTACTTATAGGAGAAAACTACACTACAAGAAAATTGAGCTATTGTGGCGGGTTTTTTGCGACGGTTGCAAAAACTGCAGCCATATGTCACATATTGCAGTCCTTTTTTGGCCCGCCGCTGTAGATGAGATATGTTGTGGCGTTTCATTGGACCGCGCAATAGATCTAGCCTTTTGCGGTGTACTACAGTGGCACTATATAAATATGTGTTTTAGTGGCGTTAGACTTAGCTATAGCAGCGCTCCATAGACTTGTCGCAATAAATATGCCCTTTTGCGGCATACTACAGTAGTGGTATATAAAACCGCCGCAATATATAAGTTTTAGCGGCATTTCTATTACTTACAGCGGCGGGTTGGATGACCGCCACAATAGATACTTTTTTTTGCGGCGCTTTTTCTTAGTTATAGCGGTGGTTTGGACTGCCGTAATAGACCTTTTAATTGCTCGCGTCTAGTCCAATGTATCCCTCTGTTGTTTTGGCCTAAGCACCATTTTGGCTTTTCATTTCCCTCATTATTTCATTTTCCAATGATTCGTCTATTGTTAGCTCTAAGAAAAAACTCACACACACTCTCTCTCTTTCTCTCTGTATAAGCATTTTCATCACCAATCCTTTACCACAGGTCACCACTAACGTCCTTCGCCGGCACCGCTATAAAGATTTCCTGACTGTCATCAGCTGCCATCACCACCGCCGGCAATAACCAAAAATAAATATTTTAAAATTTTCACTGGTCCAATTTTTTCCCTCTGTTTTTTTTTTTCCTTGCCTAGACCTATCACTTTAGTGTCTAACCTTTTCATTTCTCATCCATTTGTCTCCCTCTCAAAAAATAAAATAAAATAAAATAAAATAAACATGCTCTCTCTCGCTCTCAAAATCTCTCGTCACTCTCAAAACCCAGTGATTGATCTTCCTACCACCAGCACGCATCCTCACCAGCACACATCCTCACTGCCACGCATCCTCACTCTCAAAATCCAGCTTGGGTCTCTCTCTATTAGCACTCTTCGCCGCCGCTCACCGATTGAAGGCCCCAAAAACAGCCAATGAGGCTTGGACGAAGCCAAATGCTTGGCTTTTGCCATTGACAGTGCCGACGAAGCTAGGTAAAAATTAGTTCTTTTTTTTTTTTTTTTTCTTTTTTAATCTCAATGATATCAAATTTTCTTTTTTGGGTAATTAGTCTTTTTTTTTTTTTTTACCCAACAAACATGCATTGTTGTTGGGGTGGCTTTACCAATATGGCCGGCGGGTGGGGTTCAAATCTTGGCCATAATTTATATATGTAATTTTTAATAATTTTTTTTAGCCCTTAAAATAAAAATTTGAACCTCCTGGCGCTAATTTTTGTTTAAACCCAGCTAATATAAGTTTGAATATGATGATTTTAATGCTATTTTCACAATAATTTAACAATAAAGGTTAAGTGACAAGTTGTAACTAGTTTTTATCATGACTCACAACTAATATCACTTTTTTCCTACCTTTAACAATTTGCCACCTAGGTTTTGTTGTGAAAGTGCTATGTTAATAGCACTACTCTTAAAATATTCAATTTTATAAGAAAGAAAAAAATATTTCAAATTTTTGCTCATTCATTAAAAAAAATTCCAAGACTTTGGCTTACTTTTTCATTGACAGCAAAATAAAGTTGTTTTTCCTTGCACTTTTCTTCTTCATCAACAAAAAAGTACATCACTGTTACAAACAACAGATCTATATCTATATCTGTGATTCTTTCCTCATTCTCTCTATCTTTCTTTTTCCTTTTTATGTTTTCTTAATTTTTCTCTCTATTTGATCAAGTAATTTGATAAATGCTCTATAGATTTTCAAATCCAAAAATTCTTTTAGTGCTTGCTCCAATTACAAGAGACTGAGCACATGTATGGTTAAGAATTCATACATTTTAAAAGTTAAAACTAATATCAATTACTATTTTTTTCTTCTTAGTTTAACATTTACCGTTATATATTACATTAAGTATGCACACAAAGATTACACATGCAAGCCCCCTTTTTTTCCTTAAAAAAAAATATAAAATTAACATCTAATGAAAAGATCATACATCAAATCATTTTGTAGTAGAGTTCGAATTTAGTAAGGATGGGGTGTAAAACTCATGTTTTACACTATCTAACAAGAGATTCTCATATCATCTTTTTAACTAAAACTAAATACTTCTTACCAAACCTCATAAAATCTCAATAAACTCCCAAATTTGTTGGATTTTTTAGATGGGTATTAGAATTTATTGAATATGGTTATGCTTATTCTTTATCATGTGATAAGATGATGTGGCATGTTGAGATTGGAGGTGTAAAACTTAGATTTTACACCATATCCTTATAGAATTTAATCTCTTTGTAGTAACCAAAATCATAGAGCTAAAAGCATGTGACATAATTAAAAAAGAAAAGAAATAAAAAAAATCTTAGCCTTTGATGATATTCAATTTTCCATGTGATAGAAAAATAAATTCAAGTTCAAATTTAAATTTAAATATAAATTATAATTCTCTCATAAAAAAAAAGTATAAATTCAAATTCAAATTCAAAATGAGGAAATTTTGTTTGTCTTGATTATGCCTAATTCTATCATGTAAGGCCAAATCACATGTATTAATGTGAGAATCACAACCTCAGTCCATTATTAGTTTAGAATTTTTGGACTAAACTCAAGTAAGTAGGTGAAACCGTGTTTCATTGACTTTCAAAATGTCGGCCCGACTATGAACATTGTACCCCTCACCGTTTGTAGTGCTCCAGCGAGACCTGCACCATTCGAAACACCTTTATAACAGTTGTTGAGTCACCAAAATAATTGTTTGTTCCACTGTTCGAGGACGTAAATAAATCTAATTCTTCAAAAAATATGTCCCATGGGCTATGGTTATAATTATGGAGGGAGATAGTACGGAGGGCAAACGTGCAATCTGCAGAGAGTCATATTGCAATAGATTACATAACTTTCAATGTTTTTTTGGGATTTCTCAAAAAAAAAAAAAGTTTTTTTTTTGGCAATCATTTTTTTTTCATCCACAACTCGTGGCCAACCTTGTTTTTCTATAAATAATAAAATTTTCTTCTCCATACTTATTTTAGAGGTTGAAGATATTTTTTTTTATTTTATTATTATTATTTTTTTGTTTCTCCTTGTCACTAAAAAAAATAAGGGCCTGTTTGGTAGCCCATTTTGAACACACTTTTGAGCATTTTAAATAACATTACACACACACTTTTTCACCTACACGTATATTAAAAACATCCAAACAATATTACTCAAACTCTTCTCTCAAACACTCTCTAAATATCATTGAATTTTTCAATGTTGTGTTGTGACATATCCATTTCTTTGTCTCTCTGTCTCGACTAAAGTGACGAGTTCTATAGCTCCTGGTTCGCACCACTTTTGGTATCGCCCATCTTTTTCGATACTGGTCTTTAGACCCAACAAATAAGAGGCATAAGTATCCAACATATGGCCCATAGTGGGCCCATAGATTTATAAGCACCGCACCGGCGTCGAAGCGGGATTATCCGTACAGCTTAATTGTCAATTCTGGGACCCACTCAGCATGTCCTGCGGACGTAGCCAACTTGCAACGTTGTCATCAAATTCCATTGACCCAGTCTTGGAGAAAAAAAAAATGAAAAAAATGGCTTCTACTTTCAAACACCAAATTACTATTAAAGCGAGTATAAGAAATGAATGAGAAAGGTGAAAATAGTACATGTGAAGATGCATTAAAGTTCTTAAAAAAAAAAAAAAGATGCATTAAAGTTACAAGATTTTCTACCGAATTGACAATTAAGCTGAATTGTATAAGGCGTGCGTGGCTGTGTCCAGGGGCAGTAAAAAGGAGACATCCTTTTAAAAATAAAGGCCTGGAGACGTGGATTTTCAAAACTCATAGGGGTAGTCAACAACGTTGTCTGTTTGGCCAAATAAAAGAGATTCTTTGGATCCTTCTGCATTATAATTTTTTTAGCCAAACAACGTTGGATTAAAATAAAGGCATCCTCTGCAAGTCAGAGTCATATTTTAATCCAACACTACCCCTATGAGTGTTGAAAATCCATACGTCTCAAACTCATAGGGGTAGTCAATACTTGCACTATGCAAGTCAGAGTCATATTTTAATTGTAAATTCGGTAGACAATTATCCGTACAGCTTAATTGTCAATTCGGTAGAAAATCTTGTAACTTTAATGCATCTTGACATGTACTATTTTGACTTTTCTCATTCATTTCTTATATAATAATAATAATTTGGTGTTTGAAAGTAGAAGCCATTTTTTTCATTTTTTTTTTCCTCCAAGACTGGGTCAACGGAATTTGATGACAACGTAAGTTTGGCTACGTCCGCAGGACATGCTAAGTGGGTCCCAGAATTGACAATTAAGCTGTACGGATAATTGTCTACTTCTGTAAACATGTAATGAGATGTACTCTTAAGTAAAGATTTTCAACCGAATTGACAACGTTTTGTTGGTTACCCCTCTGCCAATCAATCCACAATCAATCCACATAATAGATTGGTACTGCCAGCATTTTGCCTTTTTTTGGTTTACCCGGCGCATGAAGTTGGGATTATCTTGGCATACTTTCCCCTCATCTTGGTGATGGTGCTACCTCCAACTTGTCATTAGTCCAACCAGTTTTAATTTGCAAATTTGAAAGTGTATATAAATTTCTCTCATCTTATGTTTTTTATAATTTTTTTCCTGAATACTATGTGGTCTTGGGGTGTGCGCAGTACGGTCGGTTAGGTTTTTTCATAAATTTGTTACCGAACCGATAGGGATCGGTTTTCTCATAATTAAAATTGATGCATACTGCTTAGGATCGGTTTTCCGACCTATAACGGTGCAGTTTTTTGCGGTTTATTTAATTGGTTTGATCGGTTTGAAACATTAAAAATTTTATTTGTTTTTTTATTAAAAAATATATATATGTTCAACCAATTGATAATTTGATATATATGCCCAGAAACATATTGATATTAAAACAATTGATAATTTGATATATAAACAATAAAGAAATATGCCCAGAAACATATATATATATATATATATATATATATATATATATATATATATATAAACAAATTGATATATAAGCAATTAGCCCAGAAACGGATTGATATGCCCAAAAACAGATTGATAATATAGTTAGTAGTTATTGGCTCTTGTACTTTGTGTTAACTTGTTCTTTTTATGCCTTGGCTAGCACTTGAACCAATCTACCACACCAGTCAAAGAAGTAAAGATATGAAGAGTGAGAGATAACTCTCAGTCTCAGTCTCAGTCTCCCCTCCCTAACAATCAAAAAAAAGGAAAAAAAAAGTTAGCAGACTTGAAATTATTTTTAGTTTTGACAATAACTTTTAGAAGATAATTAAAACTAAAAATAATTTGTTTATTATTTTCTAAAAGTTGATGCTGCCAACTGGGGGGGGGGGGGGGGGGGGGTGTCATTTATAACAAAAAATAACACTTTGTAAAAGTTGATGCTGACAATTTATGAGACTAATTCTCATAAATTGTCAGCATCAACTTTTACAATTAGTCTCATAAGTGGAGGAACGTGGCAAACCCAAAGTGTTATTTTGTTATAAATAACCCCTCCGCCCCACAAAATCCTCTCGCAGTCCCCTTCACACTCTTTCACACTCTTTCAAGTAACCATACTACACAAGAAGACCACCATGGAAAACCCTACTGATTTGCAATTCCCACCCAACCAGACGCAACACAACCCTGGGCCTATCAATGCCGGTCATAAAGCATCAACTTTGCCAAAGACTGAAAACACCATGAGGCACAGTGTTGCTGGAGGGGCCATTGTCAAGGCTAAAGCTCACATCCCTGATTTGAATGTGCCTCTAGTGCAGTATGAATGTGCCCTTTGCGGAGTTCCGTACGACAGGTTAAGGGCTATATGTGGCCACATGAAGAAGCATCGCAACCGTTCATGGAAGGGACTAGAGCCTCCATCAACTGTGGTGAGTTTCAATCTGAATGAGGTCCCTAAGGATGACGATAAGTGAAATTTGAGTTGATGGTTATGCTGCCTTTTAGTTCACAATAAGGAGAATAATGTTTACACTCCATAAAGATGATGTATCAGTTTGTTTTTTCTTTCTTTTTTTAGCATGATGCATGTATTAGTTTCTTATTTAAAGTTTATGATTATCTTAAATATCCTACAATTCATTCATCCTCTCTCTTTTACAATTCTAAGTTTGTAAAGTATTCAACGTGATAAGCGCGACAAATGACGTGGAGGAAAAAAAAAAAATGCAAAAAATGGCTTCTACTTCGTTAAAAGTTGGAGAAAAAGTTCTCAACCATCAAACCATACTTTTGTCTTGTACTACATATTGCACCTATTTCACTAGTGCAGACTGGGTCAACGACATTGGATTAGAGTCATTATATTACCGACGTTCCTCCATTTATGAGACTTTGCTGTGTCATGACTATGATTCCCATCTCAACCCAAAAGTGTAATGTGCATAAGATAGATAGACTTACACACTTTGTTAACACCACTAAGGAACCGCGTATGGTATATTATTCACGTCTCTCTCTCTCTCTCTCCCATGATTAGTGTTACTTAAAAATATAATGAATAAATGTTTGAAATTATTTTTTTGATTGGTGACATGCCAATTTGTAAGACATAAGTAGTAAAATTTGTAGTATTTTTAGCATCATTCAAGGATAAAATACTGTGAAAAGTATTTAAAGAGTGAAAATTGTGTAAATAATGATATCAAAGTTTGAATGAATTGTAGGATGTTTGATAGTGATATGAATTCATATCACTATCAAACTTCAAAGTTTGAATGAATTGTAGGATGTTTGATAGTGATATGAATTCATATCACTATCAAAGTTTGATAGTGATATGAATTCATATCACTATCAAACACCCTACAATTCATTCAAACTTTGATATCATTCTCAAACTTTCATATCATGTGGTAGGATGTTCAAGTGTTGCTAATCAACTAATGAAGGCATAAATATTTTGGTTTGAGAGTGACTAGGAGAAAAAGTTTCAAATACCAAACCATGCTTTTGGTTATCGTGTCACGGACAGATAATTTGAGAGAATTGGTCTTAATAATTTGAGAGAATCATGATATTAATTATAAACAAACACCAAAAGCATGGTTTGGCGTTTGAGAACTTCATCACTCAATAGTTTTTAATTTGATGCAAATATTGACAAATCTACCATTAGATTACATTATCTTTTTATATTCTTTATACTTGCAAAATTTTAAGGTAATCAAAAATTAATATCCATATCATCAATCAATTGTTAAAATTCAAATTTTTGTAGTTTAAAATAATGCATAAAATATGAATTTATAGATCAAATGGTAAATAACATCCGATTGATATGAAAGTTGGCATGCATGTTAAGAATATATAAAACATGTAATTCAACAGTTGGATTTTCAAAATATTAATTCAATAACAAGTTATTAGGTAGTGTAACATTACTTAGAGTCGTTATAATTGGATTAAAGTCGTTATATTACCTCCTCTGCATCATCAATGACATCATGTTATAATTGGATTAGAGTCGTTATATTACCCCTCTGCATGATCACCCCCCACAAGAAAAAGTTGGTCCATGTCATCAAACTTTTTTTTTTTTTTTTTTGATGGGGTCATCAAACATTTTATAATTGTCATCAATGACATCATGTAAAAACGTACACAACCCGGGTAGTACCTATCTGGGAGTGAAATTCTTAACAAACCAAGAATATTCACCTGAAAATAATTGAAAGTCAAGTTGTAGCAGGAGGTTTTGAAAGAATATGAATGTTTGTACAGATTTTAATCAATCAGATAGATAGTGAGAAAGAAGCAAAATACAATAAAGTATTCATCGTGATAAGCGCGACAACTGACGTGGAGGAAAAAAAAAATGCAAAAAATGGCTTCTACTTCATTAAAAGTTGGAGAAAATTTTCTCAAACACCAATTGATAGAGTCATTATATTACCGACATTGGATTATGTATCAATTGATAGGTACTACCCCGGTTGATGTACGTTTTTACATGTTGTCATTGATGACAATTATAAAATGTTTGATGACCCCATCAAAAAAAAAAAATAGAAAATAAAAAATGTTTGATGACAATTGATATATGGTTATATGTATCAAATATCAATTGATACAGGGGTTTCCACAAAAAATCCTCTCGCAGTCCCCCTTCACACTCTTTCAAGTAACCATATTACATGTAAAGTAGCCACTTGATATTAAAAAATAATAATAAATAAATAGTGTTGTCAATGGGTCAACGACATTGGATTAGAGTCATTATATTACCCCTCTGCATGATCCCCCCCCCCCCCTACAAAAAAAAGTTGGTCCATATTATATTACCTCTTCAAAGATTCCAAAAGGAACCATGCAACTTCATCATTCCAGAGATATAGCCGTAATCACTTTGTTGGCATTTCTTTAGACGTGTGGATCCAAAAAATCTCCTTCACAAACAGACAACGTTGTTGTCTTCCCCTCGGTATGTTTATTAACTATAAATACCCCCAAGCCTCTCGCAGTCCCCTCACACTCTTTCAAGTTTCAAGTAACCATACTACACAAGAAGACCACCTTGGAAAACCCTACTGATTTCCAATTCCCACCCAACCAGACGCAACACAACCCTGGGCCTATCAATTAATGCCGGTCATAAAGCATCAACTTTGCCAAAGACTGAAAACACCATGAGTCACAGTGTTGCTGGAGGGGCCATTGTCAAGGCTAAAGCTCACATCCCTGATTTGAATGTGCCTCTAGTGCAGTATGAATGTGCCCTTTGCGGAGTTCCGTACGACAGGTTAAGGGCTATATGTGGCCACATGAAGAAGCATCGCAACCGTTCATGGAAGGGACTAGAGCCTCCTTCAACTGTGGTGAGTTTCAATCTGAATGAGGTCCCTAAGGATGACGATAAGTGAAATTTGAGTTGATGGTCATACCGCCTTTTGGTTCACAATAATGCGATTTCGCTTGTTTTAATTTTTTAGAATGCTATGTGTGGTTATCATAAGGAGAATAATGTTTACATTCCATAAAGATGATGTATCAGGTTTATTTATTTATTTATTTATTTTTAGCATGATGCATGTATTAGTTTCTTATTTAAAGTTGATGGTTATCTTAAATATCCTACAATTCATTCATCCACTCTCTTTTAAAAAATAAAAAATAATAATTGATTGAAAAGTTTATGAATATGAAATGCGGCGGGGGTGAGCAGACCTGAGCCGACCCAACTGATCGACGCTGATCAAACCATACCGCCTTTGTCACCGATTGACTGAACCGAGGCTGACGATTGGATGGAGAATCCTGCTCCGACGCTAGTGAGGTGCTGCCATCGGAATTGCAACTCCAAACCGAGTTGGTTACCGACCCGACCGATATGGCGATATTTTGTTTCGTTTTGTAGGTGTTCTCACGTTTAGTGTTTTGTTGACAAAATGATTCATTTCACTTAGGCTGCGTTTGTTTTGGCTGAAAAGCGTTTCAGGAAATCATTTTACACCCCTCTATGTGTTTGGTAAGCACTGAAAATTGGGTCAAACGGAAATCAATTTCCGCATTAGCCGTAAAATACACCTCTTGGCCCGTAAAACCATTTCAAGTTTTATTTTACCTTCAAAGCATTTACACTCCTCACACACTCTCTCGAAGCTTCTCACACGCACTTCTCACAGACACTTCTAAGTTCAATATACTTACTATAGACTTCTGGTGGCGTAAGAAAAAAGTATTTTCAGCATTACATTGTTATTTCCGGTAATTGTTTCGTTCTGTTGTGCACATCTATAAGCATGGTTGTGTGTGTGTTTGATTTGTTGTTCATATTCCGAGCGTAATTACTAAATGCTACTCTCATTATTAAATGCTACTCTCACTATACAATTTTCAAATGTAGTAATGTCGAAAGGAAAAAAGAAGGTGGGCGGCACTAAGCACTTCAGGTGAGGGATTTTTTGTGCTATTTTTATGGGATTTTTTGGGAGCACAGAAAGATATGGGGCTCTCAAACTTTCCAAGTCCAGCTGAGGGAGTACTTCCTGTGCTAGTAATGAACACAGTTCTATCAGTGGCTTTCTTGAAGAACATGGTGAGGTCTTTGCTCCAAGTGATGGGTGCTACTGCTCGTGATCAAAATCTTTCAAATTTAGAGGAAGAGCAAGATGGGTGTGTTCAAAATGCATGGGAGAGACGCATTTCAATAACCCAGTTCAAGTTTTTGTGCCAAAACAGGTCCATTAAGCTTAGGAGCACAAGTAAAAATTAGAAGTGAAACTTGTACTAGTAGGAGGGCCAAAATTGGGAATTAACCACATTTTCCCAACTATATAATTAGTAGGCATGATTTTGAAACTACTATATCTCAAGTCTAAGATGCTCGATTTAGGGCCTATAAATCGAGTCTTTGAGGCTTGGTTTGCATGTTCTGATCAGGGGGTTGCAGTGTCATGCGCTAATGGGGGTTGCAGTGTCATGCGCCAAGGAGCTAGTCAGGCCCTTAGCTTGCACGTGTCCCCTCTAAACTTTGTTTTCCCTCCTCGAGAAGTGGTAAAGGAGATGGGAAAACAAACAGCTCAGTGTTGAGCAAAAGAAGACAACACGTGAACAAACTTTTATTTGAAAATATTGAGTTGACAGTACACTTCACAAGTCACACTAGCTTAGATACACACGGCAACCACTTACTTTTATAAGATACACTCAGTCACCAAAATACACTTGCTTCACTCTACATACTTCATGCTTCACAAATGGGAACCAAAAAAGACTTTGCAAGAACAATTGAACAAACCAAAGGTTGCTAGGCATTGCATATTTTCCGTAAAATGTTTGAACAAACCAAACATGGGAATTGATTTTCTGTAAAACGAATTCCATTTTCCGTAAAATGTTTGATCGAACCAAACATGGGAATTGATTTTCTGTAAAACGAATTCCGAGGCAGCCAAACATTGGAATTTGTTTTTTGCCCTATTTTCCATGTTGCAACCAAACAGCCTGAATACATTTTCCTTACAGGAAAACAATTTCCCCTGAAATGATTTTACGCTCGGAATTGACTTTCTGTTCAACCAAACGCAGCCTTAGTAATTAAAAAACAAAATATTTCAAAACGGCGTCGTTTTGAGTTAGGGTTGCTGATTTCTGCCTAGTATAAATTGCATTTTTCTACTCTCAACCGCTCAACTCTCTCAGACGCTCTATCTCAGTATCTCTTGCTCTCGCCTAAGTCCGTGGACTGTGACCAACAACTGACCGTGAGTCACCTCTTGCAGCTCGGCAGGCTCACCATTCACGAGTCACGACCAAGCCAGCTACCGCACTTATGGAACCTTCAAAATTGGCCAAGTTAGTAATGAGGTGAACCTGATATCTTGCCATGTTTGTACAATTCTAAGTTTGTAAAGTGTGTCTTCATATTGGAGAAAGACATGTGCTATTGTCCCATACGTGAGAATATGTAAATTTCAAGTCAGTTGAAGAATATTTCTTCTATGTGTTCCTTATTCCTGTCTTGAGAATGCATAACAGGTGAGAGCTTCGTCAATTGAAGAAAACAACTACATTGGGTTTGCAATAGGCTATTTTAAAGGTGTTTCCAAAGAAATGGCCCAAAACGTAGCTACCCAATGGCCCATAATTAACAATTAACACTTTAATTGTTAATCAAATCAATTATAATTTTAAGTCTGCTAACTTTTTTTTCCTGCATTTTGATTGTTAGGGAGGGGAGACTGAGACTGAGAGAGTTCTCTCACTCTTCATATCTTTACTTCTTTGACTGGTTTGGTAGATTGGTTCAAGTGCTAGCCAAAGTATAAAAAGAACAAGTTAACACAAAGTACAAGAGCCAATAACTACTAACTATATTATCAATCTATTTTTGGGCATATCAATCCGTTTTTGGGCTAATTGCTTATATATCAATTTGTTTATATATCTGTCTCTGGGCATATTTCTTTACTGCTTATATATCAAATTATCAATTGTTTTAATATCAATATGTTTCTGGGCATATATATCAAATTATCAATTGGATTTGTCACTCTTTTGCGTGAATCACATATAAACTAAACAAAGTGACTACCAAAAATGGATTTCATCTTCTGAGGGTAAATTCTGGGACCCACTTAGCATGACCCTCAGAAAATGGATTTCACTTTGTTGGCATCTAATATAGGAAATTCCAGGCTTATAAAACAGAGATTAGGGTTCCAACAGCGAGTGAAAAACTGGGGAAAAAAAATGTATTTGCTTATAGTTTTTTTTTTTTTTTTGGGACCGCGTGAGTTGAGTTTCAGATGGGTCCGTACTTGAGATGGGATAGTTGGAAGGTTACAAAAGTGGAGGCTTTCACACCTTTTCTTTCTCCTGATTTGTGTATAGTTTTTTTTTTTTTTTTTTTTTTTTTTTGGGAAGTGAGTTGAGACTTGAGACTTGAGACTTGAGACTTGAGAGGGTAGTACTTTGTTGTTTTTATTTTGGTTTGTCATTCACAGAGATTAGGGTTTCAGTTTTCACTCGCTATTGGAACCCTAATCTCTGTTTGGCGAGTGAGAAACTGGGGAAAAAAAAGTATTTCAGATTTGAGAGAGGCTGTGTATTAAAAAATTGTTTTAATAATGTACCTATAGTGTTCCCATAATTATAACTGACATTGTTTTGATTGGTTAAGAGTATGAAAAAGTGAGACCTAGAGAGGATGAAAAGGGTTGGGATATGGAAAAGTAGAAGAATAAACAACAAATATAAATTTTATTTGTTTGGTTGAGAAAAAAAAAAGATAATAAAAAAAAGATAGTTTATATAAATTTTTTGCTATTATATCCTTATTACGTAGTTTTTTTATAATTATTATATAAGAAAATATTGCCTACTACTGGGTCAACGACATTGGATTAGAGTCATTAGACAACGTTGTAAGTTGGCTACGTCCCCACGGCATTCCAAGTGGTCCCAGAATCTCCCCCTCATTTGTGGCCAGATAGACAAAAAATTATATCTTGTTTCGGGTGTATATGCCATATCTTTCACAGCAGTTGAGTCCCACAGCTGTGTGGGACCTAACTGTTGTGAGAGAGATGACATATATACTTGAAACATGATATACTATCTCCAGATAGACAACGCTTTGTTGGTGACCCGTCTGCATGATGTGTTAAAATGCCGCCCACCAACACCAATGATTTGAACATTCTATTTTGACAAATGACATTGACAACACTATTTATTTATTATTATTTTTGAATATCAAGTGGCTACTTTATTTTTGCCTGATTTGAATGTGCACCCCAACACCTCATCAAATTCCAAAACTTCTTCTTCTCCCTTATATACGCAATAGAGACCCTTCTCAAAAAACAGACATGGGAGAGATCAGTGGTGGAGTTAGGATTTTAGTCTAGAGAGCAAAGTTAAAAAATGATATTAAAAGTGAAATTAATCTAAAAAATATTAATCAACAATAATAACAAAATAAATAAAAATATGAATATATTTCATATTATTAAAATAAATAAACAAAAATAACCGATTCATAGCTACTAAAAAATTTATAAACTGATGGAGTAAAAATGTGATTAGTGTTACTTAACAATATAATGAATAAATGTTTGAAATTAGTTTTTTGATTTGTAACATTCTAATTTGTAAGACATAAGTAGTCAAATTTGTAGCATCTTTAACATCATTTAGGGATAAAATGCTGTAAAAAATATCCTAAAGAATGAAAATTGTGTAAATAATTATATAAAATAAAAAATAGTGAAATAGGTAGAATACGTAGGACAGGACAAGACAAAAGCATGTTTCGGTGTTTGAGAACTTTTTCTCCAACTTTCAATGAAGGAGAAGCCATTTTTTGCATTTTTTTTTTCCCTCCATGTCCGTAAGTTACTAATGCACTACAGACTGGGTCAACGACATTGGATTAGAGTCATTAGACAACGTTGTAAGTTGGCTACGTCCCCACGGCATTCCAAGTGGGTCCCAGAATCTCCCCCTCATCTGTGGTCAGATAGACAACGTTTTGTTGGTGACCCCTCTGCATGATGTGTTAAAATACCGCCTAAACACCACATAGTATTCAGGAAAAAAATTATAAAAAACATGGGATGAGAGAAATTTATATACACTTTCAAATTTGCAAATTAAAACTGGTTGGACTAATGACAAGTTGGAGGTAGCAGCATCACCAAGATGAGGGGAAAGTATGCCAAGATAATCCCAACTTCATGCGCCGGGTAAACAAAAAAAAGGCAAAATGCTGGCAGTACCAATCTATTATGTGGATTGATTGTAGATGTTACAAGATTTAAGGGGAAAGGTTACAGGGAATGGGGAAATAACAGTGGTTAACATGGTGACGATTTTTTTTTTTTAACTACAATAATTATAGAAAAAATATTGCCCAAAAATACAGAAATAATTACGAAATTTCTAAGTAAAAGACATTTGTAAAGC
The DNA here is from genome assembly GCA_023736055.1 of Quercus glauca. Taxonomy (NCBI): domain Eukaryota; kingdom Viridiplantae; phylum Streptophyta; class Magnoliopsida; order Fagales; family Fagaceae; genus Quercus; species Quercus glauca. Next base: position 24,986,459 of record CM043323.1, on the reverse strand, counting down.
AAGGGAGACTCACGTTAAGGGAACGGCTAAAGGAAGCCCTTTGGGCACTGCAACTAGTACAATGGTGACCTACAATATTTCAACATAAGTAAATTTATCAACATATTTTTGATAAGTAATGAATTTCTCTACATATAAATATAAGTATGCGTGCGCGCACACACACAAACCATCAACCAAAAAATATATACGTACAGCAATGTTAACAATTTGAATGGCGCCATCTATGGCAGGACCGTTGTGACAGCTATAAACGGAACATTTTCATTTGCGTCTTTGGAATTGCCAGTAAAATATCTGCATACATTTTATTTGTCATTCATGGCACTTAAGAGAGAGATCATTCCCAATATTTTGAGTTACCCGACCAGAAGGACAATCAAGACACAGACAGCTACTGTATATTCTTCAACCTTACTAATTAAAGTCGCAACTCCATTTAGGCGTCCCTATAACATGCCATTTGCAAGTTAACTTAACATGCAAATTAAAGAATGAAGTTACTCAAAAAGTCAAGATAAAATAGGTGACCTGCAACGGAGTTTCCTCAACAGTGTCTGCTGAAATACTAGCCATGAGGGTACCCCATTCAGTATTAATCCCAACACTAGTTAACTTTAAACCAAAAAAAAAAAGTATGCGAGTTAGTGAAAATAAAAAGAGTGACAAGCAGATAAGATTTGCAAATAGTACAATTTGATTTTTTTTTTTTAATAAAGAACAGTGATGACATTCTTTTAGGAAAATAAAGACAATCATATAAAATATAGAGGAATCAAAAGATACTGATCACACAGTAAAATATAGAGACGCCTTAAGTAAAACTAGAAAAAAATAAAGAAAAAAAAGAGGTGCACAGTTTTCCAAAAAAGGTAGTTTGGGGAGTGAATCATTCCTTCGTACATATCAAACCATCATTTTTATGGTAAGATTACACACAGATATACATAGTTTATGAAGAAACACACTACACACAATAAGTGGAGAAAAGAAAAGAACTAAGAGTATCATATTTTACCAGCATGGTGCCACTACCATCAAAAACTTTGAAGCCAGAGAATAGAAATGGATTTCTGGAATCCTTGTGGACCTGGAAAAAATATTCTTTAAAAACAAAAAATAAAATAATGAATATTAATTCAAAGTACAAGATAGGTAGAAATGCTCACAATCTTTCTCTCTCTAGTCATACTTGATTCATCAATTGCGAGAGCAATGGCGGCGCCACTTTCAGTCCAGGGTATTCCCAGGAATATCCTGGCCTGAAAAAAAATTTATATATAATAATTTAAATTTTTTTTATTTGTTTACTCTTAAAAAAAAATTAGGAACACCCTCAAATAAAATAAAAAAAATTTATTTGTTCTACTTTCAAGCAAAAAAAAACAAAAAAGCCCATAAAAATTTTTTGAACTAAAATCTAAAAATAAATAAATAAATAAATAATATATATTGTAGGGACTCAAATTGTTTTGGACCCAAACAATAACATTTGTAGAGTGTGGGTAGAAGGGCTAAGCACCAGCAGGGCTGGCAATGGTCAACGTGAAATTTGTAGGAATAATAATCTAGGAATTTGACTCAGTCTTTGGGATGATAATAACAACGATTTTTGCTAGGTGTTTATGAAGAAAGTTCGTCCTCGGCTCAGTCCGAGGATCACTTTCCTTTAGAACTGACAAAGACAAGGGTTGTCCTCGGACTCCCTGAAAACCACTTCTCTGTTTCTATTCCAGAGACCCCCCTCCCCCTTACGTTGGGGGTTCTATTTATTATATAGTCTTGTTTAGTTGATCTCTGCCGTCCACTTATCGGTCATTTGAACTTATATCTGAGGGCTTGTCCCATTAGTCACCTCTGCAGGCTTTCTATTAGTTGGAGTAACCAAGACTGCACTGTTAACTGGTCAATTCATTATTAATGCGGCCAGAGTGTTGGTGGCATGCATTTAATGAGCGAGTGACAACTTCCATCAATCAATGTCGGCTTGCCGAGAACGTGGGCATCTTTGGCGAGGTCCCTTGACGACTTGGGTCTCGTCCGCTTATCCTCGGGTTCTGCCTATCCTCGGCGTGGACCTTGGGCCCAATGTAGAGTGGGCCGGGGTTGCTAAGTATTTGGGGCCCCACAATAGCCCCTCAAAATTCTGCTGTCCGACCTTTCGGGTGGGGAGGAGGATTTTGATGTTCTCGGGCCTATCATCTTGGCCTGTCGAACCTTGCCTTTCTGCCAGTGTCATCATCCTTTCACCTGCCCCTGCGACGTTCTTTTAGCACAAAGGGCTCGCCCGATGAGTTTTTCCTTATTTCTGTAAGTCTTCTTTTCTTTCTAGTCTATACTTCTCCGCCTGAGTTCCTTGTTAGTTCTTCTAGGATAGGTAGGTTTAAGCTGTTGTGCTTTAACGCTCAGTTTTACTTGGTCTTCGTTCTTAGCAGGGCTCATTACTTAGCGCCAAAGGGGTTGGTTTTGCCGTAGGTCTGGGCCTACGGTCAGTACAAAACCTTATTTCTGTCCAGTGTTTAGATCGTCCTATAGTGACTACTTTCCACATAGGTTTGAGTCCGAAGACCATACAAGATCTTGGCTTTTCCTAGCACTTGGTATTTCATGAGGAAATGATTTTTCTGTTGGCCTAAGTCCTTGGACCATGCAATGCCTAAGTTTTGTCTAACGCTTAGTTTTTGGTCTGAAGTAGCTGGTTTCCCCAGAGGCTTGAGTCCGAGGACCATGCAATGCCTTGGTTCTGTCCAGTACCTAGTTTTCTGATTTTAAGTAGTTAGTTTCCCCAGAGGCTTGAGTCCGAGGACCATGCAATGCCTAGGTTCTGTCTAACACTTAGTTTTTGGTCTGGAGTAGCTGGTTTCCCCAGAGGCTTGAGTCCGAGGACCATGCAATGCCTTGGTTCTGTCAAGTACCTAGTTTTCTGATTTTAAGTAGTTAGTTTCCCCAGAGGCTTGAGTTCGAGGACCATGCAATGCCTAGGTTCTGTCTAACACTTAGTTTTTGGTATGAAGTAGCTGGTTTCCCCAGAGGCTTGAGTCCGAGGACCATGCAATGCCTTGGTTCTGTCCAGTACCTAGTTTTCTGATTTTAAGTAGTTAGTTTCCCCAGAGGCTTGAGTCCGAGGACCATGCAATGCCTAGGTTCTATCTAACACTTAGTTTTTGGTATGAAGTAGCTGGTTTCCCCAGAGGCTTGAGTCCGAGGACCATGCAATGCCTTGGTTTTGTCCAGTACCTAGTTTTCTGACTTGCTCCGCCGAGGAGGGGACCATGCTCTGTTTTAGCCTCTTCGTTTGGCGTGCCTCTTTTGATTACGAGGCATCCCTTGGGCTGTTCGAGTAACGCGCTTTGACGCTTCGGTGCCTCCTCGTTAATGAGGCGCCTCCTCATTAATTGTCTTTGCGGATTTACGAGGATCTAGCGGTGGATAAGCCCCTTGGAAATTGGGCGGAGTTATTGCCTCCGGTAATCTCTCCCTAGGATTTTGTGAGGGTTGGCTCTCTCCAATTTTCGCCTTCTATAAAAGGCCTTTCTGGAACAACCCTTTTCTACAAACTTCACAAACATCTGAATTCAAATTTCACCAACACACTGTTCAGGAGCTCTGCAAAAATAGCATTTTGTGCCCCATAAAATGAATTGGCCCTTGGAAGGGGCGGTTACGAGGAAGCCAAGCCCCTTTTAGGAGCAGAGGATGGCACCCCGACCCTGGACATCATGCTGGGGTTGGAGTAGGAGGAGGCCGAAGATTCTTCTTCTTTTCAACCTAACCAGAGGTGGAACCCTCCTTGCTGTCTGGAGGGGGATCCAGAAAGAATGTAACCTCCTCCCTCGGATTTGGATCCGTCAGCCCTCCAAGCTGGCAGTGATGGGTTTGGGAGGGAAACCAGGCGGAACCAAGAGGTGGAACCGTCCGGTGCCACGGCCTCTTCTTCCTTCAACGTTGCCTTCCTTCCTTTCTTTCCTCTTCTCTTACTCCTCAACTAGCCTTGTTAGGCGTCTTTCTTTGTAGTTAGCTTTAGAACAAGCCTACATGGGCATCAATTGTAAGATGTAACTTTTTCTTCATATATTAATAAAGAAGTAGACCAATTTCATCTCTTTTATTTTTCGCATCTTTTTGTTTCTTGTGATTGTTGCCTTCTGAATGAATGTTGTTACCACACGCTGTATTGTTTTTTGTTTGTTTTGTTTTTTTAGAAGTGTTGCTCTTAATCTTTTCACACCAACCTCCGCACTTGCCAGTGTACAAGTCCTTCCCATAGACAACACCAATTGTAGGGACTCAAATTGTTTTGGACCCAAACAATAACATTTGTAGAGTGTGGGTAGAGGGGCTAAGCACTAGTAGGGCTGTCAATGGTCGACGTGAAATTTGTAAGAATAATAATCTAGGAATTTGACTCAGTCTTTGGGAGGATAATAACAACGATTTTTGCTAGGTGTTTATGAAGAAAGTTCGTCCTCGGCTCAGTCCGAGGATCACTTTCCTTTAGAACTGACAAAGACAAGGGTTGCCCTCGGACTCCCTGAAAACCACTTCTCTGTTTCTATTCCAGAGGCCCCCTCTTCCCCCTTACGTTAGGGGTTCTATTTATTATATAGTCTTGTTTAGTTGATCTCTGCCGTCCACTTGTCGGTCATCTGAACTTATATCTGAAGACTTGTCCCATTAGTCACCTCTGCAGGCTTTCTATTAGTTGGAGTAACTAAGGCTGCACTGTTAACTGGTCAATTCATTATTAATGCAGCCAGAGTGTTGGTGGCATGCATTTAATGAGTGAGTGACAACTTCCATCAATCAATGTCGGCTTGCCGAGGACGTGGGCATCTTTGGCGAGGTCTCTTGATGACTTGGGCCTCGTCCGCTTATCCTCGGGTTCTGCCTATCCTCGGCGTGGACCTTGGGCCCAATGTGGAGTGGGCCGGGGTTGCTAAGTATTTGGGACCCTACATATATATTTGTAACAGAGCAAGCCTACCAGGGAAAAAAAGCCCAACATCAAAATGAACAAATTACAGATGGTAGCAACCCCACGAATTACAAATGCAAACCCAATAGATTAAAGATGGTAGCAAACCCACGGATTCTAAAAAAAAAAAAAAAAAATAGAAAAAAGCGAACAAACAAACAAACCAAAACCCAATATACGCATCCGATTCATCAAGTAAAGCAAAAACTGAAATTAGAAACCTAACCTAAAGAAAAAGAAAAAGAAAAAGAAAAAAAAAAAAAAAAAACTCATCAGCCACCAGCGACAACAACCAACGGACGACGTAAGCTCCAGAGCATATCACTCATCAGTGATTGAGCCTCAAACTCGAGCTCTAGAGCACATCGGGCATTGGAGACCGGTCCGATTGGATTGGAGATTGGTTAAGCCTCAACGTGTTGCCCAATGACACCACCCCTTAGCTCAGCCTCAGGCCTCCCTGCGCCCTCAACCTCAAGGTATTTCATCTTTTTCTCTCTTTAGTCTCTTACATATACGAGTTAATGGGTATGGGTTTCTCTCTTAGACGCTGTCTGTCTCTCTCTCTCTCTTTATCTGAAGACTGAAAGCAAATGAGAGTCTCTCTCTCTCTTTGAGACTTTATTTGAGACTTTATCTGATTGCTTAGCTTTACCTTATCACTTTATTAATATTTGCCTCTGTTTTTGGCTTTATCCATTGGTGTTGGTGACTGTTGGTGTTGGTGTTTGTGAGATACAATTAATTGTCTTTTAGTGTATTATGATTTGTGATTGTGAATTTATCTGATTGGCTCTTGTGATTGGGGGCCTGGGGCTTGTCTGTTGAGTGGGGGGTAGATGGGGGCATGGGGCCGTTGTGAGATATTTGATTTGGGGGAAGTAAATGCTCATGGGGTGTGTGCTAGTGCAACTAATAAACAAAAATTTAATTAACCCATACATTATAAAAGACAAACAAATTAAATTATGTTAGGTTAAACAACAATTAATAATTTTATAATTAATTAAACAACAATATAACAAATTATAGTTTATAATAGTGTGTTCTAATTTCTCTTTTATTAGATTGTGTAATTTATCATTTTTAAGGAACACTCTGAGAAAAATTCCTGAAGCTGTTACTGTGTGAGAGAGTGACCAGAAATCAATACTCCATTGGCAGGAACCTATGGAGAGATTTAGAATGTCAAGTCATATATAGAGATCTCAATTCTTCTGCCAATTCGGATAACCTATGCTTGCGTATCTTCAGATAAAAATCCAAGAAGAAAATAACAAAAGAGAGAGAGAGAGAGAGGGGAGACCACAAAAAGTCATAGAAACAAACCTGTAGATGGATATTTCGTTCCTCTTCATTTAAACTTTGGAACTGAAGAGATTGTCTGTAATCGCTTATGGCCGTTAAGGAAAGAATTAGAAAAAAAGTGGCACCAAAAAAATAAAAAAATAAAACCAATAATAACAAGTGCAACTGTCTTTCCATAGAGGCAATCAATATGACAATTTGTTAACCCCACCAAGATGCAATGGATAAAGAAATTATATTTAATAAATAGATCAACAATTAAAGATCTATAGATAATTAACAGAGAGTGTGACTTCGAATAGAATAAAATGAAGAAAAAGTATAGATATGGCCCACTGATAATAGCTTAAAAGTACAATATTATCTTAGTTTTGGTAGGCATTATCACATTTATTTTGCGTTTATTCTTACACTTACATGTAAATATGAGAGTTTGTAAGTTTTTTGATAGGCATTATCACATTCATTATGTGTATTTTTCTCTTGTGGGAGATTTAAACTAATGAGCTAAACATGCAGACATGAAGTCAAGAGAATTCAAGGGTGAAAATCAATTAAGAAGTGGCTTTTGAAGAATTTAGTGAGAAATAGATGTGTGGAAACATAAAAGGAAAGAAAGAAATCCATTTGAGTCAAAGATGGAAAAAATCTTAGCACGGAAATTTTCTGACCAGTTTTGGTATTTTGGCCATATTTTTTTACTCCGATATCGGATTGACTTGTTTCTTGTGGCCACGGAAAGAGGACTAAAGATTTAAAACTTTGTAGTGTACCAAAACTTCAGAACCTGCCATATTAAAGGCCAAAACCGACTTGGAAGTTGACCTATTGCTAAAAACGAGAATTGACCTTTTATATTTTCTTTTTTGGGAAGTATGTGTTTTAGGGTTTTGAATGTTATAAATATTAAAGTAATACAAGGGCAGCCACCATTTTGGCTGCTGAGAAACCTTATTTTTCATCAATTTTTAAGAACTTTTATCTTCTATGAAAGCTTAAGAACCTAAACTAGGGTTAGGGTTGAATCCCCAATGTTGTAAGTTGTCCACTATTCAATCCAAGCATGTTTTTCATGCTTTGATTATTGAAATCAATTGTTCTTTTTTATAATTGTTTTATTAGATTGATATTTAATTCTTTCATAAGTCTATCCTTGAATCTTCTTATTGTTAGAATAGGGCTTTATAATTTCTCTAGTAAAACGTGATAATCTTGTTAGATATTACTTTTGCCATAGTATTGCCTCTAGGGTATGCGATGTTATTGAGTTTTTCTAGCAAAGTTATTATTTTTTAGACTAAATTGTTGGAACAATTGATGAATATAATCAAACAAAGAGAGTTTTATTAATAAAGCTTATTTTTAAATCTTCCAAACGATAGTTTATGTGTTTACTTACCTAATTGTCTACTAAATTGGATTGGTAGTAGATGCTTAATAATATTGGTGGACAAACCCTAATGCTGTAGTGATTTTAATTATTGAATTTTACCAAACTTTATTTTTCCTAAGTTTCAATCATATTTTTTTTATATATTATTGGTGCTTTTGACGTGTTTTTGTTTTCCTTTTCTCGGTGGAACGACAACCTTAGATACACTACAATTTTCGTTACAAAATTGGACGACCTCACCCACCCTAACTAATCTATTGAAGAAGGCTTTGTTGTTGTCATAGAGAATTGTAGACACACAAAACATCACATAGAGTAAAACAGATTAAAACTAAAAAAAAAGTGAACTATAATAGATAACAAGAATTCAGACTAAAACTTGAGCTTCAGCCATAATAAAAGGAACAAGTGTACAGATGTCGGAATTTATAAATTGAAAGAAAAAATAAATAAATCTCTTAAATATTTGATATGTGAGCAGGTAAATTAGCATGTGCACATGTCAACGAGTATATTATAATAGGCCCGTTAATTGAAGTAATCAGTCCGTAATGTAAGACGAAGGGGTAATTTTTATTACAGGCTAGCTTAAACGTGTCCACATGATTGATCATTCTTGGTGTCATCGACAACCAGCACAAAAATTTCAAAAGATGTGCTCATTCGATATTGTGCACATTTCATATGGAAATGGAAAATTAACTTACAAAGATCAAGTAGCTTGTGTGTTAAATCCTCATTCCTCAATTCTTGACTGCCTATGTGCTCACAATAGTCATATTATCATAAAATGCGATAATAAAGAAATATTTTAATGAAAATAACGATCTGCTTACATATTTGTGTGCTCATGCTTATTGGTATAGGTGACAAGACTAAAGTGCAGAAGTTTTATTTTTGCCTTACGTTTCAACCATGTCATGACCGATGGAATAGGAATAGTTCAATTCATGAATGCCTTGGGTGAATAGCACAAGGTGCAACTGCCCCTTCCATTCTACCTGTGTGGCAAAGGGAGCTCCACAATGCCAGAGACCCACCAAGAGTAACATGCACACATCATGAATTTGATGAAGTAGCCGACACAAATGACGGCTTGTCCAACGCTTCCAATGGCATGACTTGCTGCTCTTTCTTTTTTGGCTCAACACAAATATCCACTACTCGAAAATTTATCCCTCACCATTTGCAAAAATGTTCAAGATCTGAAATATTAACAGCGTGCATGTGGCGGGGTCAAACAATTGCACTTCAACTAAACCCGGAGGATGCTGTGCGCTTAATATATATTGTTAATGTACGAGATAGATTTTGTCCTCCATTACCAGCAGGATACTATGGCAATGCAATTGTAGCCTCAGCAATTCTAACTACTGCTGGGAAGCTTTGTCAGAATTCTATAGAATACGCTTTAGAGTTAGTGAAAACAGCAAAGGCTAATGTCTCTGAGGAATATGCACGATCCCTTATAGATTTGATGGTGATTAAATCCCGACCAAGGCTTCCCATGGTGAGGTCTTTATATTGTTTCAGACCTGACAAGTGTGAGATCAAGAGATGTGAACTTCGGTTGGGGAAAAGCTGTTTATGGGGTTTAGCCAAGTTTTCCCAGAGCCTAATAAAGAGCCTATAAATTTTTACATTCCATTGAAGAATAGTAAAGGGGACAATGGGATCCTGGTGCCAGTTTACTTGCAAAGCCTAGCCATGGAAAGATTCTTGAAGGAGCTGCATTGCATGTTAAAAGATCAATCAGATAGCTATCCAATGTCCAAATTGATCATATCTTCCTTGTAGTATGTATGTGTGTACTTCTATAGAGTTCATTGAATGGTAGGATATTGCAGCAAGTATTGCACCAGAAGTATGAGTGGTGGGTGAGTCTAAGTTCTTTGAGGAATTCACAAGCTGAAAGGGAAAGATTTTGGAACAAGCTGGCACGGGCTGCTACTGTGTACCATGTGTGGATCCAAAGAAATGATCGGGGGATCAATGCATAGGATTCTCAGAGAGGAAATCATATATAGTTTGATTGAAAAAAAAAAAAAAAAAAGGATCTGATGAATAGAATAGTGTTTTGCAAGAATGTTCAAAACTCCTTTCTAAACAGGGTCTTTCATATGTGGCAGACGGAATATTTCCCCTTATTCCTAATGGAATTAGTCAAAGAAAAAGATTTGGAATTTGTTGATTGTTTTAGTTGCTTGGTCGGTCTTGTTTGTAATGCTTGTCCGATTTTTACTTGTGTTTTAATTGTTTGTATTGCTTGTTGTTTTGAGTTTTTTAAATTTATTGAACATTATTAGTGGCATATAAATCCATGGGCAGTGACAAGGATAAAATTTAACTGTGAAAAAAGAGTGAGATTATGATATTAGTGGCACAAAAATTCTCTAAAAAATACTCAAACCCTAAATATACCCAAAGCTCTGTTTCAAATTAATAAAGGAATTTCTCTTTTTCTACCAAAAAAAAAAAAAAGGAATGTTCTCTTTGTGTGCCAAAGTCACACGACATGACACTCAGCAAGCACTAGAAGTTACAAGCAAAAAAAGATGTTGGATCCCTTTAAATTTAGCTATACTACAAGCAGAAAGATCCGGACAAAGTTTCCACCCGTATTCCAATGTATTAATGGAGACAAAATGTAATCATGTGATCAATTTTAATTACGTGTTTGAATTGTGTATAGTGTGCACTGTGCTCAAACAAATCCAAAGTATAAAATGACAATGAGTCCCTTTAAAAGGAAAATACAAATGAGAGTGTTTGTTATACACACTTTTTATTAAAAAAAAAACTGAAATTATAAATTGAAAACACGATTTCAAATTAAAATTATGTTTTCAACTCATAATTTCAATTCAAAAAAAGTTTGTAATAATTTCTATCTAATTAAATAAATAAATAATTCTAGGACCAAAAAAAAAAAAAAAAAAACACAATTTGTGTCACAATTGTTCATATGATAGATTGCGAGTGATGAATCTATGTAAAAACATAACTTTAGGCACAGTCCTAGGGGTTCAACTTCTAATGAACCCACCGAATTGGGGAAAAAAATTATATGTAATTTTTTATTTAACCCACCTAAAATTTTGAACACTTTGGATCTTTTTTTTTTTTTTTTTTTAAAGTCCAGTTGTAATAAACTTGAATATAATTATCTTAACAATATCTTGGTCTTTTTAAACACAAAAAAAGACCCAACTACAAACTAATTTGATCTAAAATTTGAGGAAAAAATAGAAAACCCAACAACAAAGTAGAAATTCTTACATCTAAAACCTCAGAAAAAGTCCATTTAGATCTTAACAAATTTGAAATAAAGAATAGATAGAGGTTTATTGTATTTAGACCTTGCTTGCAGTTCACTTAACAACAATCGATTCACTTAACAACAATAATTAATAGAGAAGTGTTACATCCATAGTATTTTCACAATACTTTTGTAACAAATTATAAGTTGCAAGTTGTAATTGGTTCTAATTTGAAATTACTTTTTTATTTACTAATAACAACCTGTAACAATCTGGTACTTAATATTTGTTGTGAAAATATTGTAACTGTAGCATTTCTCTAATCAATAAGTTTGTTGTAGTTAGATACAATAGATGCTTTCCAAGATTTAATCTTAGCAACAATAATTAGTAAGTTCATTGTATTAAGAAACAATATGTTAAATGAACTTATGGTCTGTCTTTTATGAGAAATGTTATATCCACATTATTTTCACAATAAATCATAAGTGATAAATTGTTATTGGATGTTTTTGATGGAGCAAAAAAATAATTTCAATAGTGGGTTTAAGTTAGAATTAATAATAACTTATCACCTAAAATTTGTTGTAAAAATGTTGTGAACGTAATACTGTAATACTTCTCAAGTCTTACTAGCATGTATTTGTAATAGTGAAACTACGTGTGAGTTTGGATTGAAATGAAAAATTAAAATTATTTCACTATTTAGCTTATTTTTGCTACTGTTTATTGGCCCTACTGCACTTTTTGACACTATTCATAAGTTCACTGTACTATTTCAACTAACTTTTACTTTTATCTATAGTACTTTCAGTAATAATTTTTCTGTTTTAGTAAAATAAGCAATATCCAAACACACCTTACATAAACTTCAATTTTTTTTTTTTTTTTTTTTTATCCAAGATTCATTTTTATACCGGCCCTCTAAACAAAAATCCTGGAGCTATCGCTATGTGAAAGTGATAAGCAAATAGTCACCATCTGACTTTTTATAAATAAGAAAGCCTGCCTATTTTCTCTAATCTTGAGGAACGTCCAGACGTGAAGTTCAGAGTCCAATTCAATTGCTAAAACTGCAAACAATTTTCAAAATTACACAACATGCACTAGCATAGCCCAGCTGACTATTTGATCTTATCACATATATAGCCGGCTCACATTGGGGGTTAGGAAGAGTTCAAAGTTCAAACGCAACTCTTGTTGGCCTTTAGTATTAAATAATGAAACAATGAGTTGACCTAGTGGATTAAATCTATGGCATGAGACCTGCCTTTCATAGGCAGGTAAGCTCCACACGTGTGAGACCTACCTGTTTGTGAGAGGCAGGTCTTATGCGCTTGGCACATGAGATAGGAGCCCATTTACTTGTAAGAGACAGGTTTTATGTGCTTGGCATATGAGATACCACCTCGACGTAGTGATAGTTGAGTGACAAGTATTCTTATATAAACAAATAATATTTGCTGAAAGATGGTCCAGGATTGTACTAAATTAGTAAAATTTCCCTATACTCCAATTACAAGAATCAAAACTTTACTAAACTCCTCTCTTCTCATAGTTGCTGTAAGCTCTGACTCCCGTTTGATCATCCATGGCAATCATGGCTCCATCATCCCCTTCTCTGGTGTTCACAGTGAGAAGGTGTGAACCAGAACTTGTAGCTCCAGCCAAGCCCACCCCACATGAATTTAAACAGCTTTCAGACTTGGATGACAGAGACAGTCTTAGATTTCAGGTCCCACATATACAATTCTATAGATACAATCCCTCAATGCGAGGGAGAGATCCAGTGAAGATCATCAGAGAGGCACTGGCACAAACGCTTGTATTCTACTACCCCTTTGCAGGTAGGCTTAAGGAAGGGCCTGGTGGAAAGCTTATGGTAGAATGTACAGGTGAAGGTGTCATGTTCATTGAGGCTGATGCTGATGTTTCACTAGAGCAGTTTGGACATGCAATTCATCCTCCATTTCCGTGTATAGATGAGCTCCTTTATGATGTTCCTGGCTCAGAAGGAATGCTTGACTGCCCATTGTTGCTTATTCAGGTAACATGTAGTGATTTACTGGTTTTCCTCTTAAATCAATTGATATGATTTGATGTATTAGTCTGCCTAATCTCACTCATTTCAATGTTTTTGATCAAATAATAAAATTCCCGTAAGGTGTTTGATAAATAGTTCTAACTTTTAAAACAGTTTATACAACTATACTATTTGATATTAAAACAGTTTATATCTCATCTTTAATATGCCAAAAAAATTCCATACAGAGGCACACAAATTAAGTTCAATAGTTGAAAAGTTATTTTAATCTGAATCAATAGCTCACGTGGCGGGGGCATGCAAAAGAGACAAAACACGCTAGGCACACAAAGCAAAGAAAAAGAAATTAAAAAAATATGGTAATCAAAATAGTTAGAAGAAAAAGCAAAGAAAAATAAAAAATAGTAATCAAAATAGTTGGAAGAAGAAGAAGATAGGGGTGACCAATGACATTGACGTGGCATATGGAATTGGCAATTTTTATTTATTTATTTGATAAACTAAAAATTTATTTTATATCATTAGGATATATTATACTTTGGATTTTTTTTTTTTTTGAGTTTTTTATTAGTCGATAGACTTGATTGTTAATAACATTGTGTGATTCATGCTAATAACTAGGAGACGTTTGTTACATGCAATCGATATATAAAATAATTCTCTCCCCTCCCCCATAAAATAAGTCCTACTTAATTTTTATTTAGATATACAAATATTTTGTTTGTGGTGACTGAAAACTTCTCTTTCATATAACTAGGGTCTCTATATCAAAAAAACAAAATGCAAATACAAAAACGAGAATCTTGGAGCTGTTTCTTACTACTATACCATTTTTTTTTAATAGTGACTTGTCATAATATATTGCTATTGTAAAGTTGTAATTTACAACTGTGTATTTGTTGGCTTTCATTCCGTGCCAAATTTGATTGTAATTATGTTCAATCGTTTAAAACCCTGTATTTGTTGTGGGACTTGATGTAAGGGGTGTGTGAGAGAAAGAGTGTTGAAGACTCAAGCATTTGGAGAAGAGAAGAATTCTCGCGGGTATTTCGCGGGTATGTCGCGACCAAGCTTCCCGCGAAGTGAAACATGTGCCAGGCACATGCTGGAATGCGAAGAGTCATGCCAGGTGGAGACAACTGTGTCTCGCGAGTATCTCGCGAGTAAGGCCTTCCCGCGAGACACCCGCGAGACTAGCTGTTCTGCCAGCTTGTACTTTTTGAGTCACACCTTTTGCACCCCTCCTATATATATCATCATTACCCACAATTGTTGAGAAATACTTCAGAGAGAAAACCCTAGCCAAACACCTTGGTAATTAGAGATTGTCTTCCCCACCTTCTCTAAACATTTTGCTTGTGGTATCTCCTCAACCATTCCCTCTCCATTATCCATATCTTTGAGAGGTTGATAGCCCAAACACTTGACACACCTTTGAGAGTGCTGAGTGACGTTTTGGTGCTGCTGGGAAGTATTGGAAGAAGCCTTTAATGGCAGATGCAACATGGAGCTTGTTGCGGGATCCGGATAACTAGGACAAGACACGGTTCCGAGAAGCCTTGTTGGAGTAGGAGCTTGGAGGGCTTAGGTACATCGGGTAGACTAGGCTTGGAGGGTCTTTTGCTAATCCATGTATCCCAACTAATTGTCTAGTGGATCGATTTCCGCTTGGAGGGCGGCGGAGAGGTTTTTCGCCGAGTTCTTCGGTTTCCTCTTCGATAACACGTCTCGGTGTTATTTGTGTTTGCATCCTTCTTCCCTACTCTTGTTCATTTCATTTTTACTGCTGAGTTGCTTTAAATTATGGATTAGAGTAGTTGTTTGTTTATATGCTTGTGTTTACACTATTCCGCACTTGTTAGTAAGTTAGTGTAAAATCAACCAAGCCGTAATTTGAATTTGGGGGTCTAAACCGCTCGTGTGTTTTCAACACATTTTCGAGCTTTCAGCTATGATTCACACATTAGTTCTACCAAACTTCCCTATCAAAAAAAAAAAAAAAAAAAAAAAAAAAAACTCCCAAACTAAAAGTGAAAAAAAAAAAAAAAAAACAAACAAACAAAAAAGAAATCGCCTAAACTTTGTCTGTATTTCTTTTGTCTCTACGTCAAGACTTCTCATCAAACAATGCTTACATCCAAAGACACCCTCTCAATTATCAAGCTTCTTCTCTCTCGTTTTGTTTTTCCCTTTTATATTTTATCAAATTTTGGGGGTTTTTTTTTTTTGGGTATGCAATTTGATCATAAATTTGGTCTCATTTGTTTATTTAATTCGTATACTTTTATCAAAATTTTGTTTTAATTTGTAGGTGGTTTGAAGTAATTCTTCTGTGACAATGTATATATATAATAGATGAGTTCAAGTTATATCTAGTGTAAATTTTGTAACTCTATATTTGTTAGAGATCTTATAATTAGAATAAAGGTTGTCAACTGCCCATGTTATTATTAAAAGTTTATTGCTTGCTACATTAGTTAACTTAATTATGGAGCTTTTTTCCCTCTCTTTACCTTATTTATTACAACCTCCAATCAAAAGAGAGGTTTAACACGGTAGAATTTACAAACAGATTGAAATGTGAATTGTTGTCATTCGAAAAGACTATTTTTATAACAATATTAGAATTTGACAGTTTCTATTTAATAAGGATTAGATTTTGATATTTTCGGCTACCCCAAAAAAAAAAAAAAAAAAAAAAAATGGTTTTTCATAGTTTCTGTCTTATCAATAATCTTTACAATATGATAATTTCTATCTTATATCTAAGGATCAGACCTGGTGTGAACTTTTGCTTTGATTTCGGATTCTATGTGAGGAGGGTAATGATTAAACTTAACAAACTATTGGCTGCATGGAAAAGAAAAGAAAAATCCTGCCATGTAACCTAGTCATCATGACTACAGGAGGAAATTTGACTTAACAAAAAAAAATCTGATACATCTACTATATGATGAATGTAGCATAAGTGCATAACTCACTTAGGTGTATTGCTAAATACTACTAATTTAATCACACCACAATACCTTTTCTCTCTTCCTTATAATTTCCCTAACCTCTAATATTATTCAGTGTTACAAATTAAGCATAGATGTACACATAGATGTATAAGTATCACCTAACCACAAGTTTTTCAACATTGGATTAACACCTTTACTTTACAAATCATATCACATCACAACATGGGCAGCTAACTAATGATAGGGATGGGAAGAATTATAGAATTCAGTTTAATACTCCCATTCCAATATACACAGACAGACCCTTAGAAGTAAATGGGAAACAGAGAGTCGGTGTTGTTGCAGTAATGAGAAAAATGAAATAGAGAGTCAGTGTTGTTGCAGTAATGAGAAAAATGAAATAGAGCTGTTGTTGGTGGCACTTTGCAGCAGATTAGCAGAGTTAAAACTGTTGTTAACAACACTTGGTGATACTGTGCAGTTTAGGCACCTTTTCAGTTTCTTCCTTCTCATTTCATCATCTCCATTTCCATTGGGTGGTAAATTTAAAAGGAAATTATCGATTTAAGCATGAGGTTCACAATATCTGATGTTATTTATTTTGTTCAATTTCCTCCTGCTATGGGAGAAGATGGATCATAGATGGATCATGGATGTACTATATATTGTGGAAGCAACTCTTAGTAAGTTTCTTGGGGTTGAAACTACAGGGGAAGTGTTCTTGACTTCTTCCTTTTCTTTTTCTGCTGGGTGTTCGGATGGTTCAGTTCAATGAAGGATAATTTGCTTAAATTGATTTTCTTCTCCAGCCGGCCGGTGTTTTTAATATCTCTCTCTAAACATAAACGTTCAGATTTTACATACTAATTTTTTTCTCCCTCCCTCTAAACATCTTAGAGAGAGACCAAACAAATGTCCATAATATTTTTTTTTTTTTGAGAAGGAAATGTCCATAATTAAGTTAGCTAAAGTAGCAAGCAATAAATTTTTAATGATAATATGGGTAGTAGACATTTTTTTTAACCATTAGATTTCCTAAAATCTACGGTTTAAAAAATGTATAATTTTATACATAAAAGTTTCAGCAAGTGTAACTTGAACCCTTCTATCATCATAATTTTAGTTCTAGTGGTAATAAATGGTTACACAATTGAAGATATGAAGTTTCAAGTGATGCTTGCCATTGGTTATGAATTTATGGCTTTTGTTAATGTGTGCCATGATAGCAAAGTTAAGGTGCATTTGATCATCCATTATTTGATTTTATTAATAATTTTTTTTAAAAAGTCAAACAGTACCAAGAAAAATACACATAACAAAATAAATATTTGTGCATGCTATTAACCACTTTGACAATGTGTATTTTTTTTTTTTTTTTAAATGCCCATTGCAGTTTGTAACTGCATACATATTATTCTTTAATATGTTCTTAGTGGTATAAACACAAAGCCAATCAGTAGTTTTGGATGAAAATTTATTGAAAAGTTTTATCGAACCATATGACATAATGAGCTGGAATGAATTTTCTTCAAATTACAGGTTCAAATCGTATTGTATCTAAAGATAACAGTACTAATAAGAAATTGTATGATGTGTTCTTTATCCTCGCTGGTCGCACCAACATGGGAGATGCATAACACTCTTGACATATGTGAAATTAGAATAACCAGACAACCAATGTATTCTTTACTGCTGAACATGTTTCTAATTAATGTACAAACACCAATGTTTTTAATTGTGATATTTGGCAGGTGACCCGACTAAGGGGTGGTGGATTTACCTTTGCCCTATGCCTCAACCATCTCATGAGTGATGCTCCAGGCTTAGCTCTATTCATTAATGCCTTAGGTGAGATTGCACAAGGAACATGTGCACCTTCAATCCCACCTGTGTGGCAAAGGGAACTTCTCAATGCTAGGAACCCACCACAGGTGACATGCACACATCACAAATTTGATGAATTGGTTGAGCCTCAGAGCTTGATCATTAACCCTCTTCATGAACTAGCCTGTTGCTCTTTCTTCTTTGGACCAACCCAAGTATCTGCTATTCGTAAAAAGATACCTCAACACTTGGGTAAATATTCCACATTTGAGGTACTAACTGCGTTCTTGTGGCGAAGTCGTACCATAGCACTTTCACCAAACCCAGAAGACCAAGTGCGCTTGATATTTATGAATGGTGTGCGAGCCATACTGAACCCTCCATTACGAAGAGGGTATTATGGCAATGCATATGCAATCTCACTGGCAGTAACAACAGTTGGGAAGCTTTGTGAGAACCCTTTAGAGTATGCATTGGAATTAGTTTGAAAGGAAAAAGCTAATGTCACTGATGAGTACGTTCGATCATTTATAGATTTGGTGGTGACTAAAGGCCGACCTCGTACCACCATTGTGAAATCCTTTGTTGTGTCAAACACGGCACGGGTGGGGTTAAGAGATGTAGACTATGGGTGGGGAAAAGCAGTCTACGGTGTACTAGCTAAGATTTTTGAAATCCAAAGTACTAGTGCAACTACATTTTACATTGAAGCAATGAATAGTAAAGGAGAGCATGGGATTATGGTGCCTGTGTGCTTACCAACCCCAGCCATGGAAAGATTTGTGAAAGAGCTGAATAGTATCTTACAAGACCAATCAGATGGCGGTCCGATGTCCAAATTTATAATTTCATCCTTGTGATTTATATATGACTTATATAAACATATATCTTTGAAAGACATGATGGGGGGAGAGTAAAATGTAATGTGCATATGCTGGTATGCATTAGGCAATTACTTGAATTCATGTTTTACTAGTACTATATATCATGCATATGCAATACACATGATTCTAGTTTTCATCTTTTGCCAGCTCTTTGCTACTTGTGCAAAATCACTGGAACGTGATGATAAAAGAGGGTGGTATATGTAATGTATATCGTGTACATGTTATATATGGTTAGTAATAGAATCTTCGTGTTTGCCATGTATGGGGATAACTTTAGATTTAATCTTAATTCAGCAGAAATAATATCTACATTTTCTACATAATTCTAACATTAAAAATGATACATGAATAGGAAAAAAAAAGGACCTTATATTCCTGACATATATGATATATCACATGCTTTTCTTCCAATGTATAAAATACTAAAATAAAAAACAAAAAATTAGCGCATCAAAAAAAAAAAAAAAAAAAAAAATAGAGCCTTTGCTACTATTTGAAAAAGATTGAAAACACTAAAATAAAAAAAATTAGAGCCTTTGCTACTATTCGAAAGAGATTGAAATCAATATGTACTCTCAACCTGAATTTGTCTTTTCTCACCAAAATTTACTGAATTAGGACCAAATAGACCAAATGGACCGAATGTACAAAAAAGACCATATTGAAATAGACCAAAATTTACCTAATTAGACCGACAGGGACCGAATACAGCAAATAGACTATAATGACCGAATTAGACTGAAATTGACCAAATTAAACCAAAATACTATGTTTTAGTTTTTAGGTATTAAACTTGAATTTACCTAATGAATTTTTGTAGGACGTGTACAATTGCACTCCAAAAAATGAAACAAATAGCTGGTTAAAAAAATTATTATTAGAATGATAACAAAATATGTAATGTTGTATTGTAATGTTGTTATCAATTATGAAATTGAAAATAATACAAGAAAAAGTGCAAACACGAAAAGGACTCAGTAGCCTTTTTTTTTCTTTTTGGGAAAAAAAAAATCAAAGGAACTCAATAAATTGATTTTAATAAAATTGTTTTCCTCTTTTTGAAAAAAAAAACACATAACTCAACTTTGATAAAGTCAAGTTCCACTTGGCAATTTTTTTTTTTTAAGATAGCCACATCAACCACTGCCACCTCAATAGAACTCAACTTAAAAAAAAAAAAAAAAAATTGAAATGCAAGGGGAACTCAATTTTAGCAAAGTCAAGTTGCAAAACAGAGTCACTTACCCAAATATTTCAAAAATAGGGCTTTTGGCTAAAAAAATAACCAATGAAAGTTAAATGGGTGATTTTCCCTATTTTACTAGGACTCATATTGCTAACAAAAAACATTAGATTTTCTTAAGTTTAGATTAAATGAACTTGTTAGGGTTCATCCAAACTTCAAAAACTTTTTAACGAAATTTAATTATTTAATCCAAATCTTAAAAAGTCAAAATGAAGCAAATAAAAAGTTTGTAGAATTGAAGTGTATTAGGGACAAACTAAAACCGGTAAGTTTTTTTGATGAATTTTTTTTTTTTTTTTTTGTAAAGTTGTAATTACCGTTTGAGTTCTGCTTTAGGGGTATGTTTTTGAAATAGAGTTCTGCTGTATTAAAGCACCCTTATAGTTCTTGTCACAGGCCCTCTTAATTTCTACACTTTTTGACCATACAGATCATTAAATGAAGACTATCATTTTGTTAAAGATACAAGTTCATCTCAGCAATAGAGTACAAAGCATATGGCATGCACAGAGTGCACCACATCATCGGGGCAGGGTGCAATCAGGTGCAATAGAGCCTACATTGCAGCATCAGGAAAAGACTATAGGGGAAGTTACAATAAGATTGAGTCAAAAGGTTGTAAAGGACTTAATAGAATCAATTCCACGCTATGATCAGATGATTAGTTCTATGGTTTGATCAATGTACACGCTTAAGCTTAAGTAGGTATTTGATTGTAACAAACTTCCCTGAAAATGTGGAAGCAATTAGTTTTTCTGTTTTAGCTTCAACTTGTACATAAGTATAGGATTAGAAGCAATTGTATATTCATTCATTCATAATCAATAAAGCTTAGTTTCTATTTAGAGAGAGAGAGTACAACTTTTACATGGTATCAGAGCTCTTCTTCTTCTAGATTTTTCTACAATGTTCTTTCTTTCATCTTCGAGGTACTTCAATGGCTTCCTCAGAAACTGATGCTCCTTCTGAACCTCATAATATCCAATCCACACGCACAAATACACATTCTAACAGTGAATCCAATGCTCCTAATCCATATTTTCTTAACTCCAATGAGAATCCAAGTAACATTCTAGTCACTCAGCCTTAGCTTGGTATGCATAATTATCACTCTTGGTCACAAGAAATGGTGCTTGCTCTCACTGCCAAGAAGAAAATTGGAAAGATTTCGAGACCAGAAGTTGATTCACCTCTGAATGAGGATTGGGAGAGCTGCAACACCATGGTACTTTCATGGTTGATTAACTCCATGTATGTTGATGTCTCTAGCAGCATCATGTACTGTGAGACAGCTAGGGAGATGTGCCTAGAATTGAAGCACCTGTTTTCACAAGGAAATGGACCTAATATCTACAATTTGCAGAGGGAAATCTCTCACATTTCACAAAATCAGATGACAGTTAGTGAGTACTACACCAAATTCAAGCGATTGTGGGATTAATTGTTGAATTTTGAGCCACTGCTAGAATGTTCTTATGGTGCAATGAAGATCTTGAATGCTTCACATGAGAAGGCCTACGTAATGAGCTTTTTAATGGGATTGAATGAGAATTTTGAGACTTTACAAAGTCAAATACTCATGTATGATCCTTTTCCCTCAATGAGCAAGGTTTATTCTTTGGTACTTCAAGAAGAATCACACAAGAACATTGGACATGGAAGCTTAACCACTTCACAATCTGATTCAATGGCTATGTTTACCAACATGCAACATGCAAGGGCACACAATTGAGAAGTGCTAAAAGTTGCATGGATACCCTCCAGGTTACAAACCAAGAGGAAAAGGCAATGTCAATCAAGCTTCTTGCAATTCTGTTAATGGGAAAGAGCAAGCCTTAGTGCCATCCAACTACTGCCCTATCTCTAAGGCACAATGTGAGCAGTTGTTTACTTTCCTCAAATCAGGAGCTACTGCTGGTGATGGACATCATGCTACAAGTGTGAGCACTTATTGCTTGGTCACTGGTGTTGAAGGAACTTCTGACTTAGCTTCTGATGTGGTTGGTTCTCCTACACAAACCAACCTCAACTTCAATTTAGCTTTAATGTCAGGTACTACTCTTAATGTGCCTTTTGTTCCCACTTTAGAGCATTCTATTTTTTCTGCAAAGACTGTTGATAGAAAAATCTTTAGGGAAACAGATTGGATTATAGATAAAGGAGCAACTGACCATATGGTCCATTCTATATCATGCTTTACTTCTATTACTGCTACTCTTAATACCTTTGTTAATCTTCCAAATGGTGAAACAACATTGGTAACACATGTAGGAATTGTTAAAGTGTCCAACTAGCTAAGACCATTTGTTCCCTCTTTTAGTTTTAATCTTCTCTCAGTTAGCCAACTAGTTAAGACCACTCTTTGTTGTCTCATTTTCTTTGGGAATATGTGCTTCATCCAGGACCTTGCTCATTGGAGCACAATTGGTCTGGGTTGAGAGTTCAAAGGCCTATACTTGCTAGAAGAGAGTTTATCAACCTGAAGAACTTGTTTTTCTGCAGCTGGTTCTGTACATAGTCATGTTGTTTAGCCTAGTATTGGTTTTGTAAATAATCTTGTTGTTCAGCCAAGTATTTGGCATCTCAAGTTGGGGCATCTGTCAAATGCCAAATTGGCTTTGATAAGAAATAATAATGTACCTCTTTCAACCATTAATAAAGACATTCATTGTGAAATTTGTCCCTTGGCAAAACAGAAAAGGCTCCCTTTTACATCTAGTACTCATATTTCACTTGAATGTTTTGATTTGATCCATTGTGATTTGTGGGGTCCTTTTTCTGCTCCCACTATTGATGGTTGTAGATATTTTCTAACCATTGTCGATGATTGCTCAAGGTGTACTTGGGTTTATCTACTCAAGCATAAATCTCAAACACAACCTATTTTGAAGCAATTTTGCACTATGATTGAAACACAATTTTTGAAAAAGGTAAAAGGCATTAGAACAGATAATGGTATTGAGTTTATTATGTCTGATTTCTTTGTTAAAAGGGGTATTTTGCATCAATTAAGTTGTGTTGAAACTCCACAACAAAATGCCATTGTGGAAAGAAAGCATCAACACATCTTAAATGTTGCAAGAGCTTTTATGTTTCAATCCAACATGCCTTTGCATTTTTGGGGGCATTGTGTTCTTACATCAGTTTACTTGATAAATAGGACACCTTCATCATGCTTAGCTCATAAAACTCCTTTTAAGGTTCTTTTTGGTCATGCTCCAAATTATGGTCATTTAAAGGTTTTTGGGTGTCTTTGTTATGCATCCGCTCTTTCACATAATAGGTCCAAATTTGCTTCAAGGGCAAGAAAATATGTTTTCTTAGGATATCCTTTTGGTGGTAAGGGGTACAAACTGTTGGATTTAAGTACCAAAACTATTTTCATCTCTAGAGATGAAGTTTTTCATGAAAACATTTTTCCTTTGGCAATGTTGATCCTAATGTTGCAATTCCTTTTATTTTTGAGGTTGATACCACTTCTGAAGGGTGTTTAGGCCCTTTTGTTACTCCTTTTAGTGTTCCAGATATGCACAATGATCAATTTGATTCTTGTTCTAACCTTACTCCTTCTTCTTCAGCATCATCATCATCATCTATTCCTATATGTCCAAATCGTAATCCTTTACCTGATCCTTTACAATCTGATTCCATTTCTGTTTTATTAGATTCTGTACCTTCTGTTAGCACTAACCTTGCAGCTGAAGATTAACCACTTAGAAAATTGACTAGAGTTAATAGACCACCAACATACTTGCAAGATTATGCTTGCAATGCAGCCTCTAGATCATCACTTGCTTTTGCTACTACTCATACCTCCAGGGTCTCCTTATGATCTATCAGCTTGCCTCACATATTGCCATTTGGATCCACAATACAAATCCTATCTCATGACTGTCAGCCAAGGTCATTCAACCCGTTAGTACTTTTCTCAAGCTGTTCAAGATCCCTTGTGGAGGGAAGCCATGGATAAGGAGATCCAAGCCTTGGAAACAACTAAGACTCGGGTTCTTACTCCATTACCTTCTGGTAAGAGAACCATTGGTTGTAAATGGGTCTATAGGGTGAAGCTCAACCCTGATGGCAGTGTGGAAAGATATAAGGCTAGGTTAGTGGCTAAGGGCTACGCTCAAAGAAAGAGACTTGACTTTTTGGAAACTTTTTTTTTTTTTTTTTGCCCTCACTAAATTCTGCCAGTAATTAAGCTTAGGTTTAAATTCAAGAGTAAAAATTTCTAGCTTTAATATTGCACAGTACTCCCCAAATTTTATGGTATCCCTTGTGATCTGGAGGTGCAGAATATCATTATCATATGAAAATCATTCTAGTAACTACTCAAGAAGCAGTCTAAACTTGATGAAAAGTTCAAAACATTTTCTTTTCTAACTTTTGTTCTCTTGTGATCATAACTCCCAAGCGTGTTAACTTTGTTCTACGTACATTTATCAACATGGAAGTATGAAACATTTTCAACATTAACTTCCCAGTTGAAAAACATGGTTAAATAACCGCCCCTCAAGAATATGGTTTAGTTGAGCAGAAAAATGAAAATAAAGTCTGCACATATGCATGTAGTAATACATAACATCAAATACATGCATATTGCCGATATTTTCATTTCAGTCATCGCATTTAGCTTCTTGAACTCAGCTCACAATGCGCATATTGCTTACCTTGTCTAAGTCATCACACTGGCTATCTCATACTCTAGCTCATCACAACAGTCATTAGTAAACAGCTTTCGCTATCAGGTTTCTTTGCACACAAGTAATAAAGACTTTAAAAGGGTCTAACCTTTATTAATAAACAATAAAAACTAATAAAAAATTAAATATTAGGATAAATTCCATTAACTGACCTTTGGGTTTGGGCTAATGCCAAACAAATCCAAAACATCTCAAAATTGATCAATTTGAACCCTTAATCCAATTTGGTCACTAAGAGAGGAGAAAAATAACTAACAAACTTAACAATGTATAGGGAGAGGAGAAAAATAACTAACAAACTTAACAATGTATAGGGAGTAAGTTGGGTTTAGGGACCAAATTATTCATTTTTTAAACGTCTTAGATCTAATTGACATTAATTCAAGTCTCATAATAAGTTAATGAAATCTACCCATTTTAGGACGAAAGTTACTCAATTCCTTAAAAAAAAAAAAAAAAAAAAAAAAAAAAAAAAAAAACTAATGGATATAAAATTCAAACTTAAGGCACATGCACAAATTAAGATATCCACTCTTAGTAAATTTGGTTCAAAAGCTTTAGCAGTGAATTCTTATAAGTGACTAGTTGGTCCTTCAACAAGCAATATATCCAACTGGTTTTCAAATCTTTCCATGGCTTGGACTGGCAAGGAAATTGGCACTACTATCCCATTCTCTCCTTTACTATTCTTATTAGGAATATAAAAACTGGACACTCAGGGTATGGCTTCCCCCGCAGGCCCACCATAAAACAGTTTACCCCACCCAAAGTCCACCTCTCCAAATCTGACACATGTCACATCCGACACAAGATACGACCCCACCACATAGAAGTGAGGCCGACCCTTAATTATCATAAGATCAATCACCGACCGCAAGTACTCCTCTGTTACGTTGTTTTTTGCCTTCTTTAGCGATTCCATAGCGTAACCCAATGGATTCTTACAAAGCTTCCCTGCTGTTGTGAGTGCCACACAGAACGCACAAACGTTACCGTAATAACCGTTGGGTAAATGAGGGTTGAATTTGTCATGTGCATTGACAGCGCACAACACACGAACCTCTTCTTGGGGGTTTGTCTAGAGAGTTATGGTACGACAATGCCAGAGGCATGCCGTGAGCAACTCAAAGGTGGAGCATTGTTTCAGGTGATGTGGCATGAATCTCCAGAGGGCAGAGACTTCTATGGAGCCGAAGAAAATAATACGATGGGCCATGACATCGTTGAGTGGGATTAGGACAACAACGAGTCAACGTACTCGTGGTGCGTGCATGTCACTTGAGTTGGATCTCTTGCTTGAAGGAGATGTCTCTGCCACACGGGTAAGATGGAGGGGGCACATGCACCACGTGCCATCTCGCCCATGGCCATCATGAATTGCACCAATCCAACGGCATCACTCATGGTGTGGTTTAGGCGAAAGGCAAAGATGAAACCACCACACTTGAGACACTTCACCTGCCCATCTCCACCATCCAAATTGATTATTGGTTTATTTATTAATAAAGAGTGATGCTATAGAGATATATATAAATTTTGATTAATGCTATATCACAATATTTTCATAACATTTTCATAATAATTTCATAAAAAACTTAAATAATAAATTGTTAGTGTAGGAGGCAAAATTTTCAACCAGTTATAAAATGCCACATCAAAATTTAGTGGCAAATTTTAAATTAATGTCATTAAATTAATCAAATTAGATGATGACATGTGTCATCCAAATTGACATCACATTGGCATATCAAAATTTGTCACGTGTCATTTGGCCCACAAAATAAAGATAAATTTCATATTTAAAATTTATGGATAATTATCTTTATTAAAATAAATAAGATAAAGATAAATTTTCTATTCAAAATTTGATAGATAATTATCTTTATTAAAATAAAAAAAATTAAATAGAGATAATTATTTATCTTTGATGATTATTATCTTTATCAAAATGTAATCTTTATCAAAATAAATAAATAGAGATAATTATCTCTAAGAAGAGTTTGGACCAATCAAAAGTCTACTACATACTTTCAAGCATATCAATTCAAAGTGGAGCTTATCCTCTAAAATCACTATAAATAGAGGGCATCCCTTCTCATTTTCAACAAAAAATTTTCAAGAGGCCCAAGCTCTGGAGAAATTTCGTCTCAAGAAACTTTGAAGAACATGAAGAATCTTTGAAGAACTTGAAAAACATTCGAAGAACTTAAAGAACATTCGAAGGGCTTGAAGAACTTGAAGGACAATAAATCTCTAATAAGCTCGAAGCTAGAGATTTATTGTGAAGACCGATCAATCCATCTTCCAATTAAAATCAAGAAGATTCTTGTTCGAGTCAAATTCGATGAAGATAGAATCAGAGGCTATTCTTTTGTAAAAGAATCAAAATAGAGATTGTACTCATTATACATCAATACAAATTTATATTTGCAAACCTTATTTCTTTTCAATTGTTTGATTTTCTGCAATTGGAAAAATTTGTGTTTACAAATTTTTGGCACGCCTAGTTTGACCATCTCTCTTCTTCATCAAATTGTCACATCTTTTGAAGCCCTATGGCTTCAAAGAAGACTCAAATCAACAACCCTCTTTTTGGAACAAGTGAAGTCAATCCTACAATGGATTCAAACTCTTCATCAAGTTCTGACACTTCCTATGCTAGACTTATGACAAGGAGAAGAACAAAAGCTTTTGCAGAGGTTTATGCTCAAACAACATCCATTCCCTAGCCCTCACTTGTTCTCAACACTTCTAAAGTTCAGAAGTCACAAACAACTTCATCTACTCAGGGGGCAAGCAAAGATGTAGCTAGCCTCGTCAAAGAAATGTTGTCTCAACCAGCTTTGTCAACAGAACCAATACAAGAAGCTCCGATTGTTGACGAAGAGGATGAATCACTTGATGGCTCTAAATTCTCTTTTTCAGACGATATTCCTACTTCCAAGCTTAAGGATTCTCCTCGCTCTGTTAGCTCATTTTCCATGCCAGTTATGATGACTAACACAACATCTCTAGAGGAACAAGTCTCGACTATAGCCCAGACTTTAGAAGAATTAATGAAGTCTATGAAAGAAAGGGAAGCAATGAGAGACGCACAAATAACTCTCCTAATGGATAAGATGGGGAATACATCTGGACCGAATCGTGAAGGTGAAATCTCTAGGCCGAAACAAACCCATAATGACAAACTTGAGAGTTTAACAAAGGACCTCAATTTCTCTACAAAGGGGTCTATCTCCTAACCAGCTCAAGGAGTTAATCAAAGAAGCTATAAAAGACCAAGTTGGGGGTGGAAGTCAGGCATCCATTGCCTACGCTAAACCATACACTCAAAGGATAGATCTCTTGAGGATGCCTCAAAACTATCAGCCACCGAAGTTCCAACAATTTGAGGGTAAAGGCAATCCAAGGCAACATGTAGCTCACTTTGTGGAAACTTGTAACAATGCTAGAACTTATGGGGATCTCATGGTCAAGCAATTTGTTCGCTCTTTGAAGGGAAATGTGTTTGATTGGTATATCGATTTAGCACCTGGCTCCATTGATAGTTGGAACCAAATGGAGCGAGAATTCCTAAACCGCTTCTATAGTACTCGATGTACTGTTAGCATGATAGAGCTCACCAATTCAAAGTAGTAGAAAGAAGAGCTTGTCATTGATTACATTCAACGATGGAGAAATCTTAGTCTCAACTGCAAGGATCAATTGTCTAAAGCTTCTGCAATTGAGATGTGCATTCAAGGAATGAATTGGGCCATAAGCTATATTCTTCAAGGAATAAAGCCAAAAACATTTGAAGAACTAGCAACACGTGCTCATGATATGGAGCTTAGCATTGCCTTCAATGGTCGCCAAGGTCCCCCTGTTCAAGAACTCCACAAGGGGAGAGAAGGGCAAGATACTCGCAAAGGGGGCAAATTCCCTCCTAAATCGGAAAACAAGCAGTCTTTAATTGTAACTACTACTCCTCTTAAAGTTCCGGTTAAGCCCAAGATGAAAGAATGAACGCCTGATTTCATTCAAGATAAGGGAAGAAGAAGACCGACGTTACAAGAGATGCAAGAGAAGCAATATCCATTCCTTGATTAGACTTCATATGCTCATTGGTGAAATGGAATCAAGCACACTCTTTCATGTCATTGATGCCAAGACCACTTACAAACTGCTTATTGGAAGACCATGGTTGCATGAGTATGGTGTTGTGCCATCTATGTATCACCAATGCCTTAAATATTTCCAAGATGGACAAGTCAAGAAGATAGTAGCTGATGACACACCCTTTATCATAGCTGAGTCACACTTTGCTAATGCAAAATTCTACTTGGAAGATGATACAATAGAAGAAACCCAAGCCGTGGCTTCATCATCTAGCAAAAAAGAAAAGCCCCACTCCAAAGCTCCAAGGATTGATTTTCCAATTGTGGAGAAGGTAACCAAGCAAACCGAGACTTCTATGGAAGAGAAGAAGCATCATACTTCAAAAGTAATTAGAGTAGCCCCTGTGCTACACTATGTTCAAATCGCCAAAAGAAAAGAAGGCCAATCCCTATTTTCAAAAGATGAGGAGTCCATATCAAAGGATTTGCAAGGATTAAACTTGCCAGTTACTAAAATCACAAAACCAAGACCCTCAAGTCCACCGTTGAAAGGGTTTACAAGGCCATCCCAAGGACCAATTGTTGAACATGGGACTTTGCCCACCAAAAGAACCGAAGAGGCTTTTAAGCCCAATGCGTATAGACTCATAGCTAGAGCTGGTTATAACCATGAGAAGCCAAGTGGTTTTGGTAAGCTCATCCTTGAAGCCTCTGGAAAAGAAGGACAAAAGAGATTGAAAGCCAAGGGTGTTGGGGCAACAAGTTCTAAGGCTGGAGTTGGATACACTCCACCAACTCTCATTCGTATCCCCATTCGGAAAGCTAGTGTTTTGATGATTTCAACAGATGATAAAGAAGAAGAACAACTTTCAAAGCCATTAAAGAAACTATCTATTTTTTATCGCATCAGCCAACCCACTCCCCATATCTCAGTCTTCGACAGGTTGGGGACACAAGAAGATGATGACTTTGTTAATGGCACTTAAAGCTCTGTTCTTACAAGGTTCAGTCGTTCAACTTCTTCCCAAAATAGCACTCGAAGTTCTGATTTTACGAGACTTAGTCATGCAACTTCTTCTCAACCCTCAAAGGATGAGAAGTTAAGACAAAAGCAAAATAAGATGTCAAATTTCCTTCACAAAGATGTTGACGACACGCTCCTCATGGATCAAGATTCAAACAAGGTTCGAAGCTCCATTCCATCTCGCATGAAGCGTAGAAGTATTTGGGAAGTAAATACTGGAGAAGCCTTGACTGCAAAAAAACGTACAATGGTGTCCACAAAACAGAATGTGGAAGATGAGGTTGTTGCTTTAGTAAATCATATAACAATCACTGAAGTCGCAAAAGAGGAGTCCCCTATTGAAGACGATGCTGAAGATGCTCCACCCACATTTGAAGAAGGCGTACAGGCTACAGTTGATGAATTAAAGGAAGTCAACATTAGCACTACCGAAGACCCTAGGTCAGTCTTTATAAATGCAAATTTGTCCCTAAAGGAAGAAGATGCTTATGTTGAACTCCTCAAAAAGTATAGGGATGTTTTTGCTTGGACATACAAAGAAATGCCAGGTCTAGATCCAAAGGTTGTTGTTCACCACTTATCAGTAAAGCATGGGGTGCGACCAATGAAGCAAGCACAATGTAGGTTCCGACTTGAGTTAATCCCCCAGATTGAAGGTGAGGTCAACAAACTTATTGAAGCTGGCTTTATTCGTGAAGTCAAGTATCCCACATGGATATCAAACATTGTCCCTATAAGAAAGAAGAATGGGCAAATTCGTGTTTGCGTCGACTTTCGTGACCATAACAGGGCATGTCCAAAAGACGAATTTTCTCTTCCTTTAATAGAAATTATAGTGGATGCTACAGTAGGCCATAAAGCTCTTTCATTTATGGATGGGTTCTCTGGTTATAATCAAATTCGTATGGCTCCAAAAGATGAAGAGCTCACTGCTTTTCGTACTCCAAAAGGAATATACTGCTGTAAAGTTATGCCTTTCGGATTAAAGAATGCAGGCGCCTCTTATCAAAGGGCAATGCAAAGAATATTTGATGACATACTTCACAAGAATGTAGAATGCTATGTTGATGATTTGGTTGTAAAATCGAAGAAGAGAATGGAACATTTGCAAGACCTTCGTCAAGTCTTTGAGCGACTTCGTAGGTACCAACTTAAAAATGAATCCTATGAAGTGTGCATTTGGAGTTACATCTGGAAAATTCCTAGGATTCATAGTTCGACACCGAGGAATTGAAATTGATAGATCGAAGATTGATGCTATCCAAAAAATGCTAGAACCTCGAAATATTCATGAGCTCAAAAGTCTTCAAGGAATGCTTGCCTACATTAGGAGGTTCATATCCAACTTGGTCAGATGCTGTCAACCCTTCAGTCGCCTTATGAAGAAAGATGTCTCATTCAAGTGGGATGAAGCATGTAGAAATGCTTTTAAGAGCATTAAAACATACTTGCTGAATCCCCCTATTCTACGAGCACCCATACAAGGGTGGCCACTTATTCTTTACATAGCAGCACAAGAACGATCTTTAGGAGTGCTTCTGGCTCAAGAAAATGAAGAAGGAAAGGAGAATGCTCTCTATTACTTGAGTAGAACCCTAAATGGTGCTGAATTCAATTATTCACCAATTGAAAAGACATGTTTAGCTTTGATGTTTGCCATTCAAAAGCTAAGACATTACCTGTATGCCCATTCAATACGGCTCATCTCACGAGCAAACCCCATCAAATACATCATGGCTAAGCCAGTTCTTTTGGGAAGGCTAGCAAAATGGGCTCTCTTACTCCAAGAGTTTGAGATAATATATGTTCAACAAAAGGCAATGAAAGGACAAGCTTTGGCCGACTTCCTTGCCGACCATCCTATTCCTAATGATTGGGAGCTGTTTGATGACCTTCCTAATGTAGAAGTAATGGTCGTTGAAATTTCGCAACCTTGGAAGATGTTCTTTGATGGAGCTGCTCAACGTTGTGGTGCCGGTGCTGGTGTAGTGTTTGTAACTCCAGAAGGGGATATACTCCCGTATTCATTTACTCTTACAGAATGTTGTTCAAACAATGTTGCTGAATATCAAGCACTAATCCTAGGTCTGGAAATGGCAATGGATGCAAAAAAAACTCGTTTGGAAGTCTTTGGTGATTCAAAGTTAATCATAAACCAAGTGCTTTTACACTATGATGTGAAGAAGCCAGAATTGATTCCTTATTGCAAATACGCCAAGAGGCTTTTAGGATGGTTTGACCATATTAGTATTACACATATCCCAAGAAATGATAATAAACAAGCTGATGCCTTGGCAAAATTAGCAACAACTCTTGCTATACCAAATCCCAAGATAAAAATTCCAATATGCCAAACATGGGTAGTACCTCCAAACTTTGATGAGGATGAAATAGAAGAAGAAGTTAATGCAATTTCAGTTTTTTGAAATAGAAAGAGAAGATTGGCAGCAACCTATCATTGATTATATAGAACATGGAAAATTGCCCAATGACCCTCGACATAGAACAGAAATTCGGCGATGAACTCCACGTTTTGTTTATTACAAGAATACTTTATATCGTCGTTCTTTCGATGGTCTTCTCCTTCGTTGCTTGGATGATGAGGAAGCTGCCAAGTCACTTGAAGAAGCTCACTCAGGGATTTGCGGTCCTCACCAGTCAGGTCCTAAACTTCATTTTCAAATTAAGCGGTTGGGTTATTACTGGCCTACTATGGTCAAGGATTGTATGGAGTATGTGAAAAGATGTTCAGCATGTCAATTCCATGTAAACTTTATTCATCAACCTCCAGAACCCCTATATCCTACTGTGGCTTCATAGCCATTTGATGCTTGGGGATTAGATGTGGTTGGGCCATTGACACCAAAATCCTCTGATGGACACTCATATATCCTGGCTGCGACAAATTATTTCTCCAAATGGGCTGAAGCTGCTATATTTCAAGAAATGAAGAAGGAAACTGTTGTGAACTTCATCAAAGGAATATCATCTTTAGGTATGGTGTACCCCGTTACATCATCACTGATAATGGTAAGGAATTCTACAACAAGTTGATGGATAAACTTTGCAACGACTTTGGTTTTAAGCAGCATAATTCCTCCATGTATAATGCTCCAGCCAATGGTCTTGCAGAAGCCTTTAACAAAACTCTATGCAATTTGCTCAAGAAAGTTGTAGGGAAGTCAAAAAGAGATTGGCATGAAAGAGTTGAGGAAGCTTTATGGGCATATCATACAACATATCGAACACCTACCCAAGCCACACCCTACTCTCTTGTTTATGGGGTAGAAGCTGTTCTACCACTTGAACGCCAAATTCCTTCATTAAGGATTACCATTCAAGAAGGTCTATCTAATGAAGATAATGTGTGTTTATGACTTGAAGAATTAGAAGCTTTGGATGAAAAAAGGCTGGAGGCACAACAACGCATTGAGTGTTATCAAGCTCGCATTTCTAGGACTTTTAACAAGAAGGTTCATCCTCGATCTTTCCAAGTTGGAGATTTGGTTCTTGCAGTATGAAGACCCATCATTGTCACCCATTGCACTAAGAACAAGTTTGTTTCAAAATGGGATGGACCATATGTTGTTCAAGAAGCCTATACAAATGGAGCATACAGTTGGTTGTTGAAGATGGTTTAAGAATTGGCCCTATCAACGGCAAATTCTTGAAACGTTATTATGCCTAAAGATTGAAGCACTCCTTGGTAAGAGCCTAAACTTCCTACCTCAACATTCAAAGGGTACATGATGTTTTCCGATTACTCTTGAAAGTGTTCTAAAAAAAAAAAGCCCCGCTAGGTTGAAAACCTTTGCATAAGGCGACCTAGGCAAAAGTTAGGGCACCAAAAAAAAAAAACCCTTTTGAACTACATGTTGACTTGATCCCCTTTCGGGTATGTAGGCAGCTTGGTATCATTTACTAAGTTCAGTCACATCCTCAAAAAATATCCCCTTTTGAACTACGTGTTGACTTGATCTCCTTTCGGGTACGTAGGCAGCTTGGTATCATTTACTGAGTTTAGTCACATCGTCAAAAAATATCCCCTTTCGAACTACGTGTTGACTTGATCCCCTTTCGGGTACGTAGGTAGCTTGACATTTTATGCTAAGTTCAGTCACATGTCCAAAAAAGAATATATATATATATATATATATATTTAACAATCATTGAAGCAAGAGTTAGAGAAATAAACAATCCATTAAAAAAAAATTGACATAATGGAATTCCTTTATTGTTCATAAAAAAAAATAAAAAAAAAAAATAAGAAGAAGGAAAAGAGAAAAGAAGAAGATAGTTATAAAAATTATCTATTACAAGTCAATATTTCCAATTGTAATTCTCTAATTCATCACGGGTGGTCCTTAATTCTTGTTCTAACAACTCCAAGGATTCAGTGTCTACATTGCTTAAAGTATGAGAAGTCTTTACAGAAGAAATCTCTTCTTGGATGTTTGAAATGATTGCTTTCTGGCTAGACAGCTTTTCATCATTTTCAAGGACGGAAGCTTCAAGTTCTTTCTTGTGGATGAATAATTGTTTTAGTTCTTCTTGGAGCTCTGTTATTTTAGTATTGGTGTTCACTAATCCATCCTTAAGTGCCTCACCATTTGCTAATAATTTGCCCTCTACCTTTAGTTGATCATCAAGTTGAATTTTATATCCTGTCAACTTTTTGTCACGCTGCTCAAGCGTCATACATGAGGAAAAGGAAGACTGTAGAGATGTAAAAGTATTGGCCTTATCAAAATATTTTGCAACCAATGTTTCTAATGGTGAAGGATCAATAGCTTGATTGGCTGTTATGGCATCAAAAATTCTTTTAGCCCCATCAAGAAGTAGATACGTCTTGTTGAATGGAGTTCTAACAATCTTTTGTTGGAGACTTTTCCAAAGATTCAATGCAAGATCAATATGGCCTTTCAAAATTTCATCATTAGGATTATATTCAAAAACTTCAGGAGCACAAGACTTAGTTCTTTGAGGAGATCTTGTGACATTCTTCCTAGAATCAATATTAGCCACCTCACTTATGCTCCTTGGCAACGCAGTAGAAGACTGTGGACCGGAAATTGAACTTTCACTACCATTTGAGGCCACATCATTATCAATGTCTAGTTGCAAGGTTCGCTGATCAGACTAAAAAAAAAAAAAAAAAGTAATAATAACACATAGTTCATAAGGAGTAAAAAAAAAAAAGAGAGGAAGAAGAAGAGAAGCAAGAAGAGTTAAAAAAAAAAAAAAACTAATCATGAATACCTGAACTTTGTTTCTTGGTGACATAGCGGGAGATTGTGGATTGGAATTATTCTCAAAAGCCGCCTCATTGTCAACCTCCATGTTCAAAATTTGTTGACCAAACTGCAATCAGATACACATTGATCATGTAAGATATACTTTGCATAAACAAATGGAAATTTTCTTTAAAAAAAAAAAAAAAAGAAAGAAAAAGAAAAGGGAGACCTGATCCTTTGCACCCTCAAGGTTTTCAGAAGCACTTGTAATGCCTTTAAGGGAATTTGGGTTGCTAGGTATTGTCAATTTGGGCCTCTTAGTCCGATTCCAATGATGATCACTATCGTTATCATCACTCATCTCTTCAAGGACTGGATTTGTTCCTCCTTCAAATGCATCATGTACTTCTTAGGATCTTTCAACAGGTGGGGCCCTTGGAGGAGGCTTCTTCAATTTAGTTGTGACACCTTGAGACTCCTTGGATTGAATATTGTGATTCACAGATTTTGAGATGGTGTTTGCCACATGAACTTTGGGTAATTGAATATCCTTATTTATGTTGCTCTTGGCATGGATAGGCTGAACTACCTTACTCTTGGGAGGAGGAGGATGTGCACTTGCAATCAAAACATTTACACCATCATCAAGATACTTCCCATGAATATGATTCCACCACTTTTTGTAGCCACTCGTAGTATGAAGTTTGAAATTAGATAAGGTAGGAGGCACTGGGAAGAATGCTTTGCAACCAGTCTTGTAAAGAGTACATAATCTCCAAAACTCCACAATTTTATCCAAAGCCCCTTGACGAATGTCCTCTTTAATGGTACCTGGAATGTCTTGGCAAAGTCCAAATTGATGGCTAAACCGAAAAGGACTATAAGGTTCCACTATGAGATAACCATCTTGACGCATAGACAAGTAAGAGGAACGGATACTTATAAAATATGACAATGAATTACGAGAAAGTCCTCCATTATCAAGAAAAGTTTCCTCCTTATTCCTGACATATAGATTTGTATCCCATTGCATAGAAGTACCTTGTATCAACTTCCTTGCTTTGTGTTCATCAAAATGCTTGGCCCTTCCTTTTCCAGAATATACAACCATCTTGGGTCCCAAGACATCAATCTCATAATGAGTTCTAAAATAAAGACCTAACCAGCCATAAATATAATGAGCAGGGAAGCAGGCACCCGAACGACAAATCATTGGAGAAGAGTATGCAATCTTGTTTAGTCCTCGGTAGAGACTAGCTAGAACTGGTATTGCTAGATTAATAGTTGTTCGGGTGCCTGCTTCCCTATTCATTATATTTATGGCTGGTTAGGTCTTTATTTTAGAACTCATTATGAGATTGATGTCCCAAGACCCAAGATGGTTGTATATTCTGGAGAAGGAGGGGCCAAGCATTTTGATGAACACGAAGCAAGGAAGTTGATACAAGGTACTTCTATGCAATGGGTTACAAATCTGTATGTCAGGAATAGGGAGGAAACTTTTCTTGATGATGGAGGACTTTCTCGTAATTCATTGTCATATTTTATAAGTATCCGTTCCTCTTACTTGTCTATGCGTCAAGATGGTCATCTCATAGTGGAACCTTATAGTCCTTTTCGGTTTAGCTGTCAATTTGGACTTTGCCAAGACATTCCAGGTACCATTAAAGAGGACATTCGTCAAGGGACTTTGGATAAAATTGTGGAGTTTTGGAGATTATGTACTCTTTACAAGACTGGTTGCAAAGCATTCTTCCCAGTGCCTCCTACCTTATCTAATTTCAAACTTCATACTACGAGTGGCTACAAAAAGTGGTGGAATCATATTCATGGGAAGTATCTTGATGATGGTGTAAATGCTTTGATTGCAAGTGCACATCCTCCTCCTCCCAAGAGTAAGGTAGTTCAGCCTATCCATGCCAAGAGCAACAATAATAAGGATATTCAATTATCCAAAGTTCATGTGGCAAACACCATCTCAAAATCTATAAATCACAATATTCAATCCAAGGAGTCTCAAGGTGTCACAACTAAATTGAAGAAGCCTCCTCTAAGGGCCCTACCTATTGAAAGATCCTTAGAAGTACATGATGCATTTGAAGGAGGAACAAATCTAGTCCTTGAAGAGATGAGTGATGATAACGATAGTGATCATCATTGGAATCGGACTAAATGGCCCAAATTGACAATACCTAGCAACCCAAATTCCCTTAGAGGCATTACAAGTGCTTCTGAAAACCTTGAGGGTGCAAAGGATTAGGTTACCCTTTTTCTTCTTTTTTTTTTTTAAAGAAACTTTCCTTTTGTTTATGCAAAGTATATCTTACATGATCAATGTGTATCTTATTGCAGTTTGGTCAACAAATTTTGAACATGGAGGTTGACAATGAGGCGGCTTTTGAGAATAAAAGGAACCATCAGGATTATGAGTCTTGATAGGACGACTTAACCTCTTTGTCCTTCGAATAGGTGGTTTTGAATATTTCATTCCATGTCTACACCAAAAGTTGACCCAATCGCTCGCCGAAACACGCAGGTCTTCTCCTTCCTTTTTAGAATTAAGGTGATGAAAGGCTGCAAATAGCTGCTCACAACCCTTTGGGATGAACCTCTCTATCTTGTCACTTCCTGTCAATTCCTCGTAGCTAGGGATGGGTTCATCATAAAGACGACCAAAGATAGGGAGCCCGCCAAGTCAATACAAATCCCAAAGTGAGATAGACATCTCACCAAGTGATGTGTGAAGGGTGATGGTTTGTGGACACCATTCCTTGCAAAATGCTCGCATTACATTAGCATTTTGATCATATATGTGGAGAGATGCTAAAACTGCGTAATAAATATGGGCCTTATTGAGAGTCCTCTTGCTTCTAAAAAGAACATCTTCAAGCCATTCCCAATATAGAGGTATGTAACTCCACTCTCCATTGATTTTGAAAAGAGTGCCCCAATGTGTTCTGCCTGAAATTATGCGACGGCCAAGAGTCACTAGATAACGAGACTCTGTAGTGTTCCTGTGAAGAGAACTACGCAAAGACCACGCTCTAGAGGGGGAACCAGAATTCCAAGAGACATCATAGGTCCACTCAACAATGTCTCTTGAGTCTTTAAGTTCAGGCCATCTTTTCGTAAATCAACCAATAATTGGCCTTTCAACAAGCAATGATATGTCTACTTCCTTAGCGTCATTCGATTCTTTAGTAACAACAAGATACTTCTTGTCA
Source organism: Quercus glauca (assembly GCA_023736055.1). Lineage (NCBI taxonomy): Eukaryota > Viridiplantae > Streptophyta > Magnoliopsida > Fagales > Fagaceae > Quercus > Quercus glauca. The sequence continues at coordinate 24,948,280 of CM043323.1, read as the reverse complement.
AATGAAGAAAAGTCTTTGAAGAGCACCATGATGATAGGGCGAACCTACAAAAAATGTACAAAAGAGTATAAACTACGGTGCAAAGAAGGCTAAAAAAAATAAATAAAAAAATAAAAAAGAAGGGGGCATGGACATGCAATAAAAAGAGGAAAAACATAAAGTTATTATATCCTCATATGCAAGCATTGCTCCACCACCAAATATCAATGGACACACATCCTTGCATAGACAATTTTCATCCTCAAAGTAGCCCTCTTCTTCAATGCAATCTTCGTCGTCAAGATAGACTTCGTATCACAGATAGACTTCGTTGTCAAGATCGTCTTCGTCTTCAAGGAAGTCTTCGTATCACAGATAGACTTCGTTGTCAAGATCGTCTTCATCTTCACAGATAGACTTTGTTGTGAAGATCGTCTTCGTCTTCAAGGAAGTCTTCGTATTACAGATAGACTTTGTTGTCAAGATCGTCTTCGTCTTCAAGGAAGTCTTCGTATCCAAGATAGACTTCGTTCTCAAGATTGTCTTCGTCGTCAAGATTATCGTCGAGGTCGTTGTCTTGGTAGCTACTTGGCTTGAGGACTACTTGGCTTGAGGAACAAAATAAGCTCTTGCAAGTTCTTCATAGTGCCACTAAGTCATCATATTACCTATTCTAAATGGAGGTGGAACAATACAAAAACAAAAATAGACATACAGGAAGAAAAAAAATTCACAAGTAAGAAAAGTGTTGATCAAGAATGTACCTCCAAAGATTTCGGTGATGGAACTCTTGCAAAATTTGAGGCTAATGTTCTAAGATGGACCGTAGCTGCACAAAGAAAAGGGGGGCAAAGAATAAATTAGATTCATATTAAAAAAAAAAAAAAAAAAAAAAAAGGAGAAGAGAGCAGAAGGAAGATACTCAACCAATATTCGTATAGATTGATAAAACTTGGTGCAATCTATGTTATAGATTTGGCGCAATCTACTCAAATGGTGGTGATGATTGTTCTTCTAATTGAAGAGATAAACTTGATGCAAGTTTCTTTAGAAATTGTGAGGCCAGGTACTACAAGAAGAAAAAGAGTCATGAGCGCGGTTTAAAATATATATATATATATATATATATATATATAGACATGAGGTTTGCTACCTGACTGAGAAAGAAGAAGGAAAAAATCTTATGCGAATTGTTCTTGAGATTCCCGAACTTATGCTCTATGCGGGGAAAATTATGAGTTATGTGTGGCTGGAACTGCCCTTTTATAGTGCTGGTCAGAGAGAGTTTAATTGCAACTAAAACTCATCTAGTCAAGACTAGATTAGCCAGGAAAAGAAGTCAAAATAAAGAAGAATTCTTGTATGAAGGAAGAAGTTAAATTGGAGAAGAAGTCTTGAGTTGTACGTGATAAGGAAGAAGTTTTGCTTACTGTTATCTACTGGTGTTCAGTGTTCAAGTTTAAGTAGGACTCTTTGAAAATATAAGAGTTCCAAATCCTTATTCAGATTGGACTTTGAAACAAAGTTAAAGACTATAAAGACTAATAAATTTCAGATAAACGTACATTCCCATTCAAGAGGAATTCCTTTACCCCATTATACTAGACATGTTATAGATTTTGAAAATCATGCAACAAAACTCATTTAATAATTCGTCTGAAACGTGCTTACGTGAAGATATGGCAACTTTGGGAAGTAAAAAATATTCCTTGAGCAAAGAGGCCAAACTCAACTCTTGCATGACTAGTATATCGGTGCATGGATACTTCGAGAAGAGCCAAAGCTACGAGTTGGGCATTTAAAAAAAAAAAAAAAAAAATTAATGGTTTGGATTCAGTGGGAAAGTTTGGATCTTGAAACTAAGAAGATGGTGTACACAAAATTTAACACCATGCAAGTCGAGACTCCGCCCATTTTCCACACTCAAAATTGTGGACATGACCAAGTCTCGAGGGGGCATTTGTAGGAAGCAAAATTTTAAGCCAATTATAAAATGCCACATCAAAATTTAGTGGCAAATTTTAAATTAATGTCATTAAATTAATCAAATTAGATGATGACATGTGTCATCCAAATTGACATCACATTGGCATATCAAAATTTGCCACGTGTCATTTGGCCCACAAAATAAAGATAAATTTCATATTTAAAATTTATGGATAATTATCTTTATTAAAATAAATAAGATAAAGATAAAATTTCTATTCAAAATTTGATAGATAATTATCTTTATTAAAATAAATAAATTAAATAGAGATAATTATTTATCTTTGATGATTATTATCTTTATCAAAATGTAATCTTTATTAAAATAAATAAATAGAAATAATTATCTCTAAGAAGAGTTTGGACCAATCAAAAGTCTACTACATACTTTCAAACATATCAATTCAAAGTGGAGCTTATCCTCTGAAATTACTATAAATAGAGGGCATCCCTTCCCATTTTCAACAAAAAATTTTCAAAAGGCCCAAGCTCTGGAGAAATTTTGTCTCAAGAAACTTTGAAGAACATGAAGAATCTTTGAAGAACTTGAAGAATATTCGAAGGGCTTGAAGAACTTGAAAGATAATAAATCTCTAATAAGCTCGAAGCTAGAGATTTATTGTGAAGACCGATCAATCCATCTTCTAATTAAAATTAAGAAGATTCTTGTTCGAGTCAAATTCGATGAAGATAAAATCAAAGACTATTCTTTTGTAAAAGAATCAAAATAGAGATTGTACTCATTATACATCAATACAAATTTATATTTGCAAACCTTATTTCTTTTCAATTATTTGATTTTTTGCAATTGGAAAAATTTATGTTTACAGTTAGTGGTTCTAATTTGGCTCACCACTAATGTCATTTTTTTTTTACTTAAAAATAATAACTTTATTATCTAAGATTTGTGGTAAAATAATTATAAAAATATCATAAAAGTAGCATTACTCATAAATTTACAACATAACATTTAGATATGTCACCAATTACATTAAAATTAAGTTGACCTTCATATTTTCCATCTACAAAAGAATAAGGTACCATTAATTTTCTATCCCAAGATTCATTTATATATATATATATATATATATATATAACCAAAGCCTTTGACTTTTGATTGGCCTTTCCACAATTTTTCACATCAGCATTTTTTATTTATATTTTATAATTTGATTTATTTCTTTCGATTTTATAGCACCAAATTGCAGAAAATTTATTAAATTTCTTTAAAAAAAATTAAATTTAGTTGTTTGGTACCATACAACCACTATACTTAAAGGAGACCTAAATTATCACTTAATCAAAAAAAAAAAATTAGATAATACTAACAAACTATATAATAACTCTATTAATATAAATCAATCCCAAAAAATGGAATATATCTCCATTAATTTTATAATTTCTTCGTTGATGACATTTAAAAAAAAAAATTCTATCATATTTCTTTATATCTATCAATCACGTTTTCTTTCTCTTATTTTTTTCATTTTTTTTATATATATTAATGATGATTAGAAATTATAGTTTCAATAGGATTTAAACTCTATAATTATATCAAATGAGACTCAACAAATATATATCATTTTTAATTTCAATAAGATTTAAATTTTATATCAAATGGACTTTACCAACATGTTCATCCTTTGAAAAAAATTATATATATAACCAAATTTGGTTAGGAATCCATAACCCTAACCAAATTTGATTAGGAATCCATAACCCTATATTATATTATAAATAGTTTTTTTTTTAGGGATTATTTGTTACAATTTCAACTCGGCTTTTCATTCCTATATTATATTTTAAATAGTTTTTTTTTTAATTATTCTTCCAACACCACTCTGTTATACAGTCTCTTGCATTGATTTTGGTTCCTAGAGCGCCTTCAAAACAAAAGGTATATAAAGTTTTCATATCAGGTTTAATGTTAACATATATGAGAGATATTTTGGTTAATTAGAAAAAGTTTGAAGAAACATAAAAGGAAAAAGAACTAAAGAACGCATCATTTGAAAAAATAAAAATAAATAGTGACTGTAATAGGTAGAGGCTTTTGAAGATTGTTGTTTTTATTTTTGGAATTCTTTACGTTCATGTGTATGTATGTATTGGGTTTAATTGAATTGGAATTATCTTTGAAACTTTGGTTTTGATTGAATAGTGAAAATGGCAGAAGAAATATGTTCCAATATTTGGAGTCTTCTGTATATATGTTGTTGTAGTTTAAACTTGGCATTTAAATTGTTAAATTGTTAATTTGCAGTTTCATTGTTCATCTATTAATCATAAATAATAATATTATTATTTACAACAATCATGATATGGTATCAATGATGTGATCATTCCGAATGCTTTCTTTTAGAGTTTAGAAAGAGTCTATTTAATGATTAAAAAAATTTTAAATTAAAAGACTTTTGAAATTACATTGTTTTTAAATGACATCATAAATGACTTTTATGAACTCCATCTTATATGGCATCATTAAAAAGAAAACTCATATAGATAGGTATTAGGATTTTATTTGGAACTATCATAATGGACTAACATATTACACATGGTACGAATCTAACTATAATATCCAATGTTATAAAATAAAAATTGGGCCTATGGTTATCTTCTCTTTGCAAAAAATGTTTAAATTCTCATTAATTGTGATAGTTCACTTTTAGGTAAAATAGAAACTCTATTGACTAAGTTTTAAAAAATTTAAAATTCTATTTCAAAAAATTTCTAGAACATTAGATTTTATTTTAATTATTTTATATTGTAAAAGAATAAAATTTATACATTACATACAATCATTACTTCAGTTACCTTTTAAATGATAGAGGATATGAGAATGCAATTTGTAGATCTACTATCAAGATAACATAGATTAGATTGGTGGTGGATAGTAGATTTAATTGTAGTTGAGTATTGTGTGAAGTCATCATCATAGAATAGCCCATGCTGAGATGTGTTATATGAAACCAATGATATGAAACAAAAATAATTTTTCTACACCATTATATTGAATAAAAAAATTACTTATTTTAATTCATTTTCAAATTATACATTCTTTTAAGTCAAGTTATAGACTTTTAAGTAAAATAAATATTTTTAATTTTATTTAACTATCCCATGCATCGCACGAGTTAGAAACTAGTATTTACGTATAAGTGAAGTTTCTCATTATAAATGTTTTCAGAAGTTTATCATGACCTAGAAAATGTGAAGTTAACAGGTTGCAGTATTTATTTTCTTACTTTAATCATCCAATGATACATCAATTTTGATGTAAACACACACACACAGAGATATATATATTATGGTAGCCAATAACTACATCAGTGAAGGACATCTCCATACTGAGGTCATAGAACTCATATCCCTAGGATTCACAGGTAAACTTCTACAATGGTGGAACAATTGCCTTACAGAAGAATCTAAGGAAGATATCAGGCATGCTGTCCTTAAAGATGAGGAAGGTCTCCCCATCTTTGACACCATACTAGGAAGAGGTATCCCTGACGGAGTCAATACCCTGATCTATACGATCATGAAACACTTCGTAGGAAAACCCACCAATATTACATCTAGGATTTACGATCAGTTAAGTAACCTTAGATGTAAAACCCTCGGAGAATTCCGGTGGTACGAAGATGTGTTCACCACCCGAGTTATGCACAGAAGTGATTGTAACTCTCCATATTGGAAGGAGAAGTTCATCAACGGTTTACCTACCCTTTTCGGACAAAAGGTTAAAGAAACCCTGTGTAACCCCTTAGGTGTCATAGATTATGATAACCTAACCTATGGAGACATCTCTAGCACCATTCGAAGTGAAGGAATGAAGATGTGCAGAGATCTCAAGATCCATAGCAGAGCCAACAAAGGCAAAGCCAAACACGAAGTAGGAGACTTCTGTGTACAGTACGGCTTACCCTCAGTTCTTCCCAAAAGAAAATCCAAGTACAGAGGCAAGGAAACCTCTAAGGATTACCATAGAAAGAAAACAGCATCCAAGTACTATAGTAAGCAGAAGTTCAGCAAGGACAACTTCTATAGGAAAGGAAAATCCAAATCCACAGGAAAACATATTTCCAAGAAATCAGGAAAATGTTACAAATGTGGAAAGAAAGGTCATTTCAGTAGAGAGTGTAGAGCTAAGGCCAAATCCCTTATCAACACCCTCATTAGCGACCAACCCAGTAAAGAAGAAATCTTTAAGCTCCTAGAGTTAAACCACTCAGATAGTGAAACCTCTAGCAGTGAGATTCGTCAGATTTACCAGTCATCTTCGGAAACCTATAGGACCTCCTCTAGCTCCTCTAGTAGCCCAGATGAACCCATTCCATGCATTGACAGTTTTTGTAGAAACAAGACTATCAATGTTCTCTCTAAGCAAGAAGAGCTACTCTTAGATCTCATAGAACAGATCGAAGACCCAGTAGCCAAAGCCCAGAGACTCAGTGAGTTCAAGAGAATCTTAGTTAGGGAACCCAGTGAACCCAAACCTAAGCTTCAACATCCTAAAGTTGATTTGGAAAAAATCTATGATAGGTTTACCAAATCCAAGAAGGAAGTTACGATCAACGACCTTCAAAAGGAAATCAAAGATACCAAGTCTGAGGTCAGAACCCTTAGGCAAGAATTAACCATCCTTAGAGTGGACCAGGATCTCCATGATCAAAGGATTAGGAATTTAGAAAATACTTCTAAAGAAGATAATGAGAGAATCTCATTACAAGAACCTTCTGATAATGATGAAGTAGAAGATACAGTTAACCCTACTGCAGATATGGTGCAAGAACAACCAGAACCGTTCTTAAATGCCATCAATAGGATTAACTTCCAGAAATGGCACTCCAAAGTCAGGATTGTCATAAACAAGGATTTTGAATTTGAGGTTGTAGCCCTAATAGATTCAGGTGCAGATCTCAACTGCATTCAAGAAGGAATCATTCCCTCTAAGTACTTCAGAAAAACCAAGGAAAGGTTAACTTCTGCAAGTGGAGGTAAAATGCAGATTGAATTCAAAATACCTAAAGCCCATGTTTGCCAAGACAATACGTGCTTCAAAACCACATTTGTTCTTGTCAAAAATATGACAGATAAGGTTATCTTAGGAAACCCTTTCATGTGTTTGTTATATCCATTCACTACGGATAGTGAAGGAATCACTACCCATCCATTTGGTCAGCCAGTTAAGTTTAAGTTTCTTAGGAGCCCAGAACCTCGAGACATCAGTACTCTCCAGGAAATAGCTGTCTCCAAGACCCTTAACCTTATCCATACCAAAGTTCTTCCATTTATGGTTACTTATAATCAAGACCAGAACCTTGATTCATTCGTACCCACAACCCCATCTAAGATAGATCTATTTAATCAAGCCCAGAACCTTGATTCTTTTGTATCTCTCACAAATGATGATTTTGTCAGCCCAAATCAGCTCACAAACTTATCAGTAAACCTCACCAATGATGACTTTGATCAAATCCCAAATTCATCAAAGGATCTCATTCCATGCATACATTATAAAAGTATTTGTTTTAGGCCACAGCATGTTTTAAACAATAGCATTTTTAAAAAAGAAATTCAAACTATTTGTTTAAACCAATTTTGGCAGGAAAAAGAGCAAATATCTTTTAAAAGCAAACCCCATAAAATGTGGAGGAAATCAGCTCCTCCAAAGGATAAAGGGAAAGCACAGTGCTACCCTCAGCAAACCCCAACAGAGGACCAATCTCCTCAAAAGCATGAAGGCATATCTTCTAAGGTAAACCTAAGAGGATCAACATCCCTTCAGGATTATGTCCCAGCAAGTGTGACATACTCCAGTTGTGATATGGCTGTTGTTTTACAGGAAGTTTTAACAGAAGAACTACAATGGAAAGAAGGTGCATATACAGACCTCCCATTTTCCATTAAGTTCATACTTGACAATTTCCAAGCAGCCTGGACCCTAAATAAAAAAGGCCTTTTCCAAAGAACCCTCAAAGCCCTAGAAATCCATCTAGTTAACCTTGAGGCGAGAAATGAAGCCATTACTAGTCAACTCTTTGGCAAAGAGGATATCCATTCAAAGGATAAAAGGACTATCATGAGCACAGATTATACAAAGTTTAGCCTTAAGGCTCAAACTATCTTAAGATGTGCCATTGCCAACTTGCCCCCAGAAATACAAACTAATATTTTTGGTTGCAAGGCTATGTTCGAATCATTTGATCAATGGTGCGAGCATTTCAAGATTCTTGTCACCATCCACTTCCCCATCCTTGGTGAAGCAAGTACTGATGCTGACAGAGTTCTCACACAGTCTATCTGGGAACAATACTTTGGAACCAGCCACAGAGTCTATGAAAACCGACATCCTTTCCCTGGACTCATCGTTAATTATGAAGATGGTCTAGACGATGGAACAGATGAAGGTGTTAGAACCTCATTTTGGCTTTCCAGAATGTTTGAGTATGGGTTTGTTAGACTAATCAAGCTAACACATCATGACCAGATCAGCCAGTTTCCCCAGATCATTCAACAAGTTGTCAAGAAAGTCAGAAGTCCATTTGTATCCATCAGATGCTGGAGCACCCTCCCACAATGGGACGGTAACAATTGGATGACGGTCACCCCGTCCAGACACCTTGTTCTCATTAATGGTTACACCTACCAAGGACCTTGGCATGAAGGAGATTCCTACTTATCGTACGAAGAACCTGATTACCTTGCAGATTGTTGGCGTAACTATTACAACAATGAAATACTCTCCATAGCCCAAGATTTGTGGGCACATTACCATTTTGTTGGAACTACTGGAAGAATCTCGGTATTCACCACCAAACCATACTCAGAAGCGGCCATGGATCTCCAATGGATTAGCCACAATCATGATCCACGAAGATTCATCACCAAACCTCCTGACTATGAACCATTAAATTGGTGTGGTGTTTGTAATCAGTTCACTACCTTCCATGAACATAATCATAGTCCCCCATCGGAATACTATGATACGGATTAGTTCCTCTCCCAGCATTAAGGATTGAAACCCTAAATAAAGGATCCGATCATCCTTTCATCAACCAAGGGTTTCACCCCTCCAGTTCAGAGTCAGCAGCCAGAGATCCTCCTGCCTCTGTCAAAAACTAAATGTTCCGGATAGTCCAGATCAACTATTTAGAACAGTTCCAGTTTCTGCACCGGCTACTATTCATCTACAGTCCAGATCAACTGTACATGCACAGTACCCACTCCAGAAGATTCCAGCAGGACTACTATTCATCAACAGTATGATTGAACAGTACTTCAGAGCAGACAAGGGACAAATCACTATACAGTAACAGTTACTGTTCACAACAGTGCCCGACAACTTATCACGAAGTTACTATTCACTTTCGGCTGAAAAGACTTTTCACCCAAAGTAAAAGTGATTTACCTTCCGTGATTCCAGCAGCATCCAAGGCGCTCCTTCAGCAGATTGCTAGCTCCCTTTTCCTATATAAGGCAGCTCCCTCTCCAGTCTGAAGCAGGTCCTAAATCACACTTGCACCTCAGAAGGTCCAAAATCACATTTGCACCTCAGAAGGTCCAATTCAGTAGTACCTCCCTCTCTTACAACGATTGTAACAGATGGCCTTACCCCCTTTTGTATCAGTTTACACTTGTAATGCCATAGTCATGGCTCAACCAACTGTAACCTGTTTATGCTTCCGCCCCATTCCTTGTTGTATCAGAGCCCCAGTAGCCTGTTACTTCAAGCAGTTGTAACTTACCCCCTTTTGGTATCAGAGCTTCTGGTTGAGGGTAAGCCGTACTTGTAGATCTGTTCGGTGGGGACTTTAGGGATATTCCAATCTCCTAGTCTTAGATCTGTATCTGATAACGAATACTCTTCTGTGTTGATGATTCCATCATCCTCTTGGGGAATTGGTTCTGGGAGTGATGAACTACTGGATCTGTAACTAGTAGAAGAGCCTGTTACATCTCTAACCGATCCATCGGCTAGTTGTTGGACAAAATCTAGATCTGGATTTTGGGTCTGGTGTTGGATTTGTAGATGATGATTTTCATTATCTAAAATCCAATCTTGGAGAAATGTAACCTCTGACCATTTAAGGGTCCTGGGAACCTCATTAATATATATATATATATATATATATTAATGAGTTTTGGAGGCGCAATATATGAACCTGAATAAGCAATGATGGGCAATGAAGGATGCCCCCAGAGCTGGGAACGTAAAAAAGGAGCTCCTCCAAGCATGGGAATGGAGGATGAAGTACGTCACCAAACTGTTCAAGTGTAATATCGGCGTTGGCCTCAATAAACATGACACCCTCACCGGTACATTCTACTACAAGCTTTCGGCCAGGTCCTTTCCTAAGCCTACCAGCAAATGGGTAGTAAAACACTAGTGTTTGTGCAAGTGCTTCTCTGATGACTTTCACTGGGTCTCTAATCTCTTGCAATATTGAGGAATCATGTTTATAGAAATGTATGGTTGGGATTAGAAATCGAAGACCCTTTTGGTCATCAATATCGGAAAGTTGTTTGAATTCATAAGGCGTGGGCTTTGCAGGAGCAACCAGTTCTGGTTTGCACCTTTGTACTTTGAACACTAGAGAGGTGGGTGGTGCCAGTGCCATGCCAAGAAAATGGTTTGAATATGAGACTAAGAAACTTGGGCAAGCCTACAGGTTGTAGTGTGTGTTATGACTTATGATGGACAGGAATTTATAGCCATAGATGACGCAAACTAGAAATAGAAATATGTCCCTCAAAATAGGGAAAATATTATCACACACAATGTAAGTATTACACACCAAGTATGGACGCTCATAAAAACAAGAAAAACCATGTGCAACACCTCATGTATAACAAGTATTTCCTTTCTTTTAAGTACAGTATCATTTCAATAGTAATACTACAGCTTGTGAGTGGGTGGCCAACTACACAAGAAAATATATATAAAAAAAAAAATACAATTATTTTGCCAAAAAAATGAAGGGTTGTGCTAACGGGTTTTTTACCGGTTTGGATTTTCTGAGTTATCATATCATTGTGTTATTTATTTTCCGCATTGTTTATATGATATAATTTACTTGTATTAACCTAAATCTTAATCACTTGACTAAATAACTAAGTTAATCTGTTTGCGTTTAAGAGGTCTAAAAACGTACAAGTTGTATCAGAGCCAGTTAGCTCTAGTATTTAGATCCTTTGATTTAAGAGTTGATCCTTAAACCTTGTTGTCATGGATTCTTGGAAGTACTTACTGCTAAAGTTCCATCTTGTCTACTTATGGTTTGTGTCTTTTGTTGCCTTTGTAAATTCTTCTTTTGAGTATCTTGGTATAATCACATGTGATAATAATTATGTGTGCTACACTGCTTGAACCGCCTTAAAGGCACGTGATTCTTGTCTTTGGTATTTGGATAGTAGTTGCTCCAGGCATATGATAGGAAATAAAGCTTTGTTCAAGACACTCTTTGAAGGAAAAATTGGGACAATCATGTTCGGAAATGGAAGCAAATCTATGATCAGAGGTATTGGAACTGTGGACATTCCAGGGTTGCCGGTTTTTGAAGATGTCTAGTATGTTGATGGGCTAAAGGCTAACTTACTGAGCATCAGTCAGATTTGTGACAATGGACTGAATGTTCTCTTCACCAAGTATGAATGTGAGATACTTGATGGAGGAGGTGACTATATGTGTATTGGTGTGAGGACAGCTAACAACTGTTACAGTATAACACCAAGTATAAGCAACAAGTGTTTCAGTGTAAAGATCAATCAAGTAGACTTATGACATCAATGGTTGGGACATGCAAGTTGTTAAGACATATGTGATTCACTTGTTAGAAACATATGTCACTATTTTATGTAATTAGCTAATCTTTTGACAAAACGCACTTTACTTGTATTTGGGTAGATTTAGGATATGTTTAATACTCCAAAGAACAAGAGTTCAAGTCTAGTATTGAAGCTATGCAAATCTGTCCAAGAAACAAGTGAAGAAGTGCCGATTCATTAAAACTCGACAACTTCTCAACAGATAGCTATTGAGGTTTAATGAGGCTCGATAGATAGCTATCGAGGTATCTATTGAGGTTACAGGAATTCAGTTATTCAGATCTGATTTTCGGCCCATGTTTATGTATTTTTGTAGGGTTTCTTTTTTCACAACTCTAGACCTATATAAGGCTTATTTTAAAGGCTGTCAAATAATAGAATACAAGAAGAACATATGCAAAATGTGACCAATGCCTTATTCTCTCTGAAAGAAGTATTGCGTCTTTGTGCCTTAGGGTTTCGTAACCAAGTGCTTCTTGATCTTCATTGTTGATGAAGTGAAGAACTTTGTAGTCAACATCTTCTTCAAGTTGGTGTGTTAGTCACGTACTGGGAGCCGTGCATCTTGTGGTTAGTCACGTACTGGAATCCGTGCAAAAATGGTGACGTTCATATATTGAAGAATTTAGAGGTTTTGAAGTGGTAGAAGGTTTCTGCTGTCTAGACTTGCAACTGATAGATAGTAGTTAGGTTGAATTGTTGTTGGTTGGACTGTTTTGTAACTTTAAGCATTTTTGGTTTGGTATGTGTTTTGTCACGGATTTTAAAATGGGGAGTTTGTTAGGTTCTAAGAAATTAGGAATTAATGTATTAGAACTTTAATGTGTAATGTTGGCAAACCATGATCAAAACATTTTTGTCTAGATTTAGGCTACTCAAAGTGTGTTTTTGCGTAAAGTTGGAATCAAGTGTACTACAGGATTTATTGTGTAAATTTACAAAGCTCGATCGATCGAAACTCATACAGATTATTTTTCGGCAGAATTTTCCAACTCAAGCCTAAGCTCATATGACGTGTAGAGTTTTATGTTTTGCCTTAAGTATAAAAGGAAATACCTTAACCACGTTTTATTGTTGTTGTTTATACTGTGTGTGTGAATCTCTTGTGAGATCTAGAGGTGTTTGCCTTCATACATACTTAGGGTTATCAAGATCAAGATTGATGTCGAGAGCTTGGTGATCATTTCAGTTATTGCACAAAGAGCTTAAAGAGAAACACAAGTGGGAGTACTTATGGTTGCTGTGAATCCAAGAAAGAAGTAGTCCGCGGACTCGGAGTTGTCACGTGATCGTAGTAGTAAGTTTTCTACTTAATGTAGCAATCAGATGTTAGTGGTCTAAGTCGCCATTGTAAAATTTCAATTCTTTCATAGTAAATCTATTTTACCTTGAGAATAGTTAGGTTAAATCCTCCCCAAGTTTTTTACCAGTTTGGTTTTTCTAAGTTATCATATCGTTATATTATTTATTTTTCGCATTATTTACATGATATAATTTACTTATGTTAACCTAGATCTGAATAATTTTCCTAAATTAATCACTTGGCTAAATAACTAAGTTAATTTGTTTGCGTTTGAGGGGTCTAAAAACGTACAGTATGAATCTGACCATATGATTTTTTGGCTTTCTAATCAATTTAATGAATATTTTTTTTTAATCAAGATTTTGTTGTTCAATTTTTTGTATTGCTATATTATAATATATTTTATCTCTCTATTTCATCTTTTTTTTTTTTTTTTTGGTTCGAAATTAGGTGCTAAATAATTCATTAAAAAAATTAAAATATAGGAAATTTTCAATATTACGAATAGTGATGGATTGATAGTTTTTAAAATAATAGTGAAATTTTTTGTATATATCTATAGTGAACTAAACAATTTTTGAGAATATGATGACATATATCAAAGTTGATAATTTTGTATTCAATAAATTTTTGAACTATGATTATTGTATCAATACTATAGTTTTTGTTGTGGAGATTCAAAAAAAAAAAAAAAAACAATACAAATCAGCCCCCAAGTAAAAATTCCTAACTACGCCCCCGTCCAGCAGTATGCAAGATAGTATAACTGCAATGGTACTCCTCAATCATCCTTCATTGAAAACTCAAGCAATTCAAGTAATAATAAAATAAAATAAAAAGCAAATTGCTCCTATTTTCACTTCATTAGTGTGTATTTTTCCATCAAATGTAAATCACTGACATCCTAAAAAATGGGGAAAAAAATGGAGAAAGAAAGGCCAAAGACAGTAAATTTGTAAACTTGGTTATATGTCACTGCTCCAGCTATTTAAGTCTTCTATGTAAACTACCTATAAGGCAAGAAAGAGAGAATTAAACAAATCAGAAGCCATAGCAGTTATAACGCACCCTAGAGAAAAAGAACATAAATAGTGAAATTTCTTACTTCGAGAGGCGCCTCTTCGATAGAACCTTGCCAAAATATTACCAATGGGAGTTTTTGGAACAGGTATTAGTTTTCCAAGAACAGCAAGGGGCCAACTGAATGGAGAGAGAGACAGAGAGAGAGAGAGAGAGTAACCATCAGTTAGAGGAAGAAAATGGAGATAAGCAGTTTAACCTAATGAGTTTCCAAGTTTTACTAGAGACCATCCAGAAAAAAGAGATTCACTTTGAAGAAAAAGTTCCAAACAGAGTTGAGATGCAAGATGCTCAAAAACATTTACCATGCCTTAAACCACTTCATATAATTACCGACCTTAAGAAACCAATAATGACCGAGATTAGCCAGTTTGACCGAGTCAACCTTACTGTCGAGGTAAACTTATCAAGAAACTCGATGATAATAACCTAAACAACAGCAAGAAATGTGAAGTCCAAGCAAGATCCAAAAAGCAGAAGGCACATAAAAATGCTATACAAGTCTCACCTGAAGCACCACCGTTACTCCCACTATCCCCATGAAAAGGTGGTTTTTAGTAATTCCTTTGAACACGTTAAATTCATTTGGCTTCCGAGCGTTAAATTCATTGAAAATCTGCAGTTGGAATAATTAATTGAAAATGCTTGGCTGGTTAACTTTACGGGCACAAATGAATCACACAATGGAAAACTAGCAGACATAAACAATAACTAAAGATAGTCAGGATATTTTTGTCAGCCAACTAATATTGATAAATACTCAATTGGATTACTAATAGAGTTAGCAGCAGCAGTGTGCCGTCCCCACCCTTAGAAGATTTCAAAATCCTGACAAGTGCAAGCGTTCCCGTAACACACGTGCACACAACTTTTTTTCTTTTTCCTTTTATTTTTTTTTTTTAAAATTATAATCACTCACTGAGATAGGACTAGGTAGTCAGTGACTACAACTGCTGATTTTTGTGTAACGAAATAGACAGAGATAGAGATACACAAAAAAAATAAAGGAATCACATGGGTAGACTTGTTCCACAGAAATAGAAGATATATATATATATATATATATATATATTACCAACACACACACCCACCTGACCGCTCCCAATGAAGCATCATAAAGAATTTGATAGGCATGATGATCTAGAGCTTCAACTAAGACCACTTTAAAAGAGTTTTCTCATCATGTGTTTAGAACGAAAGCAAGCCGGTGCGGGGGTGGTCATTAGGAATGACGTAGGGCTTGTGGTGGCAGCCGCGCTTAGCAAGCGCTGGAATTTTCCATTGGGGGCCGTTGAAGCCGAAGCAAAAGCATGGGAAGCGGGTATCCTCTTTGCCAGGGATGTGGGGATCCGAGATGCAGAGTTCGAGGGGGACTCTTTGGTTGTGTGCAATGCGTTGCAAGGCTTGGCTTCTCCGCCCTCTTCTGTGGCTAATGTCCTCTCTGGTTTTTTGTCCTACGCCTCGCTTTTTCGGAGGTGAAAGTTATCTCATATCAAACGGCAAGGAAATGTCCCTGCCCATTTACTAGCCCAACATGCCCAGCATGTGGGGGATTACGTTGCTTGGCTAGAGGAATGTCCTAGCCAGATCGAGCATGCATGTGCTCAAGATAAATGTAATCTGCACTTTGATATTTAATGAAGCTATGTTTTCCTATAAAAAAAAAAAAAAAAAAAAAAAAAAAGCCAGACTGAAATCATTTCATTTTAATTCTTAAAGAGGCTAAATAAAGTAGTCTGAAGAAGCCATGCAGGTCAAAGTAGATATATAGTAAACCAAGATTACAGATTTCTGAGAATGAATCTATAGAACCTTCGGTGGAATACTGTTTAAAAAGAGATAAATATGCCCCAAAGAATATCCACGTAAATACTAGAAGTCAAAGAAAGAGAAGCTTAAATAAGTTAAACTTCGTTTCTTTAAATTTGACGAGTCAAAAATTACCTGAAGAAGTACAAAGGAATTGAATATCATAGTATTCTTCACTTTGAGGGCATGAGAGATTGTGTCACCCTCCAAATTCAGTAAACTTCTACCTTGGAAACTGAGGACAAGCAGAACGGTCACTTGATATAGAGCCTGCAATTTCCAAACCAACATTATCAATGACCATTAACATGAAGACAACTGAAAGACAGTTTATGACCTGAAATTCCCTCAATAGTAACATAGTACTAGTCACAAAAGAAACAAACAAAACACATGTACCTGTATCAGCGAGTTCCTCAACATGATATTTGTTATAGGAGATTCTCTGCAAAACATGCAATAATTTATAAAAGCATCAAAGAAACATAAAAAAATAATTTGATTATTTTCAATGAAGAGCTCCAAAAACAACAAACATGCCAGGCAATAAAAATTTTAAAAGATTTGAACAACCTTGGTAAAGACAGAAAATATAAATGCAGAGCCTGGTTGATCCCTCTAAAAAATTGGCCCATAAGGCCAATAAAGAAATACAATTTACCATTATAAAGTAATTAGTTAACTTCTTTTCAACAGGGGGGATAAAACTCCATAGTAACTGACATAACTTCAAAATCACTTTCTAATCCCATGGAAGCAAATGGCCAGATTGACATTACATCACACTAAATTGAAATAGATCAATGGGCAACTTATTTTAAAGAAAAACAGCATAAAAATTACAGCTCCCATGATCCAAAAATTATTACCTTTGACCAAATGGGGGCCTGTGCATCTGGTGATCAGTTGGTGGCTCAGTAGCCAATGCTAGGGGTCCAAGAGTATCCATGATAAGATTAACCCAGAGAAGCTATACAACAAGCAACAAATATTTAGCCATCAGCATGAGGCACACACGTCTATGCACACACACACACACACACAAACAACCTGCACGGCATTTAGTGGGACATCCCCAGAGGAAACTGCTGCCACAACATTTATAATCAGAGCTGCTACATTCACTGTAAGGTGGAACTGAATGAATTTTTGAAAATTTGCATATACAGATTGACCCCATCTAACAACCTACATTACAAACAACAACAACAACAACAAAGCCATAGTCCCAAATTTTGGGGTCAAAATAAAAATTATTAACTAATTTGCATTTTAAAATTAAAATATGAAATTGCATCCAGGATGATCTTAAAGACATGCTCATGAATTAATGGGTCCCAAGTCTAATTCAATTGAGTCATTTAACAGAGAATAATGAGAATCATATAAGTTCATAAAAGAACCCTCAAACACAAGAAAAGTCGATTAAATGATCGTGAACATAAATTAACATGACACATTAAAAGCTGCAATGACCAAGGAAAAATCTCTTTTGAAATCATATCCACATTTTTAAATAAATCAACAACAAAAAATTGTATATTCATTCCAGTCCTTGCAACTACGGACCGTAATTCCTAATCCTCTCTTGCTCTTTTATCTGTCCTGTCAAGCAACAGTAAACATAATGAAAGTAGTGGTTACTTTTTACAACAAACGAAAGTTACAGAAAATTATCTTGAGGAGGGCAGAAGAAGGCATTTTACAACTTTTCAAGATAGAAGTAATGCATATAATTATGAGGGAAATAAAATAGAGAAGAAATGAGAAGACACATTTACGACAAAGCTAACCTTCACGACAGAATCGAAATTGTCATCCAAGATAATGATATCTGAGCTCTCTTTAGCAACCTCTGTGCCTGAAATACCCATTGCAAGACCGATATCTGCCTAAACTCCAGAATAATATAATACCAATCAACACCAAGACAACAGATTTTTTTTTTTTTTTTTTTTTTTTTTGAGACCATTTCATGTCAAATAAATTTGAAAATTTAAAGGCAAAAACTGGGCTATAACAAGTAGCCAGTGCAAGTTGTACAACCAAAACCATTATTGCATGTCAGAAACAGAGACCCGGATCCACAATTAGTTTGTTCCATTCGCAAAGCCAAAGGATCCATTATACTGCTCTTGGGAGAAAAGCACATTTAAACGGGATTTTCAAAAATGAGAACCACCTAAGTAGATTGTATCAAATGGTCTTAGCCACAGCATCCAGACATCTATAATCAGATAGATTCATTTACAACGTTCACCATATTTGGGCTGACTTTCTAACAATACTTTAAAAAAAAAAAATTTATAGTTGGGGGTGGGGGAGAGGGGTATGAACCTTGGATGTCTCCATTAGAAATACTAGGAGGTGCCAGTTGAGCTATGAGGCCTTGGTAACTTTGTAAACAGTACTATTAGTAGTAGTAACAACAGCAAGACATGGCCAGATATAAGACTCCATAAAACAAGAATAAGACAAGAAGAATGGGAGATGCTGTCAAACCTCATGTAGAGCAGGAGCATCATTAGTGCCATCCCCAGTTACAGCAACAACATGGCCCTTCTTTCTCAATGCTTGAACAAGCAAAAGCTTGTCATTGGGAGAAGACCGCCCCATCACCTATACATTGGACAATACGGTTACTGTTTCTACCATGTTGGCCACAATACTTAATTTTTTTTTATTAAAAAAAAAAAGATTTAATTAGTGGATGATACAATGTAGCAGATCATACAGATATCTGATCGACAATTTCTTCTCTTTGCGAATCTGTTTTGGCACGAAATGCTCTTCCTTCAATGAGAGTTGGCTCAATAGCATCTGCATTTGAATCTAGTATTCCACATTCGAGAGCTATTGCTTTTGCAGTTTGAAGATTGTCACCAGTAACCATGCGCACCTATGGTTAGGAATAAAGGATGGTTCTTTTAATAAACTGTATAACTTTTGCAAAATTAATCTCTCTCTCTCTCTCTCTCTCTCTCTCTCTCACACACACACACACACACACACTGCATACCATCATGATCAACATATTACTATCAGGAAGATGAAACCGAAAAAACACATAAGCGAGAGAGAGAGAGAGAGAGAGAGAGAGAGAGAGAGAGAGAGATAAAGGGGGAGTTATCTCACACAAACTCTATGATACGCATTTTTAGTGTAAATCATATATATGATTGTCTTTATTTTCCTAAAAAAATGTCATCACGGTCAGTGGCAGCACCACGTTCAGCTCAGGGTGTTCTCAGAAAAACCCTGACCTAAAAAAAAAATTATATATAATAATTAAAATTTTTTTATTTGTTTACCCTTTAAAAAAAATTAAGAACACTTTCAATCAAAATTAGGAACACCCTCAAATTTAAAAAAAAAAAAAAAAATGTTCTAAGAAAAAAAAAACCAAAAAAAAAAATTGAACTAAAGTATGAAAAAAAAAAAAAAAAATTTGTAATAGAGCAAGCGGCAAGCCCACAGATTCTCAAAAAAAAAAAACAACGGACGGCAAGCCCAATATCAAGCCTATGGTAAACCCAACATCGGATGACGACCCAATGTTTCTGCAAGATTTTTATTACAAAAAATTGAAAAATCTTGCATTTTTGTTGTTTGTAACTGAGGCTGAGAAGGAGGAAGAGGAAGAGATTTGTTAGGAAGAGAATGAAGAGACTGAGAATGGCGGAAAGGAAGAGACTTAAGAGAGAAAAAAAAAGATAGGAAAAAGAGAGAACCTCTGAACGTGTAGATGAGAGATGATTAGTTAGGAACTGGGAAGGTATAAGTCAAGGCATTGGGAAAGTAAGAGAAGTTTAATGAACATAAGGAATGGAACCCAGAACAAGATACAGCAAACTGAAAGATATTATTAGATTAAACAACTTTTTTACATCAAACATGTGAGACTCAGAAGGACTTATCATAACTCTCTCTCTAATTCTCTCCTACCTTCTGAGGTTTACCCCCCTTCTATTTATAGACAATACAATCTATTTCAAAGGAGGTAGGGGCCTTTATAGATGGCAAAAAAGATAGGAACCTGTGACTGAAGGATTGGATATAGCTGGATAGGGCTCTGAGGAGCGATCAACATAGATTCTGAATGCTGAATTTGATTCTACAGGTGTCATCTTTAGTAGGGGCCTGGTTGCATGCGTAGAGTACCTTAGATATGGATCTGACAGATGCATGGATTGTGAACGGTAAAAGATAAAGGATTACGTCTGAAGACGTTTCTGGGACCTTTTTTTTTTTTTTTTTTTTTTACTTAAGATGTCTAGTCTCATCCATCTCTTCCTTGGAACCATTCTTCATCAACATCATTGTCCGGATCATGGCTATGATAGTGGGAGTCATCATATCCCATTAGGGGATTAGGCATTTCCCAATGATCTTCATGTGGCCATTGTTCTCTGCAAACATCTGGATCAGTTGGTATTATCTTAGGGAAGATTCCTTTATTAAGAGATTCTGCCATTGTAAGAGAATGGAAACAGGATACCCAATGAACATCTGAATGAGTATGGAGAGTGCCATCTGGATTAGTAACCCAATGCATTTCTATAGGGTGGAAAATTCCATCTGCCCGGATGTCATTTTTGAAATTGAGCTTGGCAACTAAGCACCCTGAAGTAAGTTTATGACCAAATCTTGGGTGTTCTGCTTTTAGATATTTTACCCATTCACCATTATGAGCATCATTTTTCAAAATTTCAAACCAGAATTTGTGAAAATATTTGTTCCCATGAGGAAAAATGTATTTGTAAAACTCTGGTTCAAAATGGAGACACAAATAATATTCGTTGAGTAAATACCACATGTAGAAGTAATGTGCCACATTCCAATTGGTTATCCAAAAGGCAAAAGGGGTCTTCCATGGTTGGTCTATGTCAGGGAAAACAGCAAGAAAATGACACTGGTGCTTTTTGAGGTATTCATGAAGGGCTCTAATAATTTTTTTGGATTTGGCTTCAAGGGTCAGGGTCTTTATCTGGTCTTTTATTTCTGGAGGGAGGGTTTCTATCATGGTAAGGATATCCTCAGAGTCTTTTAGGGAAGGGTTTGGAGATGAAGATGAGGATGGATCAGTAATAGGGTATACATACAAGGGTGGAGGAATAACAGTGGTATTAAGGGCTAGAGGTTTTCTGGACAAGTAGTCAGTAATAAGATTATCTTTGCCTTTAATGTGTTTTACCTGGAAAGACCATTGTGAAAACCAGTTTGACCATCTGAGTAACTGAGGGTGTGGGAGCATTTTTCTTTTGAACTTGAGCATTTTGGGAAAGGAAGACATATCCATTTCTACTAAAAAAGTATGCCCAAGGAAGTGGAACTGGAATTTTTCAATCCCATGTTTGACTGCTAGAATTTCTTTGAAAGTGGAATGGTAATGGAGTTCTGAAGTCTTGAATGCACCACTTTTATATCCACAAATGCTTCTTTTGCCATTAACCTCTTCGAAGAGAGCTGCTGCCCAGTATTCATCACTTGCATCTGTCTGCAGTATCCTTTTCCCTGATCCTGGAATCTGCAAAGGAGGAAGCTTTTCTGCTAATTTTTTCAACTGTTGCACTGCTTCTGTATAAACAGAATTCCATTCTGGAGATGATTTCTTCAGTAATTGAGCAAGACAATTCCTGTATTTAGATATTTTTGGGATGAAATCTGCCATGTAATTGACAATTCTGAGGAACTGTTGTATCTGCTTGGCATTTGTAAGCTTGTCAGGAAATTCACGAAGGGAAATAGCTATGTGAGGCTGCAAAGTATACTTTCCATCTAAAATGTTAACCCCCAAGAAGTCTATAGAAGACTGCCCTATGACCATTTTCTTTTCTGAAAGCATTATCCCTTGGGATTTTACCAAATTATAAAATTCAGTAAGTAACTTTTCATAGGACTCTTCATCTTTTGAGAATAAGAGAATATCATCCACATAAATCAATGCATTAGTCAAGAAAGGCCGAAACAATGTTACCATCGGTTTTTTGAATTGGGATGGAGCATTTTTAAGGCCAAAAGGCATGACAGTCCATTGATAATGGTGGTCTGGGATGCAGAATGCCGTCTTGTATCTTTCTTCTGGGTGGATTCCTAATTGCCAAAATCCTGCTTTAAGATCAAACTTTGAGAAAACTCTGGCATTTGAAAGATGTTGGAAAAGAGCACTCTTATTTGGCAAAGGAAATTTGTCATTTGCAAGGAAATGATTGAGATCCTGGTAATTGATTACCAATCTAAGTTTTCTTCGTACTTGCTCAGCATGCTTGTTGACATAAAAGGCTTCACACGCCCATGGAGACGTTGTAGATTCAATGAGGCCTTCTGAAAGGAGGGTGGATAATTCTTGTTTAGCTAAGGCTAGGTGTTCCGGGTTCATTCCTCTGTGGCTGGCTTTGGTGGGGTTAACATCTTCATTCTTTTTGAAGGGTAAATGGATGAAGAAGTTTGCGTTTTTCCACAAAGGATTAGGGTTCTTGATGAGGAATTCAGAGTGACTATTTGCACAACAGTCATTGATAATCTGGAACCTTAAAGAGTCAAAGGGATCGATGGTGAATAAATGAGGAACTTGGGTCCAGGTGAGAAGGTGCTGTTTATGCATGAGTCCTTTTGAAGACCATCTAAGGCTAGGTATTTGATGAAGGAGATTAAATCCTATAAGAAGGTCTCTGCCTATAAGAGGGGATCCGAGGACTTGGTGTTTGATAGTGAGTGTTGGAAAAATTATGATGAGAATAGGCTTACTTTTCAAGGTGATAAAAAATGTTTCTCCATTTACTGCTCTGAACATCTGATGATGGGGTAGCCAACATTCTTTGGGTAATATTTTGGGATGAAGAATTGTTACTGCTGCTCCTGTGTCAAACAAGGCTATTACTGAAATGGGTCTGGCATACGTATCAAGGAGGATATTTACTTGGGCTATGGGTGTGGGACTAGTTAGGGGGGCTATGATGGGCTGGGATGTGTAGATGGTTTGGATTTCTGGGTCTGAATCTTCTTTACTATCTAGATTTGAATCTTCTTCAGATGTAGAATAGGCCAGGACTGCTAAAGCTTGAGGAGAATAGTCGTCATCCAGCGAAAAGAGTGATTCTACGTTTGAGAAAGGAGTATCTTCTGCATGAATCTGTGCTTGCTCAAGGAGTTTTGCTGCTTTTTCTTTCCTTGGACAGTTTTTTGCAAAGTGGCCAGGTTTTCTGCATACAAAACAGACTTTTAAAGTTTTTCCTGTGAACTGCTTTCTTCTAAGGAATTTCTATTTTTTCTTTCTGAAGGATTTCTTCTTTTGGCTTGAATAGTGCTTTTTCTTCCAAGAATATTTTTTAAAATGAGCTCTTTTTTTTGTTAAACAGGCACAATTCTTGTCATAGCATTTAATCTGCAAGTCTTTCCTTTTACAATTATCCTTGAGTCTGCTATGAATCTTGTCAATTTCTGAAAGAAACTTCCTTTGATTGCAGAGCTTTTCTAGGGCAATAAGCACATGCTGATAAATTTCTCCCAAAAAGGCCTGCTGCAACGTTATTTTCTAGAGATTCATCATACGAAGGGTTTCATCTCCCAACGGTTCTAGGAGAGAATTGAGAAAAGTGTGTTTGGAATTGACATCATCCATGCCATTAAAATAGTAGTATTTCCTTGACATTCTGTCAAAATGTTTTTCTAGATCTTTTCTTTCAAATGAGCAACATTTCATCAATAAAAATTCTTCTCGTGCTACCTTTGTGTAATGAGTAACAGAGCCAAGGAATTCATTATGGACCACCGTGAAAAAGTCTTCCAGTGTGTTGCATTGAGCTGCCTGTCTTTGCCTGTATTCTCTCAAATTAATCCACCATTCTCTTAATCTTCCTGTAACCCTTGCAACAAATTTGGCAATAATCTGAGGAACAGTAGTATTTGGAGATTGGAGTTCTGCTATGCATCAAGAGTACATGTTAAAAATCTCCTCATGCCATCTAGAGGGAGGAACATTGTCAAGAGTAAACAAGTGTTTAGAGTCAGTGGTTGATGAGTAGGTCAATCTTGTTTGGTATTCTGCGATAAAAGGTGGTGGAGGAAATATTGGTGGTGGTGGAGGTGGGGACTGTCTAGGTCGGAGGACATCATCTTCTTCTTCCACCTTTGGTTCTGTATTTGTCATAAACACCTCCTCTAAACCAAGATCAGATAAGTCCAACTCAGAATCCTCAATTACAGGAAGCACGAGGGATTCCATTGAATCATCAAGGGTGAGGGTTTTGAGAAATGATGAAATTGGGTTTGGAGGGTCTGGGTCTACAGCCAACATATTCATGTCTGGAGGCTTTGAAGAGGCACCTACAATTGGGTCGAGAATTTGGTATAATGGCTCTTTGTCTTTTTTGGTAGGAAAAGATTCATTTTGTGGTTTGATTTGGGTCTGAGGCTGAAGAGGAATCTTATAGGTCATAGTAGGAAAGATTCCACTTGGCTTAAAAGGATTATGGTCTAGATGTGTTATGGCTAACGGTTGAAGATTTTGGTAGGGAGAGATTGGAGAAAATGGAGAGGTTGATGGTATGGACAGGTCTTTATATAAAGATTGGCGGGGTTGAAAAGGCATATGGACATGTATCGGAGGAATCTGAGGATTTTCCTTCTGTGATCCTTCTATGGATTGGAGCTGGAGCAACAACTATCTTCTTTCTCTTTCTTTTTGGCCAATAAGAGGGAAAGAAACAGACAAGTCTCGAACTGTAGACGTAATGGTGGCCAATTCTTGCTCAACTACTTTGATTTTCTTTTTCAAGTCCTCAATAAGGGAATTTGAGGATGAAAAGGTATAAGTAACTACCTCAACCATCTTTTGTTGATTGTCTAAAATCTTTGAAAGAACTTGGTTTCGAGTCTAACTTTCGATCGATCGAGCCAGGCCGAAAGTTACAAATACTTCTGCAGCCACTCGATTCCAACTTTACAATATTAAACCAACTTTGAGCAAGCATAAACAAGAGTAAGTACATTGTTTTGATCATGGTTTGCCAACATTACAAATTAGAGTTCTAAATACATAAAATCCTAAGACCTTAGAACCTAACAAACTCCTCCTTTGGCAATCCGTGACAAAACACAAATTAAAAGCTCAAAGTTTACAAGTAAAAAGCCCTTTACAAAATAATGCTCATAAACTAAAGTTCAACCTAACTACTATCCATCGGTTGCAAGTGTAGACAGCAGCTTTGTTGAATCAACCTGTATATTCCTAAAATACTCAACAAACACATAAACGCATGTGTGGCAGAAAATAGTATATAAACAGGTATAATATTCTTGTAAGATTCACACAACACAAACTGAAGATATATATCAATGAATCAACTCAGAAATATAAATCAATAAGCAGTGAATCATAAGACAACAAGAATCAAAAGAAAACATGTATATCAATATATCAATCAATGTTACTCCCCTTAACATGAATATCCCCAAAAATGATATACAAAGTGAAGCACCTAGATACAATCTAAATAAACTCCACAAAAATATCCCATGCTAATCAAAAATATCTCCCGCTAACAAAAAATCTCCCCCTATCAACAAAAACTCCTAACAAACTCTCCTCTACAAGTCAAAACTCTACTCCCCCTTTTTGTAACGGAATGCCAAAGAGCATCATAGGCCATCATCAAAAGGAGGTGGTGAGGAAGAACGAAGATGCGCCAAATCTGCTCGCAGAGCACGAATCTCGTCGAACAGATCCACCAAAAGCTGACCATGAGCCGCCTGAACGGTCATGACAGTCTCCAAAGTACGACGAACATCGAAGTCAGCCGCAGGAAGTGGAGGAACAGCAGCAGCACCTACAGGATCTGGAACAGCCTCACCAGCAGGACCTGTAGAAAAAGAAGGAGAAGGAGGAGGAGGAGCGCTACTAGACGGCTCAGACCTAGGGTGTTTAGAACCAGCTCGAAGATGAGCGGCCCTCTGTCTAAGAAAAGACGCACCTATAGGACCTATAACATGAACAGGCTCAGAAGCAGGGAAATCCTCTAAACCTAGATAAAGTAAAATCCTATGAATGAAAATAGGATGGACAAGGGCATGAGCAGTAGAGGAACTCCTATAAACTTCGTTCAAAGAACGAAGAAAAAGATGGAGAAAACTAATAGGAGCATCAGTGACAAGAGCGTACAGAAATACACACCTCTCAAGAGGAATGGTGTGCAGATGAGAAATGGGCCAGAGTGAGTGACAGGCAATCCTAAAGAAGAGATAGGTAGTCTCAGGAAGTTCAGCGGTGGTGATCCTAGGATCAGAACCCAACTAGATAGATGACCCAGTGATGTAAGACATGACATCACTCAACTCGGGTGACTCATCATAGGGATAGACAGGATCCCTAACTAACGGTACCTCAAGAGCATCAGCCACTACCTGAGGAGTAATGGTGTACTCTACACCTCGTATGCAACTCCTAACTAGAGTGTTGGAATCATAGATGTGGATAGAGAGGTTCGAGAAGAACTCTCTAATCAAGGTAGCCGGAGGTGGAGGGTCAGACACAGCTAACAAAGGCAACCAACCCCTACGCTCAAAATTTGCCCTAATGGCAGGATCTAACTCATCTAACAGGACAGAACGCTCAGCCCAAACCTTTCTCTTAAGGTTTAAAGTCTCAAAGATCTCTTGGTTTTTCTCACAGGGGAACCTCTCACTATCAAAAGAAGGTGGGGGTGGAGAAGGAGAGGAAAGAGTCCTACGTGCTCTAGTCTTCCTAGGCATGGTGCTAAGGAAAGGACAGAGACACAAAGAGAAAACCAAAAAGAACAAAAATAAAACCAAGGGCAGACTGCAAGTTAGCACAAAAAAAATATAGAATAAAAATCTATATGATGCATGAACTAATGCAGTAACCAGGATCAAATTAAGTTTAATTTCACAAAATTGGCTTGAACATAGAGTTTCTTAACAAAAACCCTAAAAATTTTAGAACCACTTGAAAAATTTTTTGTACCAAATTGAAGTATCAATCATTACACACCATTGAAAACAGTTTATAATAACCAATTACATCAATTACACAAGCCAATTTCATCAATTAAACTCAATTTCACAAAAAGCCCCAATTCGGATCAATTATAAACCCTAGAAATTTCAATTGTTCACAAAACTCAAAATTGATCAAATTAAACTATTAAGAACATGTTTATAGAGTGTCCCCACGAAAACCCATTGACCAATTTCACACAATTGGGTCAGAATCATCAAAAATCCCAAAAAGAAAAGTTCCGAAAATCTCCTCTAAAATGCATGAAAAATGCATGAAATCATGAAAATAAAAGCAAAAGGAAGGGTAAAACAGACATACCAGCTTGAGGAGAGAGAGATTGTGCAAAAAATTCGGAAGAAAACGACAAAAATTGGATCTTTTAGTCTTTGCCTCGTCGGAGAGAGAAAAGGAACTTTGAAAAAGTTTTGAATAACTTTGAAAAAGTCAGATTTCAACTTTTTTAAAAAGCTTCTTCACGATCTTCGATCGATCGAAAATTACATTCGATCGATCGAATGTGATAGTCATTTTAGCACATTCTGAGGCACTTTTTCGATCGATTGAAAAACACACTGGATCGATCGAAATGGGCAGAAGCACACTGAATTTTTGGGAAAAACACAGTTTTGAAAAATTACAAACCCAATTTTGAAACAACTCCTCAAAGCATTTGAACAATGAATACAAAATGCATGAGTATGAGATGGAATGCTTTTTCAAAAACCCAAAAATTTTAAACCCAATTTTCTCAAACAACAAATATGTTGTGCACAAATCTCAAGATATTTTCAAACTTGGTTGGTCAGACCAAGAACACACACACTAGCATGTACAGTGTTTAACAAAGAGTAACTTATGTAGTGTGTGAAACTAGCAAAGACTTAAGATACATGTGAGGTGATATGTGAATAGCAATCAAACACAAAGTCTACACAATTCATCACATAGAATTTAAAAGAGACTATCACCTAAAGAGTTACATCCTATAACTCCCACATCTCCTAGATCAAAAGCTTGCAATCATGTAAGTTTCTTGCATTTTTGCCTCTTATTTATGTGAAATGGCATTCAGCCTAATAATACACACCGGTTTGAATTAAGTGAATTGGCATCAAGCCTAATAGTACACACCAGTTTTAAATTTATTTTGAGGCTACACCTTATGTTCTTTTTGTGCATGTACTACACTTTCTCGAGCACTAAATCTTATGATATGTACTAAGGTGTTCATGATTGGCCAGTGAACAGTGGTGAGATGGTTATTTATGCCTTTCTCAAAAGGATCAAGTCCGACAATCAAAAACAAGTGACTTCATGATTAAGGCAAAGTGATTAAGAACCACACACATCTTTCCCACACAATATGCACTACAAAGTTTCAACTAGTCAAGTGCAGTAAATAAGCTCATCAAAGTTAAACAAGGTACACACGACATGACATGTGTAAAAAGAATGACCAACCTTGTTTTCAAAAAATCAAGAAAAATAGAGTTCAACAAAGATTTTGCTTTCTCTTTTTCTTTTTTTTCTTTTTTTATTAAAAGAGAAAACAAATAAATCCTAGAATGAAATGCATGTATGTAATGCAATGCAAGTCCTAGAACAAAAAGAAAAACACAAAAGCCAAAGAACAATGGTCACAACAGAATAGAGCAATGAAGCACAAGGACCATGTCAAAAAGACTCAGTTAGTTCGAGTCTTTTGCATCCAAAACTTTTTAGATGCACCCCGAGCATTGGAGTTCTTATTCACATTAGAGTGATTCCCAACTCCAGAATTGGAATAAAGGTTTAACGCCTTTACCAATTCACCAATTAGTGCCACAGGATCTTGTGCTTGAGGCACAGGAACTTTTGGTTTTTTTGCTCTCTTATCAGCTTGAAGCTCGTAACAGTTAGGACGGATATGTCCAGACTTACCACAATAATGACAAACCCAAGCAGGTTTACCATGCATCTTGTCCTTAGGTTTGGTAGGCTCCTTAGGTTTGGATTCCCTTAAGTCTACCCTAATCTTCTTAGGTGGTGAAACTTCTACATGTTTAACAACCTCACTCAAAGGGGATTTAATAGTTTCACTCACAACCTCACTCCCGGAAGGTACAGAAGAAGAAGAAGGAACAAAGACAGTGGAATGGGGTCTAGAATCAAAGATGCTTGCAATATATCCTAACCCAGCTTTATCAGAAGGATACTTTTGAACATTCAGCATGTGATCAAGTTTAGAACTAGCAGATCTAGCAACAGATAAATCATGTTCCAAAGTTCTAACTTTATCAAGTAAAAGCATGTTTTCAGATTTAACATTATTCAAAAGATCATTAGCATCAAACTATTTTACAAGCAAATTTTTCTTTTCAAGCTCAAGAGCATCAATTTTCTTCAGGCCTAGATCAACTTTCATAACATCCTTTGCAGCAATTTTGCAAAATTTGTTGTAGGCCTCTTGAAGATCTACATCTTCAGAGAGTTCCCCATCAGCAGGGTTCTCCTCAGCAGATATACTTTCATCTACTACAGCAGTAGCATTGAAAGCAATGAAGTTTCCATCCTCGTCATAGCCGGACTCATCATCAGAAACCTCATTATCACTAAGGGTTACAGCCATAGCTTTACCCTTATTTCTCAAGAAAGTAGGACATTCAGATTTGACATGACCATACCCTTGACAACCAAAACACTGAGGACCCAAAGAGTTATTAGAAGATTGACCTACTTGTTCTCTAGGTTTTTCAAAATTATTAACTTTAGTGGGATCATTCTTCCTAAAGTTTCTAGGTTCAGCAGTGTTGGTATTCCTTGCCTTCCTATTAGTGTTTCTAAGGAAATTTCTAAAGTTCTTGGCAAGGTAAGCTATCTTCGTGGGAGAGAGCTCATCATCAAATCCACCAGCTTCAACATCATCAACAGACTTAAGTGCCATTGATTTGGATTTGATAGTCTTGGGTAAGTTAGACTCATAGGACTGAAGAGATCCTACAAGCTCATCCACAGGGATGGAGTCAACATCCTTACTCTCAGTAATGGCTGTCACTTTGGGTCTAAAGTCTTCAGTTAAGGATCTAAGTATCTTCCTAACAACTTTAGGTTGATCACAGACTTTACCCAAATTATAAGCAGAATTAACAATGTCATTAAGTTTAGCATAAAACTCATCAAAGGTTTCATCATCAGACATTCTAATGTTTTCAAACCTAGAAGTTAATTGCTACAATTTATTTATCTTAACAGCCTTTGTGCCTTCATGCACAGTTTGGAGGATTTTCCAAGCAGTATGAGCAATCTCAACATTAGAGATCCTCTTAAATTCCTCCATTGAAACAGCATTGAAGATGGCATTCATAGCTTTGCTATTGAAGCCTGCTGCTTCTTTTTCAGAAGTTTGCCACTCACTCACAGGAGTAGTGGGCTTCTCCCATCCGTATTCAACGGAATTCCACACCCTCTCATCTATGGATTTCAGGAATGCTTTCATCCTTACTTTCCAGTAAGCATAATTGTTCCCATCAAAGTGAGGAGGAACAAACAGAGAGTGTCCATGCTCCATGACAACCGGGGTCAAGGATCAGCTCAGAGATGAAAATCTCAAACAGAAGAGCAACCCGCTCTGATACCACTTGAACGGTTTAGACCCCTTAAACTATAACCAGAATAAGTAGCCTAATTAATTAGCCAAGTTGTTACTTAGTCAAATTATGCAATACTAGGTTAAAGCAATCAAATAATCATATCAAAATAATAAAGCAGCGGAATAATAAAAGACACAAGATATGATCACCCAGGAAAACCAAACCAGTAAAAAACTAGGGGAGGATTTTACCCACCGATCCTCAAGGCAAAACGGAATCCACTAAGAAAGAATTGAAGTTCTTACAAAAGGACTTACAAGCTCCCCGCTTGACTTCCTAATGCTACCTACCAGTAAAACTTCCTGACACGACCACGCGCAGGCTCCGAGTCCACGGACTACTTCTTTCTTTGAATCCCTTGATCAGCTACAAGCACCCACGCTTGATATTCTTTAAGCTTCAAAGGCAGCAACCAAGTTGATCATCAAGATGTTGAAGTGATCTCAATCTTGAAAACCCTAAGCTTTGTGTAAAGGAAAGCTCCTCTAGATCTCACAAGAGATTTACACAAAACCGCAATGTATGAGCAACAATACAACTTGTGCAACTCTGAAAAACGTGGCTAGGGTTTGCCTTATATACCTAGGGCAAAAACATAAAACCCTAAACGTTTAAAGAGTTAGGGCTGAGTTGGAAATTCTGCAGAAAAAACATTCTGGCCGACTTTCGATCAATCGAGTCTAACTTTCGATCGATCGAGCCAGGCCGAAAGTTACAAATACTTCTGCAGCCACTCGATTCCAACTTTACAATATTAAACCAACTTTGAGCAAGCATAAACAAGAGTAAGTACATTGTTTTGATCATGGTTTGCCAACATTACAAATTAGAGTTCTAAATACATAAAATCCTAAGACCTTAGAACCTAACACTTTTCTATAATTATTGTAGTTAAAAAAAGAATTCGTCACCATGTTAACCTCTGTTATTTCCCCACTCCCTATAACCTTTCCCCTTAAATCTTGTAACACCTACAATCAATCCACATAATAGCTTGGTACTGCCAGCATTTTGCCTTTTTTTTGTTTCCCCGGCTCATGAAGTTGGGATTATATTGGCATACTTTCCCCTCATCTTGGTAATGGTGCTACCTCCAACTTGTCATTAGTCCAACCAGTTTTAATTTTCAAATTTGAAAGTGTATATAAATTTCTCTCATCTCATGTTTTTTATAATTTTTTTCCTGAATACTATGTGGTCTTGGCTACTCATTTTTTGTTCCTCATTAGCTCAGAAATTTATTAATATGTATATTTGAAATTATATGTTATTTTAATGTGTTTATTTCTCTGTTTGTCTTATATTTTGTCTTTACCTGTTAACTGTTTTCTTTGACAATGATACAGCCTTGCCTATTCTATGAGAAAAATGATGGCAGATAAGGCCTTGGTATGTAATGATGGAGTTTTTGATGCTTGTGCTTACAGTGGATTTTAAGTACACGTGTACGTATGCACACACTTGTTTGTTGTGTCAACGTAAATATATCATATTGCAGGTACGAAGGCTTTCTGCCTGTGAAACCATGGGCTCTGCCACAACTATATGCAGTGATAAGACTGGAGCCTTAACTTTGAATCAGGTAAATTTAAAGCAGTTGCTTGATTTAATCTTACGATGTTCAGAAGAGAAGTGCCTTGTGTAGGTTGGCTTTGACTTAGAGTCTATTTGCCATCGGCTTTAGTTTTTAGTTTTTAATTTTTAATTTTTAATTTTTAATTTTTAGTTTTAATGTACAGTTTTATAAAATTTTAATTTTTTCTGTTATTTTTTATTTTTTTAATTTTTTTAAAATACAAGTATACTTTAACACACTTTTAGCAAAAAGTTAAATAAGTTGTTCTCAAACAGATGTTTAGTGTGCTTAATTGCTTATTCTATGGGTCACATAGGGTTGAAATATCAAATGAACATGCCCCAAGTGTTAACAATTACGTTGATTTTAAGATTAATAAAAGTCTTAAAAATTTGTTAAGATTAATTCCAAGACACCCCTCCCCCCCCCCCCCAAAGAAAAAGAAAGGAAAAGAAACTAGAAGTAGAAAAAGAGATAGAAGAAGAAAGACTAAAAAGAGAAATAGTCAACAAAGGAAGGAAAACTAATAATAATGAAGAAAAGGAAAATAGCGATAGTATAGTAAAAGCAAAGAAAGTCAACAATAGATGGAAAATTGATAGTCTAAAAGAAAAAATTGATGAAAGACTAAAATCAATTGAAAGATCTATGATATGTACCCAAAATAATAATAGTTTGACAGAATTAACTAAAAAGATAGAAATTTTAAATACACCTTTAGATACGGACAGAAAAAGAGATATAGCAGTATTAAATAATACTAAGTCATTAGATAATGAGAATATTGACAGACATGTTAAAAGTACTATTTGTCATAAATGTAAACAATACGGACATACTAAAAAACAATGTGCTAGACAGAATATGGTATCAGAGCCATGGATGGTAGATGTATAAGTTTTATTTCTTTGCAATTAAGACGTTACTAGGAACTTATATTATTGCATAGCCACTACTTGC
The DNA here is from genome assembly GCA_023736055.1 of Quercus glauca. Lineage (NCBI taxonomy): Eukaryota > Viridiplantae > Streptophyta > Magnoliopsida > Fagales > Fagaceae > Quercus > Quercus glauca. The sequence continues at coordinate 24,915,113 of CM043323.1, read as the reverse complement.
TCCTTGATCGCGTTGGTCAGCCCGATACTCGTTGGCAAATCATAGTTTCGCGTTGGTCAGCCCGTTTTGTTAAGCCGACGGACAGGCGTTGTTTGGGTGGTCCTGCAATGGAGTTTCCCGAGGAGGTGGTCCCGATAGTAAGGATACCAGTGGTTAGTAATAGTTCCGCCAGTAATTATTAATTGCTTAGAAAGAGAATAAATACATTTATCAGCTTATCTTCTGTTTGCTAGATCACACTTAGGCTAGGCACACACTAATTTGAAACATGGACTATGATGATATAGATTATGATGAAGGTTATAGCATGACAAATATAGACAATAATTGGTCAAACAGTAATATGGATTATGAAACTGATTCTGATTCTGACAATGATACTGATGATTATAATTATAATAGTAATACAAATAATTGGAGTAATTTAACAGGAGATAAAATCAATCGACAGACTAATAGACACAATAATAGCTTTTTAAACGTAATTAATAAAAAAATTAGAATCTTTAGAAACTATTGAAAGATCTACAATAAATACTAAAGAAGCAAATGGGAAAACTGATAGTTTTTTGGACCTCTATGAAAGACTGAAAGCTTTAAATTCAAAGGTAGAAAAAGAAAGAGAATTTGAACCCCATCAAAGATCACCTTTAACTAATACTATGACAGATAATTGGCATAATAGTCAAAAGTGTAATTCAGCAAGTATTGACATATTAGTAAATATGACAGAAAGTAGGAAGGATAGCTTTTTAGAAAAGTCAAAAGTAACTGACAGAGCTATATCCATAATACACAAAGATAAAGAGATAGACTCACAAATATTAAAAGCAACTGGCAGAAATGAGCAAAAGATAGAATCTTTAAAGTTAAAAGCAACTGACAGAAAAGTTGACAGGAAAACTAACCCAATTAAGGAAAGATCAACACATGTAGAAGATAAAGAAAAGAATCTCACAAAAGAAAGAAGTGCTACAGGTATATCAATAAATATGATAGAAAGTAGAAAGGAGAGTTTAATAGACAATGGCAAAAATAGTTTAACAAAGTCAAAAGCACCTGACAGGACTACACCTATAACATGCAAAGACAAAGAAAAGGATGAATTAAAGAAAGAAACTAGTCTTATAACAACTATGCATGAAGATAATGAAAAGACTGACAACATGAAAGATAAAGAAATGTTAAAAAAAAGAATAGTAAAAGAAATGATAGAAAGAATGGAGAGACAAAATAGCACTCTTGAAGAATCTCTACGTAGGAAACTAGAAGTAGAAAAAGAGATAGAAGAAGAAAGACTAAAAAGAGAAATAGTCAACAAAGGAAGGAAAACTAATAATAATGAAGAAAAGGAGAATAGCGATAGTATAGTAAAAGCAAAGAAAGTCAACAATAGATGGAAAATTGATAGTCTAAAATAAAAAATTGATGAAAGACTAAAATCAATTGAAAGATCTATGATATGTACCCAAAATAATAATAGTTTGACAGAATTAACTAAAAAGATAGAAATTTTAAATACACCTTTAGATACGGACAGAAAAAGAGATATAGCAGTATTAAATAATACTAAGTCATTAGATAATGAGAATATTGACAGGCATGTTAAAAGTACTATTTGTCATAAATGTAAACAATACAGACATACTAAAAAACAATGTGCTGGACAGAATAAAATTGCTAAACAAATAAGAAAACTAGAATTTGAAAGAGATACACTTAATGAATTAATGGAAATATTTAATATTAGTCAAAAAGAGATAGATCAAGTTAAGAAAAAGGAGGAACTAAAATCAACCAACCCACTTAAAGTTAATAAAAGAAAAAGAAAACAAAAGGACATAATAATGAAACTGATAGAAAATCTACCTAATCACTTAAAAGATAAAAGAGATTATTTACTAAAATTGGAGGAATCCATAAACATATCCATTGCTTGTATTAGATGTAAGAAATATGGACACCATGTTACAGAGTGCAGAAAAGAAGAAAGAGCTAAAAAAGAAAAAGGCAAGCAAGAAAAGATAAAACAGAGAAAAGATGATGTAGAGATAGAACCAGTAACTTTACAAGACTTAATGACAGAAGTAAAAATACTAGAACCAGTAACTTTACAAGACTTAATGACAGAAGTAAAAATACTTAAACAAGAAATCAAAGATAATAAAGAAGATAATTCCATAGACATAAATGAGCAAAATATTACAGAAATAAACCTAAAAGAATTTTCTAAACTTATTGTTAAATCCCCTTTATCAAAAAAAGATGCTTACTTGAGACAGAATTTCTTTAGTTTAATCGACAGAGTACTTTTTCAAAGATGGCATACAGAAGTCACTTTAGCAATTAATAAAGAGTTCTCATTGACAGAAATCACATTAGCAGACTTAGGTACTCATAACATGAGCTGTATTCAAGAAAGATTAATTCAGGCCTTTGGATTAATTAATCATAAATTACACAATAAAGATATAGGTGGAATCAAAGTCAATGTAACTAACGCACCTTTTAATTCCATCCTACCCTTTATCCTAAAAGAAATTAATTTCCCCTTTAAGGTCACTATCTTACAGGATACTAATAAAGAAAGAATCTATAGAACTGAAAGAAGTTTATTATTAGAAATATCACTTGTTCACCAGTTGACAGATAAGAACATAAAAACGGCTAAACAGGACATAAAGACAGAGATCACAGAGATTCGTTCTTGCTTCCCTATTGCTCTTTTGTATAAATATATAATCCAAACAACAATTCAAACACTTCATGAAAAAAATTCAGTAGAAAGCATACAAAAGATAGAAATATGCTTACAAGTTCCTTTAGTCAACATAATTGGACTAAACCAACTGACAGTTTGACAAATGCACTAAACAGAGTTATAACAGATGACATTATTGCACTCTTTGAAGTAATCTCAACTACTCATATAACAGATATTTTAATAAAAGATGTCCTGACAGATTCCTTTAATTGTGATAATTTCTTGAATAAAAAGAATTTTTATTTCTTAACAGAATCTCTAACAGATTTTCACCAGACTATTATAGTAATTAATAAAAGACTTTATGGTGAAGCATTATTTCATATGTTTTCGCAGAATGAGATATATAGCAACACATATAAAACGGATAGAATCATGATAGATTTTGTAAAGTTTTTGAATTCCAACCCTTCAAACTTTGAAAGACTTCATCATGACTACTCTTATACCACTACTCAGCACGGGTACAGAAGTGTACAGAGAAAAGTTTGTTTTATTAAATATACTTTAAATTTTAAAAATGATTTTTCACAGAAAGACATTAGTGAAAGGATTTTAAAAAGGAATTTGAAAGAACTCCTACATGAAAATGTTTATTCTCAAAATAATATTTCAAGACATAATCTTTTTCCCGAACCCCATTTGCAGACTAATATGAATAACAGATCCTCCAAGGCAGACATGAAAGGAAAGGGCAAGGCACCAGCGGTGCAACCCAGAATCCGAAAGCCTTCGATAAAAATTTTGGATGTGCATGAAGGCGTCTCAATAGAGATAATATCCCTTCAAGATACGTTGCTAGCAGAGGCGATGTATTCATGTGGTGAAAACAGAGTAATTCTGCAAAAAGTGCTCCAGACTGATCTCATGTATCAGGACGGAGAATTTACAGACCTTCCTCTCCATATTAAAATATTTCTTGATAATTTACAGGTAGCCTTCACCCTTAAACAGAAACAGTTGGAAATTTAGACCCCTTAAACCAACCAGATTGCGTAGCCTAGTTAATTAGCCAAGTTGTTACTTAGTCAAATTAAGCAGTTCTAGGTTAAAGCAATCAAATAATCATATCAAAAATATAATGCAGCGGAATAATAAATAACACAGTGATATGATCACCCAGGAAAACCAAACCGGTAAAAAACTTGGGGAGGATTTTACCCACCGATCCTCAAGGCAAAACGAAATCCACTAAGAAAGAATTGAAGTTCTTACAAAAGGACTTACAAGCTCCCCGCTTGACTTCCTAATGCTACCCACCAGTAGTAACTTCCTGACACGACCACGCGCAGGCTCCGAATCCACGGACTACTTCTTTCTTTGTATTCCTTCAGTCAGCTACAAGCTCCTCACTTGTTTATCTTTAAGCTTCAATGGCAGCAACCTTGTTGATCATCAAGATGTAGAAAATATCTCTACCTTGAAAACCCTAAGTTTATGTGAAGGAAAGCTCCTCAAAGATCTCACAAGAGATTCACATAAACAGCAAATATGAGCAACAAAGACTTAGAGAGGTTTAGGTACAAAACCCTAATAAAAGGAGGCACAAGAGGCACTCTAATCTCTCTCTCTAAAAAGCTCTCAAAAACGTTCTAGGGTTTCCCTTATATATATAAGAGTTTTACTTGAACCCCAAGACGTTTAAATAGAGTTTGGGCTGAACTGGAACTCTGCAGAAAAATAAATCTGTACGTGGTTCGATCGATCGAGTCTAATTTTCGATCGATCAAGACTTACAGATTTAGTCCAATAAATTCTGCAATCACTCGATTCTAATTTTACAAATAAACATACTTTGAGCAAGCCTAAACCTAGACTAAATGTTTTGATCATGGTTTGCCAACAAAATACAAATTGAAGTTCTAATACATTAATTCCTAATTTCTTAGAACCCAACAATCTCCCCCTTTGGCAATCCGTGACAAAACACATCACAAACATGAAATGCTCAAAGTTACAAATAGCCCAATACAAAAATAATGCTCATAACAACAAATCCAATCTTAACTACTATCCATCAGTTGCAAGTGTAGACAGCAGCCAAATTGAATGCACCTGTATATTCCTGAAACACTCAACAAACGCATAAACGCATGTGTGACAAAAAAACAGTAAATCAACAAATAAATTCTCGACTTCACAAAACACAAAACAAAGACATATATCATGAATAACTCATAAATATAAATCAATGAGCAGTGAACAAGAAACAGAAATAAAAACAGAAGTAAACTAACTCTCCCCCTAAGTTAGATACAACAAAAAGTTTTTATTTTCTTCCCTTTCAAAAATAATTTCAACTCCCCCTAAACAAGACAAACATGATTCCCATAAATCAATAATTTCTCCCCCTTTTTGTCACGTATTGACAAAGACAACTCATACAAAGAGTAAACAGTCAACATACGCAATAAAGGATAAGAGAAAACAGAGAATCAAGGGAACAAAAAATCAGCTCTATAGAAAATAGAGACAACTCCCCCTATGAACAACACAGGTTAAAAAAAACTTTTCTCCCCCTATAAAAATAGGAAAAACAAAACAAGTTGTGGGAAAAACAGTTTTGGGGAAACTTTAGGAGGGGGGGAAATCAGCAGCAGCAGTACCTACAGGATCAGGAACAGCCTCACCAACAGGACCAAAGTTAAAAACACACAAATCAAAGTTAAAAACTAAGGTGAGGATACACATGAAGAAAAAATATTCTCTCTTTCAATAAAATGCAAACATGACATTATGTGACCCATAAACAGTTGCATGAGTAGAGAAAATATTTGTACATTAATTATCCATCATATCTCTTAAGAAAAATATTTTCTATAGTTCACACATAAAAAAATGGCATATACTAGAAAGTACATAGCTCAAAAATTAATCAATCAATTTTTTGATCAAGTTGAGTACCCAATGTAGCAAAGTGTATGCATGCTATGTGTGAAAACAATGAGAGATATGACTGCAAAACTGCAAGATGGATACAAGAATCAATGCAATGCATGTGAATCTTAAACACAAACCAAGGGCAGACTGCAAGTTAACACAAAAAAAATATAGAATAAAAATCTATATGATGCATGAACACTAACAATGTTATGATGCATGAACTAATGCAGTAAGCAAGTTCAAATTAAGTTCAATTTCACAAAATTGGCTTGAATATAGAGTTTCTTTAACAAAAACCCTAAAAATTGAAAACCACTTGTTGAAATTTTTAAACAAATTGATGAATTAAGCATTACAAAACACAGCACATAGATTATAATGCCTAATTTCATCAAAACAACAAGCCAATTTCATCAAATTCAACTCAATTTCACAAAAGCCCCAATTTCACAAAGAAGGTTTAAAAAAAAAAAAAAAAAACTTTTTGAAATAGAACTTTGAAAAAGTCAGATCTGGATTTAAAAAAAAAAGCTTTTTCACGATCTTCGATCGATCGAAAATTACATTCGATCGATCGAATGACACAGTCATTTTGAGACAATTGAGAGCACTTTTTCGATCAATCGAAAATCAGGTTGGATCGATCGAAATGGGCAGAGGCTCACTAAATTTTGAGAAAAACACAGGTTTTGAAAATCAATAAGCACATTTTGAAAACACTCCTCAAAGCATTGAAATAGAAGAAACAAATGCATGAGTATGAGATGGAATGAAATGCTTTTTCAAAAACCCAAATTTTAAACCCAATTTTCTCAAAAACAAGTTTCAATCATTCTCCCATTGAATTTTCTCAAGCAACAAATATGTTGTGCACAAATCTCAAGATTTTTTTAAAATTTTCAAACTTGAAACACATTTTGTATTAAAATCAAGGAACTTTTAATCTTGGATGGCCACAACAAAATCACACACAATATAATGTACCAAGTTTAACAAAGAGTAACTTGTGTAGTGTGTGCAACTAGCAAAAGCTTGAGATACATGTGAGGTGATATGTGAATAGCAATCAATCACAAAGTCTACAAAATTCATCACATAGAATTTAAAAGAGACTATCACCTAAAGAGTTACATCCTATAACTCTCACATCTCCTAGAACAAAAGCTTGCAATCATGTAAGTTTCTTGCATTTTTGCCTCTTATTTATATGAATTGGCATTCAGCCTAATAGTACACACCGGTTTGAATTAAGTGAATTGACATCAAGCCTAATAGTACACATCAGTTTTAATTTAATTGAGGCTACACCTTATGTTCTTTTTGTGCATGTGCTACACTTTCTCGAGCACAAAATCTTATGATATGCACTGAGGTGTTCATGATTGGCTAGTGAACAGTGGTGAGATGGTTATTTATGCCTTTCTCAAAAGGATCAAGTCCGACAGTTAAATAACATGAGACTTCAAGATCAAGACAAAGTGATAAACACCATAAACATCTTTCCCACACAACATGCACTACACAGCTCAAACTAGTAAAGTGTAATAAAATAAGCTCATCCAAGCTAAACAGGGTACATAAACATGTTATGTAAAAATAATATGGCCAATCCTTAATTATAAATCCAAGATCTATACTACAAAACACAAAAATCTTTTTGGTTTCAACAAACGTTATAACCACTTGTTGAGATTTTGAAAAATAATTTATGGCCAAAAACAAAAACACATATTGTGCTAAATGATCAATGAAAATGCAATGCATGACAGTGCTTAACTAAGCTATAGAGGGTACACAAACAAGAAATATCAATTTCTTAATTAACCCATGAGTACATGTACAAACTAGTACATCCTCACACAAAATCAAAAATAGCTTAGCACAAACTATTCAAGTTTCTCCACAATGTCAAGCATGTTCTAAATCAAGAGAGATATTAAAACTCATGTAATCCTCAAGAAAAATAAAACAAGACACAAAATAAAATATTTTTGTCTTTTTGAAATTTTTCAATGTTTTTGGATTTTTTTTTTAATAAAAAAAACAACTTAGAAAAAACAAAGCAACCAAAAACAGAAACAAGACATGTCCACAAACAATAGAAAGAATTAAAACAGGGACAAGTCAGCAACACTCACCTTAAAGGCTCTTTTCTCACCCATATAGCACGAGTCTTCGGCTTTGTAGGTGAAAATCCATGAGAAGCAGAGTGTATTTGAGGGATTACACCAATCTTCTGAGACAGACTAAAATCCTGCAAATTCCTTTCACAAGCCAACAAGCTCAAATTTTTCAAAATAATATGAAACAATTTATATGGACTTATGGCAGGAGAAATATCATCACATATCCTAGATTGACATACAGAATGCTTAAATTTCAATTTATGAAAATTAGGACGAATGTGACCGGAGACACCACAAAAGTGACAAACAGGAACAAATTTAGGAACATCAGTATTCCTAACAGCAAGTCTAGTCTCAGATTTCAGTTTTTGCCTCAACAAAGAACAATTTGGTCTAATATGACCAACAACACCACAATGGTGACAAGTAGGCACAAAAACAGATTTATTATGCTCTCTAACAGTAGGATTAGACTTAGGTTTAGAAACTTCAGCGTCTACATCAAAACTTTTACCTTTGTCTAACCTAGCACAATAAGCCTTTTCTTTATTATTCCTCTTAAAAGGAGGGATATAAACTTTTTCAGTTTTAGGCTTAAGAGAAACAGAAACACTTCTGTTATCATCAACAGGCTTAGAACTAGTCAAATTTTCAATTTTAGCTTTAGATTCAACTAACTCTTGTTCCAAGCTTTTCATCTTCTCATCTTGAGAGGAAATTTGATTTCTCAAAAATTCATTCTTTTTATTAGATTCAACTAATCTAACAAGCAATTCCTCTTTTTCAAGATTAGCCAATTTTAACTCTTCTTTAAATTTCTTAGCAATTTTCAAGGATTTAGATAATTCCTTACGAAGAGTTTCAAAAGCATCAAAAAAATCAGCAGAAACGATAGTGTCCTTTTTATTCAAAACATCACAGGCATCAACAAAATCAGCAGAAGCATGAGCAGAAACATGATCAGAAAGACACTTCAAATTATCCATGACAACAGGGGTTAAGGATCAGCTCTTAGATCAAAAGATCTAAAACAAGAAGAGCTACCCGCTCTGATACCACTTGTTGGAAATTTAGACCCCTTAAACCAACCAGATTGCATAGCCTAGTTAATTAGCCAAGTTGTTACTTAGTCAAATTAAGCAGTTCTAGGTTAAAGCAATCAAATAATCATATCAAAAATATAATGCAGCGGAATAATAAATAACACAGTGATATGATCACCCAGGAAAACCAAACCGGTAAAAAACCTGGGGAGGATTTTATCCACCGATCCTCAAGGCAAAACGGAATCCACTAAGAAAGAATTGAAGTTCTTACAAAAGGACTTACAAGCTCCCCGCTTGACTTCCTAATGCTACCCACCAGTAGTAACTTCCTGACACGACCACGCGCAGGCTCCGAATCCACGGACTACTTCTTTCTTTGTATTCCTTCAGTCAGCTACAAGCTCCTCACTTGTTTATCTTTAAGCTTCAATGGCAGCAACCTTGTTGATCATCAAGATGTAGAAAATATCTCTACCTTGAAAACCCTAAGTTTATGTGAAGGAAAGCTCCTCAAAGATCTCACAAGAGATTCACATAAACAGCAAATATGAGCAACAAAGACTTAGAGAGGTTTAGGTACAAAACCCTAATAAAAGGAGGCACAAGAGGCACTCTAATCTCTCTCTCTAAAAAGCTCTCAAAAACGTTCTAGGGTTTCCTATATATATATAAGAGTTTTACTTGAACCCCAAGACGTTTAAATAGAGTGTTGGTTGAACTGGAACTCTGCAGAAAAATAAATCTGTACGTGGTTCGATCGATCGAGTCTAATTTTCGATCGATCGAGACTTACAGATTTAGTCCAATAAATTCTGCAATTACTCGATTCCAATTTTACAAATAAACATACTTTGAGCAAGCCTAAACCTAGACTAAATGTTTTGATCATGGTTTGCCAACAAAATACAAATTGAAGTTCTAATACATTAATTCCTAATTTCTTAGAACCCAACAGAAACCCTTATTCCAAAAGACCCTTCAGGCTTTGGAATTACATCTTGTTAGCACCGGGGCATTTATTGAAGCTCTCGGTTGTCAACTCCCTAGCAAGGAGGATGGAGATTCAAGCTCTACAAAGATAGAATTACAGTCTCTAAAAAGCTATCTTATGGGAACAAGCTTTTCAAAACTCCCCCCTAAGATTCAGCAAAAAACGAGACTTGCTATCAGAACCTTACCCCCTGAAATTCAACAGAACATATTAACTCATAAAGCTATAACAAGTTCTTATGACAGATGGATGTATCTTTTTAAACTATTAGTCTCTACAGCATTTATCAGAACAGAAGACATGACAGGTGAAATGTGGTTATCCTATAAAGCTAAATGGTATGAAAGTTTTGGAAATTCAGACAGAGTTTATGACAGAACAGGAGGCAGATATAATCCCTACCCGGGATTACTTATCAATACAGAGACAGACGATCCAGTAATCAATGATCCTTTATGGTTATCTGAAATGCTAGAAGCAGGGTTTATTAGCAAATTAATTATAACCTCTGCAATTCAGATTAGTTTATTCCCTAAAGTTATCCAAGAAGCAGCCGCACAGATTGGAGGACTTAATTATATGAAGATGGAAATCTGGAGTACTCTTCCAGTTTGGGATACTAGCTACTATATGGAAGCTCAGCCAGCACATGTTCTGGTCCTTATTTATGATTGGAGTTGTATCCCCGAATATAACTGGTATACAGGAGATACTTATTTATCACTTGATGATCCAGGTGCTCTGGCCCAAGAATGGTCTAATTTCATGTGTAACAAGATTTATGAAGTGCAGACTGAATTAGACAGGAGTTTCTACTTATACGGCTACACTGACAGAATAGCAGTATATGGTCCAAGACCTTCAGCTAGAAGGCTTATGGGAAGAAAAAGGATTACTAAGGATCCAAGACTAATGACAGCAAAAGGTCATGATCCTGTTTTTACTCTTATTTCATATTGTCCTCTATGTAATGATTATGGAGCGCTCCATGAACATGAACAGTATAAGGATAACCCTGATGCGCTAGATTATGATAACTATGCGGATACAGATTGAAAGACAGAATTGACAAAATGCTTCCCCAGACAGACAATGATGACAGATCACTATTCACCAAAGACAGATCACTATCCACCAGCACACGGAAAGAGCTTCAAGACAGAGTCAAGATAGTTCAGAAAGAGATTTCTTAAGCCACTATTTACTAGCATGTGTTTTCTGACAGATTCTACAAGAGTTACTTTCAAGATCCTACTGACAGATTAACTACTTTATTCAACTCAGGTTACTTTTAAAGACTTACCATGGTTTACCGACAGATTAACTTGAGTTCACTTTCTTTAACTCAGGTTACTTTTGAAGACTTACCAGAGTTCATTTCATCTATAAAAAGGCAGACTTCGAAGACAGAAGACAGGTTCAAATTTTCAGATCAATTTCCAAGTTGAAAGCTTAGGTCCAACAGCTCCCCTTTTCCCTCAGAAAGACTTTTGTACTCTTTCCCTTTCAGAAAGACTTTTGTAACTTCCTCTTTTGTAATCTTGTAACCTTTCCCTTCCAGACAGATAACCTTGTAACCCTTTATAGACTTTACTTTGTAATCTTGTAACTCTTCAGACAGTGTTTTATTTTCAAAGCTTGTATCAAAGATAGTTTTCAGTTTAATCAAAGACAAAAGTTTTATTCAAGTAAGATTTTATTAGTTTCAGTTTATATATTCCATATTCCGTTTTAACTTATTTTTGAATATATCTATTTTGCTATTTTCTTCTTTATTATCTATTTTATTATTGTTTATGCTTCTATATTACTGCTGTGCTCTCTCCTGGGTAGTTAAATGGTATCAGAGCTAGTTTTAATTTTCAAATTTGAAAGTGTATATAAATTTCTCTCATCTCATGTTTTTTATAATTTTTTTCCTGAATACTATGTGGTCTTGGCTACTCATTTTTTGTTCCTCATTAGCTCAGAAATTTATTAATATGTATATTTGAAATTACATGTTATTTTAATGTGTTTATTTCTCTATTTGTCTTATATTTTGTCTTTACCTGTTAATTGTTTTCTTTGACAATGATACAGCCTTGCCTATTCTATGAGAAAAATGATGGCGGATAAGGCCTTGGTATGTAATGATGGAGTTTTTGATGCTTGTGCTTACAGTCGATTTTAAGTACACGTGTACGTATGCACACACTTGTCTGTTGTGTCAACGTAAATATATCATATTGCAGGTACGAAGGCTTTCTGCCTGTGAAACCATGGGCTCTACCACAACTATATGCAGTGATAAGACTGGAACCTTAACTTTGAATCAGGTAAATTTAAAGCAGTTGCTTGATTTAATCTTACGATGTTCAGAAGAGAAGTGCCTTGTGTATGTTGGCTTTGACTTAAAGTCTATTTGGCATCAGCTTTAGTTTTTAGTTTTTAATTTTTAACTTTTAGTTTTTATGTACAATTTTTTAAAATATTAATTTTTTCTGTCAATTTTTATCTTTTTTAAATTTTTTCAAAATATAAGTATACTGTGGGTGAGAAAGCCCAACGCCATATGTTGGGCCTGAGGCCCAGTTCAGATACGACTCTCTGTCCGAAGAAGATAAAAGTATCAATGCTTTGCCACCCTGGTGGAGGTGCAATCCATAAGGGATAGACGCACCATCCGAAGACAATCTAGTTGGGCCGAAGGGACCTTACCCTCCGGAGCTGTCCAGAACTTAATCGAATAGATATGCTGAAGAGCCCCATGCCAGAGCTGAGCCTCTGGCACGTCCAAAAGCATAGCTATCATGAAATATCTTACCAATAAAGCTGCCACCGCCACATTTAATGCACTGCAGCAACTTTCCTGGCCGCATTTATGTGGAGAAGACACCTGAACAGTGTATCTTCACCCACCACCACTCACTGGGGATTGAAGCAAACGGCTGATGTGACTAGTACTCAAGTGGACGCCTAGATGGAGGACAAGTGTGCGGTGAAGATGGGAAAAAGGGATGTATAAATAAAGGGAGCAAGTCTCGCAGAGGGGGAGGAAAAAATGGTATTCACTAAGTGTCTATATACTAATCCTCTTCGGACCAAAGAGTTTTCCTGTTAAAAAGGCCGGTCTCAATCCTTATTTCTTTTAGATGATTTTTGCTTGTATGAACCGTTGCTAAATCCGTTACTAGCCCAGTTGTTCGACCCATTCTCTACAAATTTATTGTTGGGAATTTGTTGGGCTCACAATATAGGGAGTTGGTATCAGGCCCAACAAATTTGGACCCTACATATACTTTAATACACTTTTAGCAAAAAATTAAATAAACTATTCTCAAACAGATGTTTAGTGCGCTTAATTGCTTATTCTATGGGTCACTTAGGGTTGAAATATCAAATGAACATGCCCCAAGTGTTAACAATTACGTTGATTTTAAGAATAATAAAAGTCTTAAAAATTTGTTAAGATTAATTCCAAGACACCCCTCCCCCCCCCCCCCCCCCCCCCCCCCCCCCCCCAAAGAAAAAGAAAAGAAAGGAAAGAGATATGTATACTAATTGTGGTAGTAAGAGACTACTGTGAATGCAGCTGGGTGTTTTGGGACAAAAAGCTAGGCTTGAGGTTCTTTTTTTTTTTTTTTTCCTCTTGTAGGGTGTGGGAGGGGAATGGTTGTGGTTTAGTCAGTTGTCCTTTTTCTTCAACTTATGTATACTAATTGTGATATTATCTTTTATTGTTAGATGGATGTTTTTGAGGCTTACGTTGGCGGGAAAAAGTTGGAGGTGTCATCCATGCGCTCTTTACTCATTGAAGGCATTGCACAAAACACTAATGGTAGTGTTTATGTGCCTGAGGTGTTCTTTTTTTTTTTTTTTAATTAGTAAATAATTTTGCGAAAACTTAACTATAAACCTATGCATAGTATGAAAATGATGTCACTACTCTCCTGCAGGGTGGTGGAGATGTAGAGGTTTCCGGTTCACCAACAGAAAAGGCTATTCTTAATTGGGGAGTGAAGGTACATTCTCTATTATATACCATTTGCTACTTCTCTCGTAAATTTATTTTTTAGGATTACTATAAGTGACAGGTATTTTTCTTCACAGCTGGGGATGGATTTTGAGGCCATCAGATCTGAATCTTCAGTCTTTCATGTATTCCCATTCAACTCGGAGAGAAAAAAAGGGTGGCATTGCACTAAAACTGGTAATGTGGAGCCAGTGGAGGCATACTCCTTTTTTTTAATATTATTCATGGCAGCAACTGAATCAAATGAACCTTGCTTATATATTATCTATTTTCAGTTCTTAATATTGTGAATCTACACAACCTATGTGACACGTGTATTGCTGCCTGTTGATGGCATATGTTGATATTCTTTTATTTATTTTTTAAACTAGTTTTTTACCAGAAGTGGGGAGGGGGATTCGAACCTGGTTTCCCACATAAAGAAGACCAAGCAATGTCATTGAGCTACAAGACTTTTGGCAAATTGCCTATGTTGATTGTAATTCAGAGATGTAGGCACAGATTAAATCTGCAAGTGGGAAAAAGAATACCATGAATTGAGACTATGTTCGTCCAATACAAGTTTTGTTGGAGTTAGATAGTAATTGTGTGTGGTTTCAGGATTAATCTACCCATACTATGTGTTTTTCATATATGATGAGATGTGTTGAGGTTCAAAAAAGGAAATTAAAACAGCCCACCAATAGGCCCACAGAGAAAGAAAAGGTATTGGGCCCATTTCACACAAAAATAAAGAGAGAAAGAAAAGACCAGAGGATTGGGATCCAAAAGAAAGAAGCCCAGCCAGCAAAACCAGACCAAAATGAAAAAGGAGGAAGCTGGGCCGGAATCCCAGAGAGCCTCCCAGAGGTATCCTAGGGCGCGCAGGAGGATCATAACAGAAAGAAATCAAAGAAAGGCAAAAGACAAAGGCCACGCGAAACTTGTGACCCAGACACGCAGAGGAGGTACAGAGCATGCAAAACGCAGAAACCTGATTCAACCGTTTGGAGAAAAGACAAGGAAGAGTACAACTGGGAAAGGCTGGGACGCTGAGAAGAAAAAGCCAAAGGGGACCTCAGGCCAGCCAACGGGGAAATCCGGAAATGGAAAGGAGCCGAGGGACTTTTATGTGGTCGGAACAAAAAAGGAATTATGAAGAAAGAGGAAACGACACGATCCTAAAGCAACCAGGCACAGTACAGGCTTCAAAGGGTAAAACAGGGGAATGGCTGGTTCACCTGAGAGGCCGAAGTTATGCTATAAAAGGAGGAAGGGATCCATGCTACAGGCATTCAATTTTCGGGGGTGAACAATCAGATCATCTTAAGCATTCACCTTTGTCTTCCTAAAATCCTAGAAAAGTTGTAGAAAATACTCTGTAACTTGAAGGAAAAACAGAGAAACCGTTCCGGTATCCCAGTACAGCCACTATTGAACACGCTCGGATTCAACAAGTTCAAACTTTGCAAGTCTTTGAAGCTTGAATAGCTATCAAAGTTTGTAACTTATGAGCTCAGTTGAACCTTGCATCACGTTCTAGTGAGCATTGTAATCATAGCTTAATAAAATTAATGAAACATACCTCACTTAATTAGAGGATCCCCAGCTTGTTCTTATGTTATATTTTTCTTTTCCTTTCCTCGTTTATGTTAATTCGTTTACTGCATAAATGTCGTCCAATGCAAATTTTCTTGCTTTCTGTCTTGTTAGCTATTTGTGTTATGGAAAGTATGTTTTGTGCACCAATTGATTCTTAAAACAGCCCCTTTAGCTGCGGAGAATCAATCCCAGTCCACCAAGAACATTTATTTGGCCCAAGAACTTTGGGCCACAGTGCTGACAAAAAAAAGGCACTCTCACAAGATGTTACTTCTAACTACTATCATTTTCTTTTCTTTGTCTACAGTCTGACTCTCAAGTTCATATTCACTGGAAAGGGGCTGCTGAAATAGTTTTAGAATCAGGGACTATGATGTGAAAAGGGTGATGGTGGATGGTGGCAGCGAGGCCGAGATTATGTACCCTAACCGCTACAAGGGACTGGGGTTAAAACCAAAAGATTTGACACCCTATAGCTCCCCCCTGATGAGCTTTGATGGGAAGCTGGTTATCCCAAAGAGCATGATTAGGCTGCCCGTCCAGACTGGCTCAGAAGTAGTGGAGGTAGATTTTATAGTGGTGGACACCTATTCCCCGCACACAGCCATCGTTGGCAGGCCCTGGCTCCACACCTTGGAGGCTGTCGCCTCGTCCTTGCACCAGAAGCTGAAGTTCCCGTCAGGGGACCATATCCTCGAAATCCGTGGTTGCCAATCCACATCAATGCAATGCATGGTGGCTGCCACATCGCATCGGCTCGACGCGAGGCCCTCGGCCACTGCTGAAGGGGGTTTATAGTAATCAAAGGACCCGGTGGCGCCTCCCAATGCAGCTGCCGAGGAAGCAAAATGTGAAGATCTTGACAAGGTGATCATTGGAGATGATCCAGAGAAGTTCTTTCAAGTTGGGGCCCGGCTACCTCCCCAGGAAAGGGAGGAGTTAATCGAGTTCCTTAAAATAAACATTGATGTATTTGCATGGGACGCCTGCGATGCTCCAGGGATCGATCCGGCCTTTATCTGTCACCATCTCAATGTCAACCCGTTCGTCAGTCCTAAGAAACAACCACCTCGACGCCCCTCAAGGGAGCACGCTGATGCGATTAGAGAGGAGGTGAAGAAGCTTAAGCGTGCAGGGGCTATCAAGGAGGTCTTTTACCCTGAGTGGTTGGCCAACACAGTGGTGGTTAAGAAGAAAAGCGAAAAATGGAGAGTTTGTGTAGACTTTACAGACCTAAACAAGGCATGCCCAAAGGACCCATTCCTTATGCCTCTGATAGACCAGTTGGTGGATGTCACCGCGGGACATCCTCGGATGAGTTTCTTAGATGCCTTTCAGGACTATCATCAAATACCACTAGCCTTGGATGATCAGGAGAAGACAGCCTTCGTGACGCCTGTTGGGAATTACCACTATAAGGTGATGCCCTTTGGCCTGAAGAACGTTGGGTCCACCTATCAAAGGATGATGACGAGAATGTTTGAGCCGCTGCTGGGCAAGAGCATTGAAATTTATGTTGATGATATGGTGGTAAAGAGTAAAGTGATGTTCGAGCACCTAGGAGACCTCGGCTGCATCTTTGACGTCCTAAGGAAGCACAAGCTGCGTCTGAATGCTTCCAAATGCTCGTTCGGCGTAGGGTCAGGCAAGTTTTTGGGCTACATCATCACCCACAGGGGAATTGAGGTTGATCCTGATCAGATTAAAGCTATCAATAACTTGAAGCCTCCGCAAAATCCTAAGGACATCCAAAAACTCACTGGAATGATGGCGGCCCTGAACCGGTTCATTTCCAGGTCGGCTGATAGGTGTAGGCCTTTCTACCTCCTGATCAACAAGTGGAAGGGATTCGAATGGTCCGAGGATTGTGCCGTGGCCTTCCAGCAACTCAAGGAATACCTATCCCGACCACCAATCATGTCTAACCCTGAAGCCGACGAAGTCCTGTACGCCTACATCGCCGTGGCCCCACATGCAGTGAGCTTGGTGCTGATACGGGATGACAGTGGCATTGAAAAGCCAGTCTATTACATGAGCAAGTCGCTGCATAAAGCTGAGATCAAGTACTTACCCTTGGAGAAAGCCCTACTGGCTGTAATCCATGCTACGCGAAAGCTTCCCCATTATTTCCAAGCCCACACGGTAGTTGTCCTAACTCAACTGCCCTTGAGATCTGTACTTCGGTCTGCTAACTACATTGGAAGGATCGCCAAGTGGAAAATGATTTTGGGGGCTTTTGACATCAAGTACATGCCTCGGACCTCTATAAAGGGCTAGGTCCTGGCTGACTTGGTGGCCGAATTTGCCGAACCACTAGTAGAAGCAGTGGCCGAAAAGGGAGACATGGATGGAAAATCGGTTAGGGCCATCTTTGTTCCAGAGCCCCCACGCTGGAAAGTGTAAGTTGATAGAGCCACAAATCAAAGGGGGTCTGGGGTGGGGCTAGTCCTAGTGTCCCCAGAGAAGTCTATTGTGGAGAAGTCCCTAAGACTTGGGTTCCCTGTCACAAATAACGAAGCCGAGTATGAAGCCTTGCTGCAAGGTATGGTCATGGTGCAAAAGATGGGCAGAAAAGCAGTGGATATCTTCTCGAATTCGAGGTTGGTGGTGGGCTAGGTAAAAGGAGAGTCGGAAGCCAAAGATGCGAGGATGCAAGAGTACTTAAGCCAGGTCAAGCGCCTGCAGTCAGACTTCGACCTTTTCAGCTTATCACATGTCTCCAGAAGTGGAAACACCCATGCAGATTCATTGGCCACACTTGCTACATCCTTGGCAGAAGGTCTGTCTCGGGTTATCCTTGTCGAGCACCTGGAGAGGGCGAGTAAGGTGGCAAAAGGCACGACTCAAGTCCACCAGGCTAGAGTGAGCCCTAGTTGGATGGACCCTATAGTGAGATTCCTCAAAGATGATATCCTATCCGAGGAGAAGTCGGAGGTTGATAAAATACGGAGGAACGCTCCTCGGTTCTGGTTGTCCGAGGACCAAAAACTATACATGCGCTTCTACTCTAGACCATACTTACTGTGTATCCACCCCGAGGCGTCAAAACTACTACTCGAGGAGTTGCATGAAGGGATCTGTGGGAGTCACACAGAAGGAAGGTCCCTGTCGCACCGAGCAATCACCCAGGGTATTGGTGGCCGAGGATGCAGAAGGAAGCCTTGGAGTATGTTAAGAAGTGTGACCAATGTCAAAGGTTTGCCCCAAATATTCATCAGCCAAGAGGCATCCTAAATCCTTTATCCATCCCATGGCCGTTTGCCCAGTAGGGCTTGGACATTGTAGGTCCTTTCCCCAAGGCACCAGGGAACAAAAGATATCTGTTGGCCAGCACAGATTATTTCACCAAGTGGGTCGAAGCTGAGCCATTAGCCAACATTAGAGATGTGGATGCTAAGAAGTTCATCTAGAGGAACATTGTTACACGATTCGGGATCCCCCATACCTTTATTTCAGATAACGGGCTTCAATTTGACAACAAAGCCTTTAGAAGATACTGTTGTGAGCTGGGGATCACGAACCGGTATTCAACTCCAGCTTATCCTCAGGGAAATGGGTAGGCCGAGGTGGTCAACAAGGTCATAGTCAATGGGCTCAAGAAGAGGCTAGATGATGCCAAGGGAAGATGGGTAAAAGAGTTACCGCACGTCCTATGGACCTATCGGACTACACCACGGCAGTCAACAGGGGAAACACCTTTTGCCCTGACTTATGGAGCTGAGGCCGTTATTCCTCTAGAAGCGAACTTCCTAACGCTGAGGACGAGCTCCTTCTCTCCGAACAACAATGATGAGCTACTAGGGAGGAGCCTAGATTTAATTGACGAACGAAGGGAGAAGGCAATGATTCAGCTGGCCTACTACCACCAAAAACTCAAGCAGGGGTATGATACCAATGTGAAGCTAAGAACACTAGCGCTAGGGGACTTAGTGTTGAGGAAAATTGTGGGCACTGCCAAGAACCCATCCTACGGGAAGTTAGGACCCAACTAGGAGGGACTATACCGAATCACCTCAGTGGTGGGAATAAGTGCATACTATTTAGAAGATTTAGATGAAAAACTTGTACCTCGTCCATGGAATGTAAATAACCTGCAAAGGTATTATTATTAATAAAAGCATTTTTGCTCATCCAGACACTAAGTCTATTATGATTGCATGTCTCGCGCCCTGACAACCATCTAGGTCCTAGACAAAACCAAGGTCTTTCATGGTCCTCGGACTCAAGCCTGTGGGGAAACTAGTCACTTCAAAAGAAAAACTAGGTCCTAGACAGAACCAATGTATTGTATAGTCCTCAGACTCAAACCTGTGGGAAAACTAGGTACTTCAGAAAAGAAAAACTAAGTACTAGACAGAACCAAGGCATTGCATGGTCCTCGGACTCAAACCTGTGGGGAAACTAGTCACTTCAAAAGAAAAACTAGGTCCTAGACAAAATCAAGGTATTGCATAGTCCTCGGACTCAAACCTGTGGGAAAACTAAGTACTTCAGAAAAGAAAAACTAAGTACTAGACAGAACCAGGGCCTTGCATAGTCCTCGGACTCAAGCCTGTAGGGAAACTAGTTACTTCAAAAGAAAAACTAGGTCCTAGACAGAACTAAGGTATTGCATAGTCCTCGGACTCAAACCTGTGGGAAAACTAGGTACTTCAAAAAAGAAAAACTAAGTACTAGACAGAATCAAGGCCTTGCATGGCCCTCGGACTCAAGCCTGTGGGGAAACTAGTCACTTCAAAAGAAAAACTAGGTCCTAGACAGAACCAATGTATTGTATAGTCCTCGGACTCAAACCTGTGGGAAAACTAGGTACTTCAGAAAAGAAAAACTAAGTACTAGACAGAACTAAGGTATTGCATGGTCCTCGGACTCAAGCCTGTGGGGAAACTAGTCACTTCAAAAGAAAAACTAGGTCCTAGACAAAATCAAGGTATTGCATAGTCCTCGGACTCAAACCTGTGGGAAAACTAGGTACTTCAGAAAAGAAAAACTAAGTACTAGACAGAACCAAGGTCTTGCATGGTCCTCAGACTCAAGCCTATGGGGAAACTAACTACTTCAAGGAAACCCTAAGTGTTAGACAGAACCAAGGTCTTACATGGTCCTCGGACTCAAGCCTATGGGGAAACTAATTACTTCAAGGAAACCCTAAGTGTTAGACAGAACCAAGGTCTTGCATGGTCCTCGGACTCAAGCCTATGGGGAAACTAACTACTTCAATAAATTCCATGTGTTGGACAGAACCAAGGTCTTGCATGGTCCTCGGACTCAAGCCTATAGGGAAACTAACTACTTCAAGCAAAGCCTAAGTGTCGAGCGGAATCAGAGCCATACCCAATCCTGGGGTCATCCGTTTTGATGAAACTAGCACTAAACAAATTATGTTTAAGCATCAAACAAAGCGGATGAGCAAGCTAATCCGGTTTAATTAACTACCTCAATGCCCGTTGTGGTCATTATAGACGAAGACGACCTTTCCTATAACAAAATCCAAAATTGGGTCCGTGAGCATCACTTAAAGCGTTTTAGGGGACCACAAACTTTGTGCTGGTTCAGCCCACACCTGAAGGGTTTAATGACTTCGACCTACCTTGGGTCCAAGTCAAAAACGAAAGAAAGGTAAGTTTCCCTTTACACACACATTTTCACATTATTGTAATTATTGCTGTGATAGGCCGAGGCACAAATCTATATATATAAATGAGACAAGTAAGGGAAAACAAAACGCGTGCTACATTAATTCCGTAAAAGATACACAACAGGAATTACATTACAATATTATTAAAAAAAAAAAAAAAAAAAAAAAAAAAAAAAAAAAAAAGGCGAGGCAAAAGTGCATTTACATCGTTCCAAAAAATAAAAGGGGAGATAAGACAAAGGCGCCAAAGGGCCTACTTCTTCAGCTTAATCTTCTTCCCCCCTATGGGTAGCTGATTTGTGGCGGCCTCAGGGTCCTCTGAGCCCTGACTCAGAAGAATAATCTGCAAGGGCGCCGCAAAGAGTGCTGTCTCCTCGGCAAGAGGGGCTTGGACATTGGCTGAAGGGTTTGCGGCCTCCTGGGTGCTTCCTCATTGGGACCTTTGGCTGTTTCAGTCACCTCGGGAGGATCAACTCCTACGGCAGGCTCATCAGAAATTGTAATAACCACCTCGGTAGCAACCGCAACCTCCTCAGCTTCTTCATTAAGGGCAGCATCAGTCCCCTCAGCAGCCACCTCGACCTCAGAGCTGGAAGAGGCAGCCTCGCGGATGGCAAGGGGATAATATACATTCTCCACCTTCCACAGGTCGGACAAGACCTCAACCCTAGCTTGACTAAGGGCCTCACTTCAAACCTGGGAGCAGTAGAGCCTGCATACCCCAAGAACTTGGGCTCTAAGGGCAGCCTCCATCTCAGCCACCCCAACTTCATAGGGTGCTACTTGGGCTTCCTCCTTAAAGGCCTGAGCCTCCACCCTGCCAAAGTCCGCCTCAACTTTAGCCCTTAGAGCCTCTTCTTTGGCCCACTCAGCCACATTCTTGGCCCCCTCAGCATCGGCCACTTTCTTTTTCAGACCAACGATATGCTCCTCTGCGATCCTCAGTCGCTCCTCCACCTCATTCAGACGCCTCGTCTGGTCTTCGGCCTGCTTTTGGGCACTAGCCAGGCCTGATTCAGCGCTGTCTCGAGCCCTGGTCACCTCCTTCAGCTCCTCCCAGGCCTTCGCGAGATCAACCTCGGAAGCCTTAAGGGTCTGACTAGCCTCTATGTGCTTTTCACGCTCTACCTCCATGGCCTTGTCTTGTTTGTTGGATGCCTCCTCCAACCTGAAAGTGGCCTAAACAGTCTGCCAATTGAAACAAATACACAAGTAAAAAAAAAAAAAAAAAGAAAAGAAAAGAGAGAAAATCGAAGTAAGAAGAATCATAAGTGCTGAGGGTCTCACCATTCCCAAGTATCACTTGAGGCTGAGGAAGACCTCCCAAATCCTCAAAACCTCCAGCTCAGCCATGTCTGTGGAGAGTAGCAAGGACCTCTCTAGCGCATCGGCTACAAATGTGCCTTCGCCCCCTCGGAAGTTCCTGAGGGAGGCATCGTCCATTAGAGGCTCCTCGTGGAGCATTGGGGCTGGGAGCCAAGCCTGAACCCCGGACTGGGTGGCGACCTGCTTGTCCTGGCCTTGGGGCCCTATCTTCAGTTGCTTGGAGGGCCGCCGAATGTCGTCCTCCTCCTGGGAGGAATGAGGCCTGTCCCCTCCCATAGGCCTTTTACCCTTGTCCTTCCTCTGCTTAGGATTGAGGGCTCGAGCCTAGATGGCGGACTCAGCCGAGGTGGAGGAAGAGGAAGCTTGGGCTGGGCAGAAGTTGACCTAGTCTGGGCAGGCTGAGACTTGGATGGAGGAGGAGGAAGCTTAGGCTGAGGCTTCCCCGGCTGGCCTTTAATCAGGTCAAGCAAGTTGGATTGGGATTTCCTTTTGCAACCCATCTCAGCCCGAGAAGAGTTCCCTGCTGACAAAAAGTCTGCCTCGGTCAAGCTTTAGTCACCCAAGTCACCAGAGGGATCCTCGGGCAGGTGGACTTGTTCGAACACGCCAAAGTCATCCTCGGCCGAACCCGAACCGGTACCTTCCTCCTCTGTTTCTTCACTTCCCCCCTCAGCCTTTGCAGCTCGGCGAGATGTAGAGGAGCCCGCCAACGAAGTACCTTCTAGAGTAGGGGACTCCTCCAGGATCAAGAAACCGTCCGCGATCACGGTAATTCTTTGGAGATAAGGATCCTTTGCCCTGATCACGTACTTTGGCGCCGCGAACAATTTCTAAATAGGGTCGTACCCCAGGATCTTGTGAGCAGCCCTAACTTGGTTGTCGGCCTCGTTCACAAAGATCTCCGCCCTTAGCACGGTCTCCAAGTCCTCTTTGTTGACCAAACCAAAATGACGCCCGAAAGAGTGCGGATCTGTAGAGAAGAAAACATACTACTATTAGCAACCAAACAAAGCAAACAGCAAAAACTCAAGAGAATAGGCCCTTTCCTACTCTGAGTGCCCCACCTGGCGTACCCTCCACTGTTGGACAATGAAGGCCATCGTGCCACTCCCGGACACGATGAGGAAGTCCTTATCCAGCCCCTTGCTGGACGAGGGGAGGCACTGGATAAGCCGTACCCTATCCTCCCTCGTCTTCATGTAGTAAGACTTGCCCTTCAGGAGCTAGAGGTTGTAGCACCAGTTCATGTCATGATGGGTTAACCTCAGCCCCATCTTCTCGTTTAGGGCATCTACACAGCCCAGAATCCTAAACATATTGACGCCACATTGGGTGGGGGCAAGCCGGAAGTGCCTAAGGTAACTCGTCATCACCTGACCCATGGGGATCCGCATACCACCCTCTAAGAAGGCGATTATGGGGATCACCACCTCGCCCCCTCGCCTCCTAAGTCTCCGCTCTCCCTCTTCACAGTACCTTAGACCTACGGTACTGGGTATCCTATAATCAGCAACGAACTTCTCCATCGCCTCTTCAGACTCAACCAATTTCTTGAACCTACCCATTTCTAGAGACAACTAAGAGACAGGAAGAAAGAAGTTTAGAAGAGGGCAGAGCACAATTTAGAGAGAGAGACGAAGACTTACAGAAATAAGGAAAAGCTCATCGGGCAGGCTTTTTGTGCTAAAGGAAGTCGCAAGTTCAATTGGAGATGTGACCGAATTCGAAGTATGTGCACAAGGTCTCTTGAATGCGAAAGTAAAGAGGCGAATTAGTTCAAATGAGTATTTATACCCCCAATAAAAAATAATAAATAATAACTGTATGAGTTTTCCCGCCCATAAAGTTAGGAGGATCACCATCGTTGGATTATCATCACAGGAGATGTGATAGAATTCGAAGTATGTGTACAAGGTCTCTTGAATGCGAAAGTAAAGAGGCGAATCAGTTCAAATGGGTATTTATACCCCTAATAAAAAATAATAAATAATAACCGTATGAGTTTTCCCGCCCATAAAGTCAGGAGGATCACCACCGTTGGATTATCGTCACAGGAGATGTGACCGAATTCGAAGTATATGCACAAGGTCTCTTGAATGCGAAAGTAAAGAGGCGAATCAGTTCAAATGGGTATTTATATCCCCAATAAAAAATAATAAATAATAACCGTATGAGTTTTCCCGCCCATAAAGTCAGGAGGATCACCACCGTTCGATTATTATCACACCGTTGAACGTGGAGAGCACAGAACCGCCCAAATTTAATGTAAGCACACTTCGCATACCAAGACGTCAGGAACATGCCTTGAATAGGCGAAAAGACACTGGTACTGACGGAGGACAAGACTTGACAAGCCACAGTAAGGGCCCGAGGAAATCAAAATCCTCTTCTCCGTCTGAAGAGCCTGACAGCAGGATTTTGAGGGGCTATCATGGGGTCATAGAACTGGGCAACCCCGGTCCACTCTATGATAAGCCCAAAGCCCACGTCGAGGAGGAAAGAGTGTCCGAGGACGAGTCAAGAAAGCTTCAATCACCTAGGAGTACTGCCGGGGACAATCATGTCCTCGGCCAGCCCGAACTATTGAAAGGAAGAGCAAAGTACCTTCAGAGGTAACCCTCCAAAGCGTTCCAAGGGAGAGACAAGTACGACGGGTTAGCCACGGAAACATGGTGGAAGAGCAATTCTAGGAGGAACTGTCACCTCCACATTAAATGCCCACAACTAACGTTCTGGTCGTATTAATGGAGAAGTGACCCCTGAACAGTGCTGCCTTAGCTGCTACCGCTTACAGGAAGGACGAGAAGGTGGCTGATGGGACAGGCACTCAAGTGGTGACCTGCATGAACAACAAATTGAGGGTCAGGATTAACCAGAGGGGAATATAAAATGTAATAAGCCCTCCAGAGAGAGAGGCAGTTGGTTAGAAGAAAAAAAGACCGTGGCACTTGTATGACCTTTGTAACCTAGTTCTAAAGAAGGAATAAGAACTATACGATCCAAGGATATTGTCGAGGAGCTTAGTTTCATATTTTAGTTTGTGTTCTTGCCACTCGATCCATGCATTACCATGTTTAGTTGTTGCAAACCTCACTAGGGCCTAGTTCTTTGACTCACACTCTACAAATTCATTGTATTGGGCCAGCTGGTCTTGAGTCCACTCATTCGCAAGGAATAGTGCTCGAATCCGGTCCCTACAGTTATGTATTAATTAGGATTTATTTTAGAATATATTTTTTTGTTTGTCAAATTTTTAAAGCCTTTAAATAGGTCTCCAAGTTTGTCAATGTTTTTTATTTTATTTTTTTTTTTATTTTAACAATTACAATCAATAAAATTCAAACTTTTGTCTCTCTATTTCTCCTTGTAGATTCAAAGACCCTCAAATTCGAGGAACCTTCATGAATTCGAGGTTATATTTCAAAAGCAAATAGTTGTTTTCCTTTGGGAACTTGGCCCATATGGATTATTAGGATAGTTGAAAATTTTAAAATTGTCTTGATTTAGTTTTGGGTGAATTTAAGAGAGAGAAGGACACTATTTTTTTTATCCTATTTCTTTATGAACTTCCAAACAAAATATAAGACACCAATCATCTTATTGTTTTTCATCCCCATTTTTTTTTTTCTTTCAATAATTTGCTCTCTTTGGTCACAAGCTCGCATAGGATGATCCAAAGAATTACTTACTTTAAAGTGCTTCATTTCGTTTTAAGCCGTCCTTTGAACACATCTCTCTTTTTGTGGATATTCTAAAAAACTTCTATTGTAAACACCGTTTCTATTTTTTCTTTCGATGGAGTCTCTTTTCGTTTTTCTCTGTGTTTGTACTTGACATTATTATAAAGTTAAAAGTTACTTGACATTATTATATAAATTTACAAAGTAAACACACAAAAAATAATAAATATTGTACACATTTGCAAAACGTGTACAATGTCACTTTTTGCATAACATTTGCTACTTTTTGTTTATCCACAATGTAAATTTAGATTACAAAGTAAAATGTAACCATAGAATTTTCCATTATATATATACTTTCTTATCACTCGACAGTATAAATCAACAAGGTGGATTTATTTAGTAGCCCACATCCGGAGTATCTCAATCATCCTCATTGTTGCATAATCAAAATTTTGTTTTTATCAGTATTATTTCTTATCACTGAGTTCTATCACACAGCCATTTTTGTGGCAATGGCAATTCTGGCACCGTCACCCGCTTCTCTAGTGTTCAAAGTTAGGAGGTGTGAACCACAACTAATAGCTCCAGCAAAGCCAACTCCCCATGAATTTAAACCACTTTCCGACGTTGATGATGTGGAACGATGTCAAATTCCTGTCATACAGTTTTATCGCTTTGATCACTCAATGCAAGGGAAAGACCCTGTAATTGTCATCAGAGAAGCACTAGCACA
The DNA here is from genome assembly GCA_023736055.1 of Quercus glauca. Lineage (NCBI taxonomy): Eukaryota > Viridiplantae > Streptophyta > Magnoliopsida > Fagales > Fagaceae > Quercus > Quercus glauca. Next base: position 24,888,327 of record CM043323.1, on the reverse strand, counting down.
AACACTTGTGTTTTATTACCCATTTGCAGGTAGGCTTAGGGAAGGGCCAGACACAAAGTTCATCGTAGAATGTACAGGTGAGGGTGCCATATTTATTGAGGCCGATGCTGATGTTACACTAAACCACTTTGGTGATGCACCCCAACCCCATCCTCCCTTCTCGTTTATAGATAAGCTACTCTTCGATGTTCCTGGCTCTGGAGAAATGCTTAATTGCCCATTGTTGCTAATTCAGGTAATGTATGCTTGAGGTTCCATACATTTTAACAATAACAGTTAAACCGAAGTGATTTGATCTGTTATTCATCGTTTTGTGTAGATGCCAAACTTAGTTTTATTCGAGTAAACATACAATACCATAGACTGTAACATATAAATGAGTTGTGTGGTTCAATTAAAAGGTTTAAAATTGTTTGATTTAGACTTAAGGCATCTATAATCTGAGTAATTATTAAATACTCAGTAGCAATAAGCTCTCATTTCACATAATAATAGGCCCGTTAATTGAAGTAATCAGTCCATAATGTAAGACGAAGGGGTAATTTTCATTACAGGCTAGCTTAAACGTGTCCACATGATTGATCATTCTTGGTGTCATCGACAACCAGCACAAAAATTTCAAAAGATGTGCTCATTCGATATTGTGCACATTTCATATGGAAATGGAAAATTAACTTACAAAGATCAAGTAGCTTGTGTGTTAAATCCTCAATTCTTGACTGTCAATGTGCTCACAATAGTCATATTATCATAAAATGCAATAATTAAGAAATATTTTAATGAAAATAACGATCTGCTTACATATTTGTGTGCTCATGCTAATTGGTATAGGTGACAAGACTAAAGTGCAGAAGTTTTATTTTTGCCTTACGTTTCAACCATGTCATGACCGATGGAATAGGAATAGTTCAATTCATGAATGCCGTGGGTGAAATAGCACAAGGTGCAACTGCCCCTTCCATTCTACCTGTGTGGCAAAGGGAGCTCCTCAATGCCAGAGACCCACCAAGAGTAACAGGCACACATCATGAATTTGATGAAGTAGCCGACACAAATGACGGCTTGTCCAACGCTTCCAATGGCATGACTTGCTGCTCTTTCTTTTTTGGCTCAACACAAATATCCACTACTCGAAAATTTATCCCTCACCATTTGCAAAAATGTTCAAGATCTGAAATATTAACAGCGAGCATGTGGCGGCGTCAAACAATTGCACTTCAACTAAACAACAATAATTAATAGAGAAGTATTACATTTACAATATTTTCACAATACTTTTACAACAAATTATATGTGACTAGTTGTTATTGGTTTTAATTTGAAACAACCACAGAAATTATTTTTTTGTTTACTAATAACAACCCGTAACAACCTGGTACTTAATATTTGTTGTGAAAATATTGTGAACGTAGTATTTCTCTAATCAATAAGTTTATTGTATTTAGCTACAATAGATGCTTTCCAAGATTTAATCTTAGTAATAATAATTAGTAGGTTCATTGTATTAAGAAATAATATACCAAATGAACTTATGGTCTGTCTTTTATGAGAAATGTTATGTCCACATTATTTTTACAACAAATAATAAGTGATAAATTATTATTGACTGTTTTTTATAAGGCAAAAAAAGTAATTTCAATAGTGTGTTTAAATTAGAATCAATAATAACTTATTACCTAAAATTTGTTATAAAAATATTGTAAACATAATACTTCTCAATATTCTCATACATTGCTAGTAAGTATTTGTAATAATGAAACTACATAAACTTCAAATTTTATATTTTTATCCGAGATTCATTTTTATACCAACCCTCTAAACAAAAATCTTAAAGCTGTTACTTTGTTAAAGTGATAGGTAAATATTCTCCATCTGCCGTATAAGACAATTGTGACAAAAATGGATACTTTTTGCTCTAGTCTTGACTCTTGAGGAACATCCAGACGTCAAGTTTAGTGTCCAATGGGTTATACTTAGGTAGTCCCGGAGCAGTGCTCCGGGCTCTCACAAAGTGGGTGGGCCCCACATGTGGGTCCCACCATAGGGCCCACCTACTTTGTGAGAGCCCGGAGCACTGCTCCGGGACTATTCAAGTTTTTCCCCCAATTCAATTGCTAAAGATGGTAACAATTTTCAAAATTGCACAACATGCACTAGCATAGCCCAGCTGACTATTTGATCTTATCACATATATAGCCGGCTCACATTGGGGGTTTGGTAGAGTTCAAACGCGACTCTTGTTGGCCTTTAGTATTAAATAATGAAACAATGAGTCTGACATAGTCATAGTTGCGTGCCAAGTGTTCTTATAAACAAATAATATTTGCCGAAAGATGCTCCAGGATTGTACTAAATTACTAAAATTTCCCCATGCACCAATCACAAGAATCAAAACTTTCATAAACTCCTCTCTTCTCATAGTTGCTGTAAGCTCTGACTCCCGTTTGATCATCCATGGCAATCATGGCTCCATCATCCCCTTCTCTAGTTTTCACAATGAGAAGGTGTGAACCAGAACTTGTAGCTCCAGCCAAGCCCACCCCTCGTGAATTTAAACAGCTTTCAGACTTGGATGACAGAGACAGTCTTAGATTTCAGGTCCCAAATATACAATTCTATAGATACAATCCCTCAAGGCAAGGGAGAGATCCAGTGAAGATCATCAGAGAGGCACTGTCACAAACGCTTGTATTTTACTACCCTTTTGCAGGTAGGCTTAAGAAAGGGCCTGGTGGAAAGCTTATGGTAGAATGTACAGGTGAAGGTGTCATGTTCATTGAGGCTGATGCTGATGTTTCACTAGAGCAGTTTGGACATGCAATTCATCCTCCATTCCGTGTATAGATGAGCTCCTTTATGATGTTCCTGGCTCAGGAGGAATGCTTGATTGCCCATTATTGCTTATTCAGGTAACATGTAGTGATTTACTGGTTTTCCTCTTAAATCAATTGAAATGATTTGGTGTATTAATATGCCTAATCTCATTCATTTCAATGTTTTTGATCAAATAATAAAATTCTCGTAAGGTGTTTTTTTTTTTTTTTTTTTTTTGGATAAGGTGTTTGATAAATAGTTCTAGGCTAACTTTTAAAACAGTTTATACAACTATACTATTTGATATTATTGTTTTTTTATTCTGCAATTTTTAATATGTTTATTGCTTAAACACGTATAAGAATCTTTAGAATTACATTCTTTCATATCTCATCTTTATTGACAGTTTGACATGATTAATTTTACCTACTTATTTTATTAATTAGTTTATTTTTGTTAATATTCATGAGTCTGCACTTTTTGATACTATTTATAAGTTCTACCGTACTATTTCAGTTAATTTTTACTATACAGACCCAGGTGGTGCGGGTCTGTCTATGTGATTTGGGCCTTGGGCAAACGATGGGGGCCAGGGGCCTAACATTCGGTACCCCCGGGGGCTCAACCCAAGCCCACCTACGAGCAAGCCCGGCCCAAACGCCATCCGTGGACCCAAGCCTTTTGCCGAGTACAAATGTAACTGCTGAGGCGGCTACCCGGTTTGTTATGCCGAACATTACTACATTTACCTCAGACACACAGTAATAGGATTGCCCGGTGGTACCTTGGGAGTACCGCTGCCGTACACGTTCGCTATAATGGGGATCATTCCCAAAGCCACTCTCACCTAAACCCTCACTAATTCCTCACGAGATTGGACCTCTCAATCCAATAACACTGAGATAGTTATGATCACTCCACTAGTAAACTATTATAAATAGGAGAATCAAAGGAGGAAAAAGGGTTGGAAAAAAGGGGAGAGGAAGGAGAGAGAATAGAGGGAGTGAAGAGTTACTCTAAAGAAAGGAGAGAAAAGTGATCTCATTGAATCTCATAGCTGCGAACGACCCAGTGTAGGAATTCCTATCCCGCCACACAAATAGGTTGTGAGCCTAAGTGAGACGTGGCCCATAGAAGTCTCATCTTTGCCGCGCATAATTGGCGCCGTCTGTGGGAACCGCCTACAAAGCCGTAGTTCGACCGAAACTCGCGTACGAGACCATGTCCGGAAGACACTCAGTGAGCGCAGATGCAAGTGGTTTGGTGGGATCCTCCCGGGGATCCTCTTGGCGGGAAAGAAGGCAAAAGAGGCATGAAGACAGGGGCAGTGAACAAGAGGAGATGTCCGGCCTTAGGGAGGGGTCATACCAGACACAGCGAACAGCATCCAACGCCTCGGGGCACAGGCGATTCGATGAAAGGGACGAAGAACTTGAGCGATTACGAAGGCTAGTGAGAGATTTCGAGCTAGAAGCAGATGACGGACGACAAAGGAGAGATCGAGAAAATCGGGATAGGAGGGTTGGAGCCTGGGGAGAACGCCGGGGAACGGGGTCCAGCCAGTTTAGGTCCTGCCGGAGGAGGGAACGATCACGTTCACAAGGGTCCCACAACCGCCGTGACAGATCGCATTCACGGGAATCCTATCGTCGTCAAGAACGATTGCAGTCACAAGGGCACATGGATCGGGGATCTGACTCACCCGAGGAGCGACGACCATGTAATGCCGCCATGGACGCAATGAGCCGCGCCTTGTGCAGGGTAGCTCGGTCCCCCTTTTCGGACGATATCGAGCATGCCGCAATGCCGAACAAGTTTCTGCGCCCCCCGTTCAATATCTACGACGGAAAAGCAGACCCGGTTGAGCACGTCAGTCATTATATTCATATGATGTCCCTGCATTCGCACAATGACGCGCTGATGTGCAAAGTATTTCCCTCCAGCCTGGGCCCAACTGCTCTGAGATGGTTTAACGGACTGCAGAAGAGATCCATTCACTCCTTCGCCGAGCTGATCCAGGAGTTCGGTGTTCGGTTTGTAACATGCAGCCGAGTGCTGCAACCAGTTGACACTTTATTATCAATAAATATGGAGGTAGGAGAGACCCTTCGTAGCTATGCCAGCCGATATTGAGAGCTTTACAATGAGATAGACGGGGGAAACGAGAAGATCGCAGCAAGCACCTTCCAGATGGGGCTGCCAGAGGATTCCGAGCTAAGAGAGTCACTTACAAAGAAGCCGCCTGAGGACATGAGGCAGCTCATGAGAAGTATCGAAGAACATAAGCGCTTGGAAGATGATTGGTTGCAAAGCAAAGGTAAGGCCCCGTTAATAAATCGTCCTCGGCAGGGAGGATTCCAGCTGAGACCCCGGAAGGATTTAAGGGTGCACGAACCAGTTTGGCAAATGGGGGAGGTGAATGCAACATTCAAGGAACCAGTGCACCAGATTGTGGAATGAATCAAGAACGAGCCGTACTTCAGATGGTCGAGTAAGATGTGAGGCGATCCATCCCGGCGAAATCAGAACATGTACTGCACTTATCATAAGGACAAAGGGCACACCACAAAGCAATGCCAGGTGCTGAAAGATCATTTAGGGCAGCTAGTTAGGGCAGGGCACCTAAAGGAATTCGTAGTGAACCCCGGTGACCAAGGAATTGGCCAAGATGGTCGGCCGAGGGGAAACCATATCCCACCACCGCTTGGGATAATTGAGATGATCCTCTTGCCGCAGAAGAGTGAGGCCACGACAAAAAGAGGGGTGTTAGCGGTCGCGCCCGTGAAAGGATCACCGGACGAGGAGCCAGTAGAGAAAAAAGCAAAATGCGTCAGGGAAGCTCTTGTCTTCGGAGAAGACGATTTAGAGGGAACGATACAACCACATGAGGACGCGTTAGTAATTACTGCTCGGATAAACAGTTTCTTGGTAAAGAGAGTGATGATAGACTAGGGCAGTGAAGCTGACGTGATGTGTCCGGACTTGTTCAACGGACTTGGGTTGAAGAATCAGGATTTGACGAAGTACAACACGCCACTGGTCTCGTTCGATGGAAGAGTGGTGATTTCGGAGGGGCGGATTTCCCTACCGGTGGCCATGGAAGGAAAAGAGGTAAGCGTCATTTTCATAGTGGTGAACTCCTTCTCACCCTATACGGCGATCCTTGGGAGGCCGTAGATCCATGCCATGAGGGCTGTCCTATCCACTTTGCACGTGAAGGTCAAATTTTCTACCGAGCATGGTATCGTAGTAGTGCGGGGATACCAACGAATGGCCAGGTAATGCCTTGTTGCAGCAGCAAATTGGGAAGGAAAGCAGGCCGAACGGAATAAAGAGGCCGAGGGAGCGCCATTATAGCAATTACTAGAACCCCGAGAGGATTTGGGGGCTACATGTGCCGAGGAGTTAATAAAGGTCAGAATACTGCCGGATATTGACAAATACTTAAAGATAGGGGCTGGCCTGATGACCCAGGAGAGGGTGGAAGTGTTGTTGTTTATTGTCCAGAACCTGGACGTGTTCGCATGGAGCCCATATGAAGTGCCCGGGGTGGACCTCGAGTTCATCGTCCACAGGCTCAACGTAGATCCGTCGTTCCCTCCTAAGAAGCAAAGGCCGAGAAGAGCAGCCAAGGAACACGTTGAGGCTGTTAGGTCTGAGGTTCAGAGGCTGAAGGAGGCAGGGGCAGTAAAGGAGATCTTCTTCCCAGAGTGGCTAGCGAACACCGTAGTGGTGAAGCAGAAGAGCAGTAAATGGAGGGTTTGTGTGGACTTCATGGATTTGAACCGGGCATGTCCAAAGGACCCTTTCCCTATGCCCAAGATTGATCAGTTGGTGGACGCCACTTACGGGCACCCAAGGATGAGCTTCCTGGACGCCTTCCAAGGGTATCATCAAGAGAATACCGCGTTCATATCCCCTGATGCCAATTACCACTATACTGTGATGCCGTTTGGCCTGAAAAATACTGGGGCAACGTATCAGTGAATGATGACAAGGATGTTCCGCGACAAGATTGGGCAGATGGTCGAAGTATATATTGACGACCTGGTAATAAAAATCAAACAACAAGCCCGGCACGTAGAAGATCTTCGGGGAGCGTTCGAGCTATTGCGGCAGCACAGGTTACGCCTTAACGCGGAAAAGTGTGCCTTCGGCGTAGGGGTGGGAAAGTTTTTGGGGTATTTAATCTCTTGCTGGGGAATAGAGGTTAATCCCGACTAGATCGAGGCCGTGAGACATCTCAAATCCCCGAGCAACCCTAAGGAAGTGCAGGTGTTGACCGGAATGTTGGCCGCTCTTAATCGGTTCATTTCGAGGTTCTCGTAGCGCTGCCGATCGTTCTATCAGCTCCTAAAAAAATGGAAGGGATTTTAGTGGGACGACGAGTGTGAAAAAGCTTTTCAAGGTCTGAAGGAATACTTGATGCATGCACCAATGTTGATTGCCCCGGAGCCTGGTGAAGACCTGTATATGTACCTCTCGGTGACCGATCACGCCGTGAGCGCCGTACTGCTGAGCGATCGTGGGGCGCAACAGCCCGTGTATTACATTAGCAAGACACTGGTTGACGCAGAAACTAGGTACCTGCCATTGGAGAAGTTGGTTCTGGCCCTAGTACACGCCACGAGGAAGTTGCCTCAGTATTTCCAAACTCATACCGTGTATGTATTGACCGAGTATCCTTTGTAGTCACTGCTAAGAAGATCTGATTTCACGGGGTGAATAGCCAAATGGGGCACCAGGCTTGGAGCCTTTGACGTACGGTATAAGCCGAGAACAGCTATAAAAGGGCAGGTATTGGCTAATTTTCTGGCTGAGTTTTCACCCAGGGCCTCGGGCCAAATAGTCTATCAATTGAACTCCCGTCCATGGAAGGTGTATGTAGACGGTGCTTCCAGCTCCGCGGGGGCCGGTGTGGGGATTGTCGCAATTGGCCTCGAGGGGATACGGTTGGAACACTCCTTTAGATTAGGTTTCAAGGCCTCCAACAATGAGGTGGAGTACGAAGCTTTGATTGTCGGGTTAAGCATAGCCTCAAGCCTGGGAGCACGGGATATTGAAGTTTATTCGGATTCGCGTCTGGTGGTTAATCAAGTGCAGGGCAGCTTTAAGGCCCGAGATTCTCGGATGAAGGCATACTTGAGGCGTGTGAAACAAATTATGACCGGATTTGAAATGGCAAAGATATTCCAGGTAGCTCGAACACATAACAGGCACGCCGACTCCCTCGCCACACTGGCATCATCAGTGTCAGAGGCTATACCTCGGCTAATCAGAGTGGAGCTAGTCCTGGAACCGAGTATCAAGATAGCTGATAGTCCGGCAGTCGCAGCAATTGCGACACAGAAGCTCAGCTGGATGGATCCGATTATTGAGTTTCTGGCTGATGACCGACTACCGCCCGATGAAAAGGAACGAAGTAAGATCCGCAGAGTCACCCCTCGATACTGGTTGTCAGAAGACCGAAAACTGTATCGAAGGTCTTTTGGTGGACCGTACCTTTTATGCCTGCATCCGGACAAGGTGGGTGAACTCTTGGCTGAGCTACACGAAGGGGTGTGTGGCAGCCATGTAGGAGGGTGATCACTGGCACACCGGGCAATGACTCAGGGGTTCTGGTGGCCACAAATGTAGAAGGACGCCACCGAGTACACTCGTAGATGCGAACGGTGCCAGAAACACGCTCCCCTGATACACCAACCGGCGGGCTATCTTAACCCGATCAGCAGCCCCTGGCCATTCGCGCAGTGGGGGCTAGACATACTCGGGCCATTCCCCCGGGCAACGGGCAACCGAAAGTTTGTCCTTGTAGCTGTTGACTATTTTACAAAGTGGGCGGAGGCCGAAGCCCTGGCAAATATCCGGGACGTAGATGTGAAGAAGTTCATGTGGAAGAACATTGTCACTAAATTCAGAGTGCCAAACTCTCTGATATCAGACAATGGACTGCAATTCGATAGTAGGGCCTTCCGGGAGTTCTGTGCAGACCTCGGCATTAAAAACAAGTACTCCACTCCAGCGTACCCCCAGAGCAACGGCCAAGCTGAAGCTGTCAACAAGGTAATTGTGAGCGGGCTAAGGAGAAGATTGGAAGGTGCAAAGGGGAACTGGGCCGAGGAGCTTTCTAACGTGTTATGGGCATACCGAACAACATCGAGGAGATCCACAAGGGAAACCCCTTTCTCTCTCACCTACGGGGCCGAAGCAGTTATACCAGCCAAGGTGAGTATATGTAGCGCGCAAGTCGCTGGTTTCGACCCCAACATAAATAACGAGATGTTGGCAAAGTGTCTAGACAAGTTGGAGGAATGCCGAGAAGCTACAACTATATGACTCGCCGAGTATCAGTAGAAACTAGCTAGAAGGTATGACCGAGGCGTGAGAACAAGAAGGTTTGATGCTAGGGATTTGGTTCTAAGACGGGCAATGGGGCATATGCGAAACACACACGCCGGCAAGTTGGCACAGATGTGGGAAGGGCCGTATAGGGTTACCGCAGCTGCCGGGGCAGGGGCGTATTACTTGGAAGAACTGGATGAGAAGCTGTTGCCTCGGCCATGGAATGTTTAGAATTTGAAAAAGTTCTATCATTAATCAGCCGTACGCCTAGTACATATTGTGCAGTACCCCATATGTGTTTACTAATACTAAATGTTTATTTGTACAGAAAGGTTGAGTTTGAAACCTACACCTCGATTCGATTCCCATCACCGAGCAGGTGAAACCCTTAATTAATCCAAGGACGAAAACCTACACCTCGGTTCGATTCCCTTCACCGAGCAGGTGGAAACCTTGAAAATTTCTCTAAGAACAGAAACCTACACCTCGGTTCGATTCCCTTCACCTTCGATTCCCTTCACCGAGCAGGTGGAAACCTTGAAAATTTCTCTAAGAACAGAAACCTACACCTCGGTTTGATTCCCATCACCGAGCAGGTGAAAACCTTAATTAATCCAAGGATGGAAACCTACACCTCGGTTCGATTCCCTTCACCGAGCAGGTGGAAACCTTGAAAATTTCTTTAAGGACAGAAACCTGCACCTCGGTTCGATTCCCATCACCGAGCAGGCAAAAACCTTAATTAATCCAAGGATGGAAACCTACACCTCGGTTCGATTCCCTTCACCGAGCAGGTGGAAACCTTGAAAATTTCTCTAATGACAGAAACCTGCACCTCGGTTCGATTCCCATCACCGAGCAGGTGAAAACCTTAATTAATCCAAGGACGGAAACCTACACCTCGGTTCGATTCCCTTCACCGAGCAGGTGGAAACCTTGAAAATTTCTCTAAGGACAAAACTTGCCCCTCGGTTCGATTCCCACCACCGAGCAGGTGAAAACCTTAAAGAATCTGTGGACGGAAATCCGCACCTCAGTTCAATTCCCACCACCGAGCAAATAGGAACCCTAAGGACTGATCTAAGGACAGACGAAAGGATAATCAAACATGCAAAAACCTTATGATCGGCTATATCTCTTACACCGAGCAGGTATAAAAACCTCCTGCCCGACTCTATCTCAATCACCAAGAAGAATATATGTATGTAACGGCAGTAAAGATAATAAGAAACAGGGCAATAAAATACACAAATTAAACTAAGCACTGAAAATAAACCAATTGTTCAGTCACCAAAGCCCGGTGACATAATGAGCAAACCAAAAAAGGAAAATAAAATTATAGTTCAACCACCACAACCCGGTGGTATAAGTAAAACATTGGCAAAATTAAAACAAGCTAAGTGATCTAGAAACGACTTTCATTCAATGAGGTCCACGGTCTGGTCTCCTGCCCGCACCTCCGGTTGTTGGCCCTCAGAAGCAAGGTTTTGGAACTCCACATTTTCGACAGACAGGTCCTCGGTATTAGGGTTGCTGATAGCCTCGGTCCCAACCATTTCCACATGGGCGTCTATTTGCTCCACTAATTCCCTCAGACTATCCGTCTCCTCCTCATCACCAAGTCCTTCAAGGTCTTGCGCAGCCGGAGAGACGTCTAAGAAAGGAATCTTGCTGAGGTCCTTCAAAGGAGAGTCGTCAGGCACCCCCAGGACCTGTAGAGCAGCCAGCCAGCCGTCATGAAAGGATAACCGCCGAGCTTCTTTGACAACTGGCTCCACCCCCGTCTCGGCATCAGCAAACCTTTCTTCATACCATTTTTCCTTAGCAGCCTTCAGGGCGGCCCTGAGGTCAGCTGTTTCCTTAGTAAGGGTGTCATTTCAGCTCGCTTCCTCGGCTAACCTCAGCTCCGTTTCGTTCAGCTTTGCCTCCAAGCCCACTGACCTCTCTTCCACCAGCGCTTTGGCTTTATCAGCAACAGCTACCTTCTTTTTGGCGACATCAGCAGTCTTGGCTTTGTCCGTTGCCGATTTCACGGTCGCTTCCCTCATGGTCTTCTCCCGGTCAACATCCTGGGCGAGATCCTTCACCCGTTCGTTTAGGATGTGAGCTAGCTGGGCAGCCTAATGAAGCAAGAGTGGTTAGCACGATGACAAAAGTTCGGCAATAGCAAGAGAAGATAAAAATAAGAGTGCAAGTTACCACAATGGTGTGCCACTGAAGCCTCTTCCCCATATAATCGTCGGGCGTATCCGAGAAGGTGCTCACATCCTCGGGTAAAAGGAGACCATGCGCCAGGCACTGGGCAACACGGCCTCCTTCCCCTTTTTTCCCACACTCGTATACTGGCATCTGCGGGGAGGGGCTTGCCGTCCAATTCATAGGTGGGCTGCCATTCCGGGACGGACCGGGAAGACGATGCCATGTTCTGCCCGACTTGCCCTGGGGGCTCTTGTATAGTGACGCCCCTAGATGGGGTGAGGGGGGTTCAGACTTGGACGCCTGCCGGACTGGTAGAAGACTGCTACGTTACCTTTTGCCTTTTGTGGGGCCGCACAGGGGGAGGAAGAGGAGGATGAGCGGGTCTAGTTTGGACTTGCCTCTAGGGATGTTCCTGCTGCACGGGTTGCCGAGAATTTGGTAGGAAACGACTGACCAAAAGAGTTCTGCGAGTAACCATCTCTCCACCACCAGGGCAGGCTTGGGATGAACTGCTTGACTCCGCCGCTACTTGGTCAGTTTCTTGTGCGGGCGGCTCTTGATCGGCTTGCTCGGCTGGTTCTGCTGGGGCCTCAAGCTGAAGGGCTACGTGGGCAAGCTCTCTGAGACGACGAGATACTATTTCGGCAGACTCGTCCCTTATAGGGGCAAGCTCATCCGAGCAGGTATATCGCCGGCCAATGTCGCGAGCCTCGCCGACCGTAAAGTTGGCTGGGAGAAAGTTCGCGTGGCGAACGTCTATGTAGGAGAGAAGGGGGTTGTCGACTAGGAGGGCTTGACCAAAAGGCTGCCAAGTGGTGTAAACGGGCTCTACGCCGAGGATGAGATGAGAAGCCCGGAGCTGACCGTCGCGGTGAACAAAAATTTCAGATCGAAAAACGAAGTTCAGATCTCGTACGTGGACTGTTCGGATGTCTTGGGTAAACATCGAGCCGTCTGCAACACAAGCGAAACAGGTTAGCGTGAAAGACAGAAACACAGTGGCAGAAAGGCAGTGGGAAATAGGTCTAAATGGTAACACCCACCCACTTCACGCCGCGACAGAGGAGGGGGAATATCCCCGACAAACCAGTTGCCACAAACCCGGACAAACTCCCCAGCTGAATTTCTGTTAGAGTCCGGCAGACAAGAGATCAACCGTACTCTCATGTCTCTGACTTTTAAATAATAGTTAGTTTTCTTCTTCCCACACAAACTGTACGTGTGGTTTATGTCATGATGGTCAAATTGCAGACCGAACGTATGGTTTAACTTACTTATACAACTCATAACCCGGTAAAAATTTGGGGGGAGTTGATCGGGGCATAACCCGTAATACCTAAGGGCGCTAAGTAAAAGGGGATCGATAGGGAACCTAACCCCACCTTTCAGTATTGACATGAGCGGGAAGAAGGCGGTGTTTGACCCTTTATGGAGAGCGATGTCGCTTTCATGGCAGTACATCACGTCCACGTCATCAGGAATTTGGTAGTCTCACCTAAAGGTGACTAAGGAGGCTCTAGAGTTTAAAAGGTGAGCGTAACCCATCCCAAATCCTAAAGAATCAAAAGGAATTGGAAAGAAATAAATTGAAGCGGAAGAAAGGGGAAGGGGACTTACTTTTGGCACTAAGAGGAAGGTTGATTCTAGGGATTGATAGGCAACTAGCGCGATAGGTGCTCGGCAGAGAGAAATTTTAGAAACTGAGGAAGTGAAAAGTGAGAATGTGGGTTGGAGTAAGCCTTTTATAGGCACAAATTGAAGATGCACGACGGTTGATGGTGCATTAATGAGGGGCAATTTGCAATAATGAGACATAATGGGGATAAGACCTTTCAGAAACCAAGGGAGTGAAACGTATTCACGCCTCGATTCACGAACCGGCAGGCGAATATGGCTGCTGAGGTCAGAAGGCCAGGCACAACACACCTTTTGAGGAGCACATTTAATGGGTGTCTAATCGCATCCAGAAAGCGCGCCTTTTCAGTCTCCCGGGCAGGGGATCTTTCCTTTCTCACTGTTCCCCTTGATCCGCGCTCGTTTAACCGGGCATGAATCAAGAGGGGGGGCCTAATGTACAGGCCCAGGTGGTGCGGGTCTGTCTATGTGATTTGGGCCTTGGGCCAACAATAGGAGCTAGGGGCCTAACATCCGGTACCCTCGGGGGCTCAACCCAAGCCCACCTACTAGCAGGCCCGGCCCAAACGCCATCCGTGGACCCAAGCCCTTTTGCCGAGTACAAATGTAACTGCTGAGGCAGCTGCCTAGTTTGTTGTGCCGAACATTACTACATTTACCCCGGACACACAGTAATAGGATTGCCCGGTGGTACCTTGGGAGTACCGCTGCCATACACGTTCGCTATAGTGGGGATCATTCCCAAAGCCACTCCCACCTAAACCCCCACTAATCCCTCACAAGATTGGACCTCTCAATCCAATAACGCTGAGATAGTTATGATCACTCCACTAGTAAACTATTATAAATAGGAGAATCAAAGGAGGAAAAAGGGTTGGAAAAAAGGGGAGAGGAATGAGAGAGAATAGAGGGAGTGAAGAGTTACTCTAAAGAAAGGAGAGAAAAGTGATCTCATTGAGTCTCATAGCTGCGAATGACCCAGTGCAGGAATTCCTATCCCACCACACAAATAGGTTGTGAGCCTAAGTGAGACGTAGCCCATAGAAGTCTCATCTTCGCTGCGCACATTTACCTTTATCAATCATACTTTGGGCCCAAAATTTTAAATTTCAACAAAATATTATGTGAATCTCAAACACACTCTTAATACGTCAAAAAAAAAATTAGACATGGCAAAACAGGTCAGAATTTTCTGACCCGACCCGACCCGACCCGACCCGAAAAATACCTGACCCGAACCCGATTTTTTTGACCCGAAGCAAAAATGGGTTGACCCGTGACTCGACCCGTGTTTTTTGCGAGTCAACCCGACCCAACCCAAACCGAACCCGAACCATTTAAAAAAAAAAGAAAAATTTTTTTAAAAAAAATAGTAAAACTAAGACAATATTGGTTTAATTGTTTATTGTGAACTTTAAGGAAATAATTGATACATTTACATAACTACATGCAAATTAATTGAAAGATAAATGGTTGAACATTCTATAATGAGTAAATATTTTTAAATATCAAATAGCAAAATACATGCCAAGATAATCTAGTTACAATAGAGTTAAAAACATAGATTTAAAATTGTAGACATGTGAGAAACATTCACAAGTGTGAAAATAGTAAAGCTAAAGTATCAAATTAACATAAATTATGAATACTTAGACCTATTTTTTAATACTTTATGTCCAAAATAAATAGTTTTTCAAAATAAATTATGATATTTCCTAGAGTGTGTGTTGCTTAACAATAATATGATATTCATAAAAGAGACCATGTATAAATAAGTAAGCAATCAAATTTTAAAGTATATCTCAAATTGAAATAAAGTGTCAACTACAACTGATAATAGATTATAAAATTAATTTTTAAGATTGTAAATTTCTTATATGTTTTTATTTTTTATCAAATGAGTTATCCAATAAGTCATTTGTAATTTTGTTTTATATTTTGAAATGTTGATAATGTGTAGAAATAAAACTTGTGTATTTGTTTTACTTATCTTTGTGTTATTTTGTTTTAAATAGTAATGTTATAATTTGTATAATTTTAAAATTATTGAATAAGTATTAATAAGTTTAATTGAGTTCATGCTTGATATAAGTGGTGAATTCAAAATAATGCATTTTACATCAAGTAATTTATTACATAACTTTCCAAATGATAGATACATGTTGTTTTCTTTATAAAAATAAAAAATAAAAAATTTCATGTGAAAAATACGGGTCAACCCGACCCGACCTGCAACCCGATTGACCCGAACCCGATTTTGACCCGCTTAAAATGATCCGTTTTTGACCTGTAACCCATTTAACCAGCAGCTCGATTAACCCGACCCGAACCCGACCCGACCTATCCGTTTTGCCATGTCTAAAAAAAATGCCACGAGGCACACAAATTAAGGTTCAATAGTTGAAAAGTTAATTTAATTTGAATCAATAGCTCACGTGGCGGGGGCATGCAAAAGAGACAAAACACGCTAGGCACACAAAGCAAAGAAAAAGAAAAAAAAAAATATATATATATATATATATATGGTAATCAAGGGGTGATAAGGGTGACCAATGACATTGACGTGGCCTATGGGATTGGCAATTTTTATTTATTTATTTGATAAACCCAAAATTTATTTTATATCATTAGGATATATCATACTTTGGTGTTTTTTTTTTTTTTTTTTTTGAGTTTTTTATTAGTCGTTTGACTTGATTGTTAATAACATTGTGTGATTCATGCTAATAACTAGGAGACATTTGTTACATGCAATCGATATATAAAATAATTCTCTCCCCTCCCCCATAAAATAAGTCCTACTTAATTTTTATTTAGATATAGAAATATTTTGTTTGTGGTGACTAAAAACTTCTCTTTCATTTAATTAGAGTCTCTATATCAAAAAACAAAAAGCAAAAACAAAAACGAGAATCTTGGTGCTGTTTCTTGCTACTATACCATTTTTTTTTTTTTATTAGTGACTTGTCATAATATATTGCTATGATTCACACATTAGTTCTACCAAACTTCCCTAAAAAATAAAAAAATAAATAAATTCTCCCAAACTAAAAGTGAAAAAAAAAAATACAAAATACAAAAAACAAAAAAGAAATCGCCTAAACTTTGTTTGTATTTCTTTTGTCTCTACTTCAAGGCTTCTCATCAAACAATGCTTACATCAACCCAGACTTATCCCTTGAATGGCTTACTCACAATATTATCTGTAATATTCGTAGCTTAACTGTTGCGTTTGATTTTGTTAATTTTTGTTGGGGCCGGAGAACATGCAACTTTGCAGCTCATGAAGTTGCCAAGTTTGCACTGAACTCTAATTTAGAGTATCCCTTTAATAAAGGAAATCTCCCCCCCTCGTTAGAGGTTGTTTGTAGGGATGATTCCTTAAGTTGTATTCCTGTTTCTCTCTAATAGAAGTACTGTTTACCCAAAAAAAAAAACAATAACAATGCTTACATCCAAAGTCACCCTGTCAATTATCAAGCTTCTTCTCTCTCGTTTTGTTTTTCCCTTTTATATTTTATCAAATTTTGGGTTTTTTTTTTAAAAAAATTTTTTCTTCTTTTGGTATGTAATTTGATCATAAATTTGGACTCATTTGCTTATTTAATTCGTATACTTTTATTAAAGTTTTGTTTTAATTTGTAGGTGGTTTGAAGTAATTCTTCTATGACACTATATATATATATATATATATATATATATATAATAGATGAGTTCAAGTTATAACTAGTGTAAATTTTGTAACTCTAAATTTGTTAGAGGTCTTATAATTAGAATAAAGGTCAATTGCCCATGTTATTATTAAAAGTTTATTGCTTGCTACATCAATTAACTTAATTATGGAGCTTTTTTCCCTCTCTTTACCTTATTTATTACAACCTCCTATAACAATCAAGAGAGAGGTTTAACACGGTAGAATTTACAAACAGATTGAAATGTGAACTGTTGTCATTCGATAAGACTATTTTTATAACAATATTAGAATTTGATAGTTTCTATTTAATAACAATTAGATTTTGATATTTTCGGCTACCCAAAAAAAAAAAGGTTTTTCATAGTTTCTGTCTTATCAATAATCTTTACAATTTGATAATTTCTATCTTATATATAAGGATCAGACCTGGTGTGAACTTTTGCTTTGATTTCGGATTCTATGTGAGGAGGGTAATGATTAAACTTAACAAACTATTGGCTGGAAAAGAAAAGAAAAATCCTGCCATGTAACCGAGTCATCATGACTACAGGAGGAAATCTGGCTTAACAAAAAAAATCTGATACATCTACTATATGATGAATGTAGCATAAGTGCATAACTCACTTAGGTGTATTGCTAAATACTACTAATTTAATCACACCACAATACCTTTTCTCTCTTCCTTATAATTTCCCTTACCTCTTATATTATTCAGTGTTACAAATTAAGCATAGATGTACACATAGATGTATAAGTATCACCTAACCACAAGTTTTTCAACACAACTTAACACCTTTACTTTACGAATCATATCACATCACAACATGGGCAGCTAACTAATGATAGGGATGGGAAGAATTATAGAATTCAGCTTAATACTCCCATTCCAATATACACAGACAGACCCTTAGAAGTAAATGGGAAACACAGAGTCGGTGTTGTTGCAGTAATGAGAAAAATGAAATAGAGCTGTTGTTGGTGGCACTTTGCAGCAGATTAGCAGAGCTAAAACTGTTGTTAACAACACTTGTGATACTGTGCAGTTTAGACACCTTTTCAGTTTCTTCCTTCTCATTTCATCATCTCCTTTTCCATTGGATGGTAAATTTAAAAGGAAATTATCGATTTAAGTATGAGGTTCACAATATCTGATGTTATTTATTTTGTTCAATTTCCTCCTGCAATGGGAGAAGATGGATCATGGATGTGCTATATATTGTGGAAGCAACTCTTAATAAGTTTCTTGGGGTTGAAACTAAAGGGGAAGTGTTCTTGACTTCTTGCTTTTCTTTTTCTGCTGGGTGTTCGGATGGTTCAGTTCAATGAAAAATAATTTGCTTAAATTGATTTTCTTCTCCAGCCGGGTGTTTTTAATATCTCTCTCTAAACATAAACGTTCAGATTTTGCATGTAATTTTTTTCTCCCTCCCTCTAAACATCTTAGAGAGAGACCAAAAAAAAAAAAAAAAACAAATGTCCGTAATATATTTTTTTTTTTGAGAAGGAAATGTCCATAATTAAGTTAGCTAAAGTAGCAAGCAATAAATTTTTAATGATAATATGGGTAGTTAACATTTTTCTTAACCATTAGTTTTCCTAAAATCTACCGTTTAAAAAGTGCATAATTTTATACATAAAAGTTATAGCACGTGTAACTCGAACCCTTTTCTTATCATAATTTTAGTTCTAGTGGTAATTGATGGTTATGCAATTGAAGATATGAAGTTTCAAGCGATGCTTGCCATTGGTTATGAATTTATGGCTTTTGTTAATGTGTGCCATCATGGCATAAGATAAGGTGCATTTGATAATCCATTAATTGATTTTATTAATGATTTTTTTTAAAGTCAACAGTACCAAGAAAAATACACATAACAACAACAAATATTTGTGCATGCTATTAACCACTTTGACAATGTGTATTTTTCTTTTTTTTAAATGTCCATTGCAGTTTGTAATTGCATACTTATTATTCTTTAATATGTTCTTAGTGGTACAAACACAAAGGCAATTAGTTTTGGATGAAAATTTCTTGAAAAGTTTTACCGAACCATATGACATAATGAGTTGGAATGAATTTTCTTCAAATTACAGGTTCAAATCTTATTGTATCTAAAGATAACAATACTAATAAGAAATTGTATGATGTGTTCTTTATCCATGCTGGTCACACCAACATGAGAGATGCATAACACTCCGAACATATGTGAAATTAGAATAACCAGAGAATCAATGTATTCTTTACTGCCGAAATGTTTCTAATTAATGTACAAACTCCAATGTTTTTAATTGTGATATTTGGCAGGTGACCCGACTAAGGTGTGGTGGATTTACCTTTGCCCTACGCCTCAACCATCTCATGAGTGATGCTCCAGGCTTAGCTCTATTCATGAATGCCTTAGGTGAGATTGCACAAGGAGCATGTGCACCTTCAATCCCACCCGTGTGGCAAAGGGAACTTCTCAATGCTAGGAACCCACCACAGGTGACATGCACACATCACGAATTTGATGAATTGGTTGAGCCACAGAGCTTGATCATCAACCCTCTTCATGAACTAGCCTGTTGCTCTTTCTTCTTTGGATCGACCCAAGTATCTGCTATTCGTAAAAAGATACCTCACCACATGGGTAAATATTCCACATTTGAGGTACTAACTGCGTTCTTGTGGCGATGTCGTACCATAGCACTTTCACCAAACCCAGAAGACCAAGTGCGCTTGATATTTATGAATAGTGTGCGAGCCATATTGAACCCTCCATTACCAAGAGGGTATTATGGCAATGCATATGCAATCTCACTGGCAGTAACAACAGTTGGGAAGCTTTGTGAGAACCCTTTAGAGTATGCATTGGAATTAGTTCAAAAGGCAAAAGCTAATGTCACTGATGAGTACGTTCGATCATTTATAGATTTGGTGGTGACTAAAGGCCGACCTCGTACCACCATTGTGAAATCCTTTGTTGTGTCAAACACGGCACGGGTGGGGTTAAGAGATGTAGACTATGGGTGGGGAAAAGCAGTCTACAGTGGACTAGCTAAGATTTTTGAAATCCAAAGTACTAGTGCAACTACATTTTACATTGAAGCAATGAATAGTAAAGGAGAGCATGGGATTATAGTGCCTGTGTGCTTACCAACCCCAGCCATTGAAAGATTTGTGAAGGAGCTGAATAGTATCTTACAAGACCAATCAGATGGCGGTCCAATGTCCAAATTTATAATTTCATCCTTGTGATTTATATATGACTTATATAAACATATATCTTTGAAAGACATGATGGGGGGAGAGTAAAATGTAATGTGCATATGCTGGTATGCATTAGGCAATTACTTGAATTCATGTTTTACTAGTACTATATATCATGCATATGCAATACACATGATTCTAGTTTTCATCTTTTGCCGGCTCTATGCTACTTTTGCAAAATCACTGGAACATGATGATAAAACAGGTGGTATATGTAATATATATCATGTACATGTTATGGTTAGTAATAGAATCATTCTGTTTGCCATATATAGGGATAGCATTAGATTTATTCTTAATTCAGCAGAAATAATATCTACATTTTCTATATAATTCTAACATTAAAAATGATATATGAATAGGATAAAAAAGGACCTTATATCCCTGACATATATGATATATCACATGCTTTCCTTCCAATGTATAATAATAAAATACATAAATAAAAAACAAAAAATTAGAGCCTTTGCTACTATTTGAAAGAGATTGAAATCAATATGTACTCTCAACCCAAATTTGTCTTTTTCCACCAAAATGGACTAAATTTGGACCAAATAGACCAGATAGACTGAAATGAATGAATGTATGGAAATGACCAAAATGAACCAAATTGACCTAATTGAACAAAATAGACCGAAATTGACCTAATGTATAAAATATGTAACGTTGTATTGTAATGTTGTTATCAATTATGAAATTGAAAATTATACAAGAAAAAGTGCAAACACGAAAAGGACTGAGCAGATTTTTTTTTTTTTTTTTTTTTTTTGGGAAAAAAAAAAGCACCAATTGAACACAATAACTTGATTTTAATAAAATCATTTTTCTCTTTTTGAAAAAATAACATACAACTTAACTTTGATAAAGTCAAGTTCCACTCGGCAATTTTTTTTAAGATAGCCACATCAACCACTACCACCTCAATAGAACTCAATTTTTAAAATTAAAAAATCTAAATGCAACAAGAACTCAATTTTTTAAAAAAAATCAAAATGCAACAAGAACTCAATTTTAGCAAAGTCGAGTTGCAAAACAAAGCTACTTACCCAAATCTTTCAAAAATAGGGCTTTTGGCCAAAAAAATCACCAATGAAAGTTAGATGGCTGATTTGCCCTGTTTTACTAGGACTCATATTGCTAACAAAAAACATTTGATTTTCTTAAGTTTAAATTAAATGAAATTGTTAGGGTTCATCCAAACTTCAAAAACCTTTTAACGAATTTAATTATTTATTCCAAATCTTAAAAAGTCAAAACGAAGCAAATAAAAAGTTTGTAGAATTAAAGTGTATTAGGGACAAACTAAAACCGGTAAGTTGTAATTAACATTTGAGTTCTGCTTTATGTATATGTTTCTAAAATAGAGTTCTGCTGTATTAAGCACCCTCATTGTTCTTGTCACAAGCCCTCTTAATTTCTGCACTTTTTGACCATACATATCATTAAATGAAGGCAATCATTTTTTTTTCCCCTCACTAAATTCTGCCAATAATTAAGCACAGTTTTAAAGGCAAGAGTAAATTTCTCTAGCTTTGATATTGCACAGTACTCCTCAAATTTTATGGTATCCCTTGTGATCTGGGGGTACAAAATATCCTTATCACATAAATGTTTCTGATCTCTACCATCAGACTTAAAAAGCATTTCAACATTACCTTTTTTTTTTTTTTTTTTCAAAATCGTTTCTCAAAGAAAAAATTACCTTTTCTTTTTTTACTTACCTCTTGGGCTTGTCCAAACATCTCAACATCTTGGGCCTTTCCTTTTTCCTTGCTATTTTTTTTATTCTGCCCCTAGCTACTGGTTTTACCATTCGGTCTGGGCCTTGTTGCTGCACTTTCCTTTACTCACTTGTGTCTTCTTTTTCTTTGGGCTTGATTGGGCTTAAGACTTCGAACTCTCTTATAACCGGCCCAAGCTCCTTGCCAACTTCTACCTGAACTACCTCATTCCCATGCACTTCTTTTCTGACTAATTCATCACGTGCTACCTGCTCTAGCCCCATTTTCAAACCCACAGATACCGTATCGTCTCATCTGATCTGTTTTATTTTGTTGTTATTGAGAAACCTATCAACAAATCCAATGAAAAGATTTTTTTTACAAAAATATCTTGGAGCTCTATATATATATATATATATATATATATATATATATATATATATTTTTTTTTTTTTTTTTCTAGCCGAATCAACAGTTGCACCAGCACTAGCCCGGCCACCATGCAAGTGTACCTTTGGAGCATTATATCAATTTGATTGTACAAAAAAGTGAGAAGAGTGCGAATTTGGTTTGTAAAAATAAAATTTTCTAAAATCTTCTTTTTATTCTAATTTTTTCCTCCATTTTCTTTCCATTTTTTTGACATAACCAAATAATAAAAAATCAATAACTTTATCGATATCTATAATATATATAAGAGGATTCTTTTCTTTCAACTGGACTTTTATATGATTCAAAAATACCTCCATTAATGACGGTAACTTCATTTAGAAATATGGTCATAAATGTCAAATAAAAAATTTCATATTGAATTAAAAAAGAAATCTCCTAAAATTTAGGATATTTTTTCTTTTACGTTCAAAAAAGAAATTACAGTTGCAATTTATCTCTAAAGTTTATCATTTTTATTTATATGAAAAATAAAAAAATATATTTCTAAATTATAATATATGCAAATTTCTAACTTTTATAAATAAAAAAAAAATAAAAGAGTTTCTGAGCATGGACAACCTATGTGCTTTGAAGTAGGTGTTTATATATATATATATATATATATATATATATATATATGTCATTTTTTTAATGTTTTGTTTTGTGTTTTTTTTTCCTCATCCTTTAGGACAAGTTATGCATGTTGACAACAAAGAAAAGGCTATAAAAAAACGTGTTGAAGAAAAGTCCAATCTTATCTCTTCTTCACTTTCTTCTACCTTTAGCTCTCATTTTTTTAATGTTTTGTTTTGTCTTTTATTTTTTTTCCTCATCCTTTAGGACAAGTTATGCATGTTGACAACAAAGAAAAGGCTATAAAAAAACGTGTTGAAGAAACATCCATTCTTATCTCTTCTTCACTTTCTTCTACCTCTAGCTCTCTCTCTCTACAAAGAAAAAAAAAATAATGGAAATTTCTTTGGACAAAGTTGTCACCTCCGTTCTTTTTGTTATAATGGCAACGTTGTCATGCATGATTCTGAATTGGGTGTGGTTAAGACCAAAATATTTAGAGAGGTGCTTGAGAAAGCAAGGTCTTGTAGGCAATTCTTATAGACTTTTCTTCGGGGACACGAAGGATAGTTCTATGATGATAAAGCAAGCTTGTTCTAAACACATAGAACTCTCTGACGACATTGTGCCACGTGTTCTCCCCTTTGAACATCACACAGTGAAGCGTTATGGTATGTATGTCTACAATAAACTCAATTACCTAAAGATTTTGTTGCAGCAAACACAAATTATATCTCACTCATTTCATAGCAATAAAGTATGTATGGCTGTTTAAGTCGTGTAACTTATGTTTAAAACTTCCAACTATGAATTAGCGTATGCCCAAAATCTTAAATCTAAACCAGACAAACTAGACCAATTGATTAAACTATAAACTAGAATCTAAATTGGTAACGGAGTCAAAAAAATTTTTAGATAAAATCAGTGTTATTGGTTCTAATTAAATAAATCGTTGAAATGATTTTTTATCCATTAGTAATAGTTAGTGACAAACTCTCACTTAATATATAATGTGAAAATGTTGTAGACATATATTTTACTAAAAATATCAGATTTTCTTCCAACCTTTGTAAACATATGCAGGTAAGAATTCTTTTACATGGCTTGGCCCAACACCTCGTATAAACATTATGAGCCCCGAACAAATTAAAGATGTTTTCACCAGGATAGGTGACTTTCAAAGGCCCAAACAAAATCCACTTGTCAAATTGCTTGCAATGGGAGTAATAAACTACGAGGGTGAGAAATGGGCTAAACACAGAAAGATCATCAACCCTGCTTTCCATATAGAGAAGTTGAAGGTTATGTATTACATTTCTTATCTTTTTAAATCCATGTGGAATCAATAGTTATGTCCAAATTAGATTATTGTTATCACTTTTGTAAAAATGTTGTAGCTTAGTCTAGAACTGCATGATTTATCTTTAAAGTGATATTGTACAAATTACCAAGTTTAACCCAAAAACACTTATGTACTGAACTCCATAGCAAAGTTTCAAATGTCTGTAGCACATGTTAGTGATAAAAAAAAAAACTTATAGGTACAATTAGGGCGGCTCAACAACTTTGGGGGCTTAGGTGAAAATTTTAAATGTGGCATTTTTTATATTTAAATATTAATTAAATAATATTAATTGAATTTTTTTTACTTAAAATCTATTTATAATGATATTAGTCACTATAATACAAATGAGTTGATATGATATACATCAAATTATTAATTGGTGTGATAACTTATAATAATTGATAAAGTAAAAATTTTGCATAAAAAAGTAAAAGATATAGTGGGTGTGACATTGAGTGTGGGTGTGAGAGGGTTAGTGTGTGGCCATGTGGTGTGTGGGGGCTAGCTGTGAATTATGAACTATGGGCTTATGGCCTTGTGCAATGTGCAGTGATGTGGCCTCTGGGTAGACTGTGCAGTGCTGTGGGCTAAGCAAGACAGGCGTGTTGTCCTATCAATCAAGTAGATTAAAAAATATATTTAAAATATTTAATTGAATAAAAAGCAAACTCTTCAATATTAAATATCGGAAAGACAGAGAGGGAGAGGACCAGAAGGGTTACCTATGCTATGCCCACACCGCCCCTCTTCAATCTTGAATCTACTATGAAGGGCAATGAACAAAGAATGATTTCAAGCCATTAAAATTTACAAAGAATGACTGAGTTTATAGAAAAATATTAAGAATCAAGATGAAGAAAAGAAAGGTAAGAATATAGATGGATAGGCATAGAGATACAGAGATGAGAGATTTTTTATTTTGTTTTAGAATTTTATATATATATATATATATATATATATATAATTGTTTTTTACAAGTAGGGTTCGTCTTTTATTAGGGGGCCTTAGGTGATTGCATGGCATCAATTGTATCTATTGTTCAGCCAGCCCTGAGTACAGTACAATAATCATGATAGGGAATTGTTTGTGTTTTGGTTATGAGTAATGCTATGGACAAAAACTATTTTAGAAACTTTTTTACAAATTATTAATGTGGTGAGTGATTATTAGTAAGTGAGAAGATGATGTTAGTAATGGAACCAGATGAGAACCAGTAAGAATTTGTCACATCTATAATTTGTAAAAATGTTATAAAATAGTTTGTGACTGTAGCAGTACTCATAACTTAAAAGTGACAGTATTTTTTGAGATGGGTAGTTCATGGGAGAAGTAGGGTTCAAACTACATACACTAGGCACCACAAAGAATATAATTATTGCTAGACACTACCTTTGATCTATTGCTTAAAATATGGTTGACCAAAAATATTGAGTGCAAATAAGATTCTAAATACATTCAAATATCAGTAATGCTAGTATAGCAAATAATATTATATGTCCATTTTCATCTTAAAAAAGAAAAAAGAAAACAAAAAGACTATATGTCCATTCAAAAGTTCAAATATGAATAATATCAATTAAATTTAAACTTAGATTCTTGTTTGCTCAAATTGGAAAAGTTTAACTCCTACCTACACCCAATTTTCTTTTAATAGTATCTTGGTTTAATAGTAAAGAATAATTATCATAGGGTGGATGCTACAAATTCTAAATTCTATCTCTATAAAAAAAATTAACTTAAAAAATCTATAGCAATCAAATTAAAAAAAGAAGAAAAAAAAAAGTAGTTATAAAGCATTTAACTACTTTGAATTCATTATAGAAATGAAAGGGTAATTTTTTGTTGGCAATTTGGCATATATTACAAACCGCATGTGTATTAAAAGGGTAGTTGGGATTCTATCAAAAACAATATAGAGTAATAATATAGACATAACATTTTTTTACTGTTATTGAAGTAGTAAATTGTTAGTGATCTTTCTCTTAAAAAAATGGTTATTGCTTTTCATATGGGCTATATATATATCATTAATAACTTGTCATTTGCGTTAGCTGTGAAAAAATTTGTGAGGAAAGTTATGTATGGAGATTTGTTGAACAATATAATGCCAATAATCTTGTTTCTATTTATTATAATTTAAACTATTTACATTGCGATTGCTACAGCTTATGTTACCTGCATTTTATCAAAGTTGCATTGATATGATTAGCCAATGGGAAAGGTTGATCTCTGAAGATGGATCCTGTGAGTTAGACATATGGCCTTATCTTGAAAACATGTCAAGCGATGTGATTTCAAGAACAGCATTTGGAAGTAGCTATAAAGAAGGAAGAAGAATATTTGAACTCCAAAAAGAGCAAGCACAACTTGTTGTAAAAGTAGAAGAATCTGTATACTTTCCAGGACTAAAGTAGCGTAAACATTCAACTTTGAAATTTAGTCAAGTTTGGTTTCTTACTCAACAAAAAAAAGAATAAGTCAAATTTGATTTTTATTGAGATAGGATTAACCAATTACAATTTATTTTATATATTATATAGATTGAAATTCTATCGTATCTATTAAAAATATATATATGCTATTTTCTTTTATAGGAATGCACTATTTTTTAATATAACAAGTTTTCAACGAATTTTAACATTTGCTTGACCCACCTTCCAAATAAAAATTCTCATGCATTTGAAGTCTGATCATGGTTTTAAAAATCGGTATGGTAAAAAAATTGATTTTGGCCCTAATTCCCAGTTTAACTCAGTTTTTGACCAATTTTGGGTGATTTTACCGGATCAGATTGGTTTCGGTTCCTAGTTGAACCAGTCGGTCCTGTTCAGTTTATAAAACCGTGCATCCAATGAAAACAAAATTCCAAATTTTATTGTTTATTTAGAGATGAAATTGGCTATAACCTACTTTCCTGAACATCTCATCAAACACAAAAATTAATAGAGATCATTGCATTATAATTAATACAATTTTCGTTTTTGTGTCTTCAATCTTCACAATTTACCAATAGCTAATATTTATGCATGCAGGTTTTTACCAACTAAGACACACAGGAGGATGAAGGAAATTGAAAGAGAAGTACGAGACTTACTAATGGGAATCATTAACAAAAGGGAGAAGGCAAGCAAAGGTAGAAATGATGACTTATTAGGCATACTTATGGAATCAAATTCTAGAGAGATTAAGGAATTTGGTAACAAGAAGAGTGTCGGAATGAGTATTAAGGATGTAATTGAGGAATGTAAGCTTTTCTACTTTGCTGGGGAAGAGACAAGCTCGGTTTTACTTGTTTGGACAATGGTTTTGTTGAGTAAGTATCCAAACTGGCAAGCACGTGCAAGAGAAGAGGTTTTGCAAGTCTTTGGTAAGAACAGACCTGACTTTGATGGGTTAAATCACCTTAAAATAGTAAGTATTCCCTAAAGATTCTAATTTTTCTTTATTTTCCTATAAAATTAATATGTACTGTCTTTCGAAGTTGAAATATTCACATCCACGAAAATTCATGCAATATTAGTTAATTGATCGAGTAAAAGCCATTTTCTATTGAGCTCACGATAGTCAACATACTCGTTTTTTTTGTTAGAGTTGGTACTTGGTAGTATAGACTATAGACCACTAATTTGAGTGCAAAACTCAAATTTGATTAGGTTTGTAGATCAAGTAATAAATCTTGTTTCAAATTTTATCAATCATAAATGAGCTTCAAAATCTCTCATATACTCTTCAAGAGGAACATTTAATGAACTTATTTTATTTTATTTTACTAAATTCATTAAGAAATGCACTGTGGTAATAGTTGGTTATCCATGGCATAGGTAACCATGATATTGAACGAGGCTTTAAGGCTGTACCCACCAGGAGCTTTGCTACTTCGAATAGTTCACAAGGAAACCAAGCTAGGAAATTTGATAATACCAGCTGGAGTGGAGATTGCTCTACCAACAATCCTAGTCCACCATGATTATGAATTGTGGGGTGAGAATGCAAAAGAATTTAACCCGGAGAGATTTTCTGAAGGCATTTCTAAGGCAACAAAGGGCCAAGTATCATTCTTCCCATTTGGTGGGGGTCCTAGGATATGTGTTGGTCAAAACTTTGCTCTAATAGAGACCAAGATGGCTTTGTCACTCATTTTGCAGAACTTCTCATTTGAGACCTCCTCATCCTATGCTCATGCTCCTTGCTCAATCATAACTCTTCAACCTCAATTTGGCGCTCACATTATATTACATAAGATATAGTACCAAAAAGTTGTTCCAGTTAAACAAGATTTATCACCATTGTGCCTCGTGGCTTATTTGGGGTTCTATTTACTATTTTGTAATTAAAACTCATTTTCTAAAGAATAAGAAACAACATATTATGATTTCCACACTATTATATTATGTTTATGTTTGTACATCCATTATTGCGTTAATTGAAGGAAACAATGTTGAATAATGTAAAAAAAAAAAAAAAAAAAAAAATAGAAAATATATCATTATATTTGGTAAATTTTCATTTTTAAAGTATAATGTTAATATTTTTAGTCCTACCCAAATTAAAAATCCTTTTACCAATATAAGATCCTGATTTTAACAACTTTATTGCAAAGGCTAGAGTATATATTACTAGTAGAAAATCAATGAATTTCCTTTAAGCATTCTGAAACTGAAAGATTACACATAGGGAGATCAAAATGCCATTAATCTCTTTGGACTTAGCCAAAAAACTAAGGAAAAAAGGGGGAGAAAATAAATTCTCTAGATTGAAGCAATTTATTCAAGAAATGCCAACCAAATTTTCTAGCACCCTTTCGAAATCAACCACCTTCTTCCACGAGTCTCGGCTCGATATCTCCTCCCACCATCTCCCCAAATTTTCCCTTGAAGTGAACAAATTACCCTTATCAGTGCCACTGATCAAGTACTGAGTGTTGGGCAAGTGTGAAAGATCGGCCAAAGAAAATTCATCACTAGCCAAGAACTGAGCATCCTTGAGCCTCTTTTCATAGATGTCAAGCACTTTCGATAGCTTCTCTTCATTCTGCCTGATCACTACTTTGTCTTGCTTGATATTCATTCGAGGCGCGAATGTGAGTTGAAACACCAAAGTTGAGCTTAGTGGATTGAAGCTCTGCCCTTCTACTTCTATCCACTGATGTATGGATGCTTTTGCTAGGGGGTTTGTTCCATATAGTCATTTGTTTCCTTTGTCCGCTTACTTGTCACAAACGTAGCGGCATATTGCTCGAGACTCTATATTACTCACACACAAATTCTCCCAACTTGACTTTTATGTGGTTCAAAAATACCCTCATTAATGAAGGGTAACTTCATTTAGAAATAGTGTCATAAATGTCAAATAACAAATTTCATTTTGAATTAAAAAAGAGAACTCCAAAAATTTAGGATTTTTTCCCCTTCACGTTAAAAAAAAAAAAAAAATACAGTTACTACTTATCTCTATAGTTTATCAATTTTATTTGTTTGAAAAATAAAAATATATATCTCTTAATTATAATAGATGCAAATGATTAACTTTTGCCTAGAAAAATAGAAGAGCTTCTGTGCACGCACAACATGCGTGCTTAGAGGCTTATGTGTATATACATGTCATTTTCTTGATATTTTATTTTGTCTTTTATTTTTTGTCCTCATCCTTTAGGACAAGTTGTGAATGCTTGTTGACAACAAATAAAAGGCTATAAAAAACGTGTTGGAACGTACATTCTTATCTCTTCTTCACTTTCTTCTGCCTCTAGCTCTCTCTATACAAAGAAAAAAAAATAATGGAAAATTTCTCTGGACAAAGTTGCCACCTCCGTTCTTTTTGTTATAATGACAACATTGTCATGCATGATTCTGAATTGGGTGTGGTTAAGACCAAAATATTTGGAGAGGTGCTTGAGAAAGCAAGGTCTTGTAGGAAATTCGTACAGACCTTTTTTCGGGGACTCGAAGGATATCTCTATGACGATAAAGCAAGCTTGTTCTAAACCCATAGAACTCTCTGATGATATTGTGCCACGTGTTCTCCCCTTTGAACATCACACAGTGAAGCATTATGGTATGTATGTCTACAATAAACTTAATTACCTAAAGATTTTGTTGCAGCAAACACAAATTATATCTCATTCATTTCATAGCAATAAAGTATGTATGGCTGTTTAAGTCGCGTAACTTCTGTTTAAAAGCTTCCAACTATGAATTAACTTATGCCCAAAATCTTAAATCTGAACTAGACAAACTAGACCGATTGATTAAACTATAAACTAGAATCTAAATTGGTAGCGGTGAAGTCAAAAAATTTTTGAGGTAAAGTTAGTGTTAGTAGTTCTAATTTAAATACATTACTCAAATTGTTTTTTATCTATTAGTAATAGTTAGTAACAAACTCTCACTTAAGATTTATTATGAAGATGTTGTAGACATAATATTTGTCTAAAATATAAAATTTTCTTCCAACCTTCGTAAACTTGTGCAGGCAAGAATTCTTTTACATGGCTTGGCCCAATACCCCGTGTGAACATTATGAGCCTTGAATAAATCAAAGATCTTTTCACCAAGATAGGTGACTTTCAGAAACCCAAACCCAATCCACTTGTTAGATTGCTTGCAGTGGGAGTGGTAAACTACAAGGGTGAGAAATGGGCTAAATACAAAAAGATTATCAACCCTACTTTTCATATAGAGAAGTTGAAGGTTATGTATTACATTTCTTAAGTCCATGTGGAATCAATAGTTGTGTCCAAATTAGATTATTGTTATCACTTTAGTAAAAAATGTTGTAGCTTAGACTGGAACAGTACGATTTATCTGTAAAGTGATATTGTACAAATCACCAAGTTTAACACAAAAACACTTCTATATTGAACTCCATAGCAAAGTTTCAAATGTCTCTAGCACATGTTAGTGATCATAAAACTTATATGTATAGTCAGGGCGGCTTAACAACTTTAGGGACAGACAAAAAATTTAAGTGGGGCCTTTTTATATTTAAATAATAATTAAATAATATATATTGAATTTTTTATTTAAAATCTATTTAAAATGATATTAATCACTATAATACAAATGAGTTGATATGATATACGTCAAATAATTAATTGGTAAGATAATGTATAATAATTGATAAAGTAAAAATTTTGCATAAAAAAAGTAAAAGATATAGCGTGTGTGACATTAAGTGTGGGTGTGAGTGCGTTAGTGTGTGGCCGTGTGGTGTGTGGGGGGCTAGTTGTGAATTTTGAACTATGGGCTTATGGCCTTGTGCAATGTGTAGTGATGTGGCCTATGGGTAGACTATGCACTGCCGTGGGCTATGTAAGACTAGCGTGTTGTCCTACTAATCAAGCAGATTAAAAATATATAATTTAAAATATTTAATTGAATAAAAAATAAACTCTTCAATCTTAAATATCGAAAAGACAAAGAGGGAGAGGTCCAAAGGGGTTACCTCTACTATTCCCACACCGCCCCTCTTCAATCTTGAATCTACTGTGAAGGGCTGTGAACAAAGAATGATTTAAAGCTATTACAAGAATGACTGAGCTTATAGAAAAATATTAAGAATCAAGATGAAGAAAAGAAAGGTAAGAATATAGATGGATAGGCAGAGAGATAGAGAGATGAGAGATTTTTTCTTTTGTTTTAGAAATTTGTAATCTCTATTTCAGCATATTTTAAGACAATTACGATGTATTATTAAAGCTGGTCCGTCTTCGATATTCACATGATAGACTCAGAGAGATTGCTACAGACCTGGGCTTTGATGCAACCAGGTTACTTTGCACTCATGCTCATGATGACTTGATTCTCTGTATTGGTTTTGGGAGATTGTGCCTGGCCGTATCTAATTGCTTGGGCCATGTTTGACTTGCTGGTATTCTTTTCTGCTTATTTTGTTTTTGCACATGAGCTTTGTAGTTAGTATCCCACCATGTATGGAAAGGTCCTTCGTAAATTGCTAGGCAATTGAGTAAGGCCCTCCTCCTTTTTTGTTTGAGTTCTTAAAGCATAGTCTAGTCTATTAGGCATGCTTAGAAACTGAGAGATGGTGGAGAGAGATGTTTATGATGATATTCATAAGATATATTTATGAGATGAGATTTCATGTTTTGGTATCAGAATTTATGAAAGAAACAGAATGGCACAATATAGGCATGTTAATGAATATGCAGGAAAATGCTTTGAAAATGCAAGATTTTTACAGAACCAACTACCCAATTCCCTAAAGGCACAAAAGCCTCTCATCACTTTAATAAAATGTTCTCACATGCTTACTCAATTCGTCTCTTACTTAAATAAAGAGTTTCTTATTGAACATAAGCAAAAATGACATTGAAACCTTGAGAGATGCAAAAGAGTGGAAGATGCTAATTTTGAAAAGAATGTTAGTTTATATTGAAAAAGAAATTACTCAAAACTTCACAATGAAGATCATAATGGGTAAATTTTTATTATATGAAAGACTATCATGCGATCATAACTTTAATGGAAGATGCTAAATCTTTTTTTGAATATTTGTTATATATTTAAATGTAGCAAATTAAAAAAAATCTTGCACACTCAGTATTATATGACAGTTTAGAAAGATGTAAAACTCCCATATAAGATAATTTTGTTGATGTGTAACTTTTGTGCTTGTGTGTGTGTGTGTGTGTATATCTAAGATAAGTTAAAAATTAGACAGAATTTTATTCTATTTATGATTGGGTTGACCTTAAAAATAGTTTTTGAACCTGATTTATAATACTTGAATATTCTTTCTGATTCAAACTTTTATAAACACTTCGTAAATATTTTTTGGAAATTAATTGCAATTTTCTCCCAAATTTTTTTGAGTTATTGGAAAACTTGTAAGGTTACTTTGTCGATATGAATATTTTTCCAAAAATTGGGAGTTTAGATATGTTTTTGTAGTCGCTATATATATATATATATATATATATATATTGTTGTGGCCCTTGTATCTCTTGAGAAAGTATTTGATAATGGAGCTTGAGACTTGAGAGTATTGCTTATGTGGATTTTAAAGGTTATCGTACAGTTCAGTGGCGACTTCAGGATTTTTTTCTAGGGGGTTCAACAATGATAGAGCAAAAAATTTGTCATGAGAATAAATAAAAAATAAAATGATTTTTTTTTTTGTACATACAACTTCCATATTATATACAATAATCTAAAATAGTATTCTAAATACAATTCAGTATACATTACAACTATATTGTACAATAATATAAAAAAGTTATTAATTATTTAAAGATCAGTAAGACAACAAATATAATTAAATAATTAATCATAAATTTTTGTCAAATTAATAATAACTTATTATATTTATATGTATTGTCAATTAAATAAAAATATATAATAAAGAAGAATACTAACACACCTAAGAGTACAATTAGGAGTAATGTGAAACAAAGAAAAAAAATTGTAACTAATATAAGTTTTTGCTATTGAAGTGTATGGCTTTTTTTTTAGAATCATGTATGGCTTTTTAATCATACATGTGATCGCTCTCTTGGAATTTGAGCAAGCACTAAAAAATTTCTTGGACTTGAAAATCTATAGAGTATTTATCAAACAATTTGATTAAATAAAGAGAAAAACTAAGAAAATATAGAAGAGAGAAAGAGAGATAAAGAGAATGGAAAAGAATCACAAATGTAAAGTAAAGTAAGTCAGCAAAGAATATACATATATATTTTTAACAAAGGAGCAAAAATGAAACTTTTTTTTTATAATAATATTCAATACAAAATACTTTCACAAAAATTTTATAACAAAATCTAGGTGGCAAGTTGTTAATGGTAGATAAAAAGTAATATTAATTATGGGTCCAAATAAAAACCAGTTATAACTTGCTATATAACATTTATTGTGAAAATATTGTGAAAGTAGCATTAAGATGATCATATTCAAATTTATTTTAGTTGGGTTTAAATAAAATTTTGGCTCAGTGTTCAAATTTTTATTTTAGAAGTGTCAAAACAAAAGTTAAAAAAAAAATTATATATATATATATATATATAAATAAAATTTTGACAAGTCAGGGGGTTCATTTGAACCCCCTGGCTTGAACACAACGTCGCCCCTGGTACAGTTCCTTCTAAAAATGATCATCTTTGTGATGGATCTACCTTTGTCTTCATAATTAGCATTAATTTTGAAAATTAATGGCTTCCTTCACCTTAATTTTGAAAATTCTCTTCTAATATGAAATGTCTTGAATTAAGTTGAGAGTAGTTGGAATGTGGATTTGTATACTTTACACAGGTTTTTAAAGCCATTTTTTAAAGCCTTCCTTAGGAACGAATGGACATAATTTTGTCTTTGCGATAAATGTTAAATTTCTAAATCCACAGCTTCTTTGGTTTTAATTATCGGTCTTTTCTTACCATTTTGAATTTTTTTTTTTCCTTTTTTTGACAAACTGGTGGGAAATTTAGACCCTGGTGGGAAGTTTTTTTTCCTTTTTTTGTCAATTGTGATTTTCTAGGCAAATTGTTTAAGTTGTTTTATTAGAGATTAATTATGTTGAACGATTAGCTTTTGTTTAAAAGAGATTAGTTAATGAAGTTTTTATATAAAACTGGATCACTTTTAGAGAATTATTATTGAATTCTAGTATTTTAATGCACACTTGTAAGGTGAAGTTTTATGGGTGGTGGTCGTTGTCACATGTCTAACTTATACACTGATCAGTTTGAGGAGTTACTAAAATTTCACCCTCAAATATGAAGTGTCCATTTCAAAAGTGAATTGAGAGGCACTTAGATATTCATAAGGTTTTCATCTATGGCTATTCTCGTTAATTACTTAAAGAAAAATAATAGAAAAAGAAACTAAGAGAGAGAGGGACACTATTTTTTTTGATTCATCCTGTTTTTTTATCAACTTCCAAATGAAATGTAAGACACCCATCATCTTATTGTTTTTTATCCCCATTATTTTTCTCTCTTTGGTCACAAGCTCCTATAGGATGATCCAAAGAATTACTTACTTTGAAGAGCTTCATTTCGTTTTAAGCCATCCTTTGAATACATCTCCTCTTTTGTGGATATTCTAAAGAACTTCTATTGTAAACGACGTCTCTATTTTTTCTTTCTATGGAGTCTCTCCTCGTTTTTCTCTGTATTTGTACTCCAAAATTGAGAGAAATTCTGTCTTTGTAAAGTTAAACTTACTTGGCATTATCATATAAATTTACATTGTAGACGCATGAAAAGTGACAAATATTGCAAACATTTGCAAAAAAATGTGCAATATTTACCACTTTTTGCAAAACATTTGTCATTTTTTGTTTGTCTAAAATGGAATTTTAGATTACAAGTACAATGTAATCATAAATGTATATACTGACTTTCTTATCACTCAACAGTATAAATCATTAAAGTGGATTTATTCAGTAGCCCATATCCGGAGTATCTCAATCATCCTCATTGTTGCATAATCAAAATTTTGATTTTATCAGTATTATTTCTTTATCACTGATTTCTATCACACAACCATTTTTGTGGCAATGGCAATTCTGGCACCGTCACCCACTTCTATAGTGTTCAAAGTTAGGAGGTGTGAACCACAACTAATAGCTCCAGCCAAGCCAACTCCCCATGAATTTAAACTACTTTCCGACGTTGACGATGTGGAACGATGTCAAATTCCTGTCATACAGTTTTATCGCTTTGATCACTCAATGCAAGGGTAAGACCCTGTAATTGTCATCAGAGAAGCACTAGCACAAACACTTGAGTTTTACTACCCATTTGCCGGTAGGCTTAGGGAAGGGCCAGACTCAAAGTTCATCATAGAATATACAGGTGAGGGTGCCATGTTTATTGAGGCCGATGCTGATGTTACACTAGACCACTTTGGTGATGCACCCCATCCTCCCTTCTCGTTTATAGATGGGCTACTCTTCGATGTTCCTGGCTCTGGAGAAATGCTTAATTGCCCATTGTTGCTTATTCAGGTAATGTATGCTTGAGGGTTCCATACATTTTGACAGTAACAGATAAACCAAAGTGATTTGACCTGTTATTAATCTTTTTGTGTAGATGCCAAACTTAGTTTTTTTATTTTTTTTAGAGGGATGCCAAACTTAGTTTTTTCGAGTAAACATACAATACCATAGACTGTAACATATAAATGAGTTTATGTGGTTCAATTAAAAGGTTTAAAATTGTTTGATTTAGACTTAAGTCATCTATAATCTGAGTAATTTTTAAATACTCAGTAGCAATAAGCTCTCATTTCACATAATTATAGGCCCGTTAATTGAATTAATCAGCCCGTAATGTAAGCCGAAGGGGTAATTTTCCTTACATTCTTGGTGTCATCCACAACTAGCACAAAAATTTCAAAAGATGTGCTCATTCAATATTGTGCACATTTCATATGGAAATGGAAAATCAACTTACAAAGATCAAGTAGCTTGTGTGTTAAATCCTCAATTCTTGACTGTCAATGTGCTCACAATAGTCATATTATCATAAAATGCAATAATTAAGAAATATTTTAATGAAAATAACGATCTGCTTACATATTTGTGTGCTCATGCTAATTGGTATAGGTGACAAGGCTAAAGTGTAGAAGTTTTATTTTTGCCTTACGTTTCAACCATGTCATGACCGATGGAATAGGAATAGTTCAATTCATGAATGCCGTGGGTGAAATAGCACAAGGTGCAACTGCCCCTTCCATTCTACCTGTGTGGCAAAGGGAGCTCCTCAATGCCAGAGACCCCCCAAGAGTAACATACACACATCATGAATTTGATGAAGTAGCCGACACAAATGGCGGCTTGTCCAACGCTTCCAATGGTATGACTTTCCGCTCTTTCTTTTTTGGCTCAACACAAATATCCACTATTCGAAAATTTAACCCTCACCATTTGCAAAAATGTTCAAGATCTGAAATATTAACAGCGTGCATGTGTCAAACAATTGCTCTTCTACTAAACCCGGAGGATGATGTGCGCTTAATATATATTGTTAATGTACAAGATAGATTTTGTCCTCCATTACCAGCAGGGTACTATGGCAATGCAATTGTAGCCTCAGCAATTCTAACTACTGCTGGGAAGCTTTGTCAGAATCCTATAGAATACGCTTTAGAGTTAGTGAATACAGCAAAGGCTAATGTCTCTGAGGAATATGCACGATCCCTTATAGATTTGATGGTGTTTAAATCCCGGCCAAGACTTCCCATGGTGAGGTTTTACATTGTTTCAGACTTGACAAGTGTGAGATCCAGAGATGTGAACTTTGGTTGGGGAAAAGCTGTTTATGGGAGATTAGCCAAGGTTTTCCCAGAGCCTAATAAAGAGCCTATAAATTTTTACATTCCATTGAAGAATAGTAAAGGGGACAATGGGATCCTGGTGCCAGTTTACTTGCAAAGCCTAGCCATGGAAAGATTCTTGAAGGAGATGCATTGCATGTTAAAAGATCAATCAGATAGCAATCCAATGTCCAAATTGATCATATCTTCCTTGTAGTATATGTATGTGTGTACTTATATAGAGTTCATTGAATGGTAGGATATTGCCCCAATAGTATGCATGGTGGGTAAGTCTAAGTTCTTTGAGGCATTCACAAGCTGAAAGGGAAAGATTTTGGAACAAGCTGGCATGGGCTGCTACTGTGTACCTTGTGTGGATCCAAAGAAATGATGGGGGGATCAATGCATAGGATTCTCAGAGAGGAAAGCATATATAGTTTGATTGAAAAAAAAAATGCTCTGATGAATAGAATAGTGTTTTGCAAGAATGTTCAAAATTCCCTTCTAAACAGGGTCTTCCATATGTGGCAGATGGAATATTTCCTCTTATTCCTAATGGAATTAGTCAAAGCAAAAGATTTGGAATTTGTTGATTGTTTTAGTTGTTTGGTCGGTCTTGTTTATAATGCTTGTCCGATTTTATTGTGCAGCAACACCCCCAGCATTCAAACTAATAAAGACAAAAATAAATCAACAAGTACACACCAAAATATATATATATATATATATATACACTTAAAAAATTACGTTGTTTGATAACATGCATATGCATCCATGGGCAGTGTCAGAGAAAGAAGAAAAGGAAAGTTGGAAACAGCTGTCAAGTAATAAAGAAGCCAAGTGTCAAAATATGATTTGTTGTATTGATAAATCTGTTAGTTAGTTATTTTAGGTGGGAAATGTTAGTCCCTGTTTTGTGTATATGTACATAGTAGTTGCTAATTATTTTGGTAACCACTTGTACTCATCTGAATAACAATTTTTCAGTTTCTTCAATTCCTTTTCTC
Source organism: Quercus glauca (assembly GCA_023736055.1). NCBI lineage: Eukaryota > Viridiplantae > Streptophyta > Magnoliopsida > Fagales > Fagaceae > Quercus > Quercus glauca. The sequence continues at coordinate 24,850,044 of CM043323.1, read as the reverse complement.
TCTTTCACTTTGTTTTACACAGTGACAATGATAAAATTTAACTGTGAAAAAAAAAAGTGAGATTATGATATTAGTGGCACAAAAATTCTCTCAAAAAAGCTCTGTTTCAAATTAATAAAGGAAGACATGACACTCAGCAAGTGCTAGAAGTTACAATAAAAAAAAAAGGTACTGGGTTCCTTTCAATTCAGCAATACTACAAGCCGAAAGATCCGGACAAAGTTTCCACCCGTATTCCAATGTATTAGTGGAGACAAAATGTAATCATGTGATCAATTTTTATTACGTGTTTGAATTATGTGCAGTGTGCACTGTACCAAAACCAAATCCAAAGAATAAAATGACAACGAGTCCCTTTAAAAGGAAAATAAATATGAGAGTGTTTGTTATACACACTTTATATAAGATATAAAAAATAAATAAAATAAATAAAAAAAAAAAAACTTTTATCATAATTGTTCATATGGTAGATTGTGAGTAATGGGTTCATGTACAATCATAACTTTAGGTACAGTCCTAAGGGTTCAACTTCAAATGAACACCCCAAGCTAGGGAAAAAAATTATATGTAATTTTTTTTAAGCGTAAATGTACTTTTAGTCCCTATATTTTGGTTTTTTTTTTTTTTTTCTACATTTTCGATAGTGGGTTTAAATTAGAATCAATAATAACCTATTACCTAAAAGTTGTTGTAAAAATATAGTGAACATAATACTTCTCACATGTTGCTAGTATGTATTTGTAATGACGAAACTACATAAACTTCAAATTTTATATTTTTATCAGAGATTCATTTTTATACCAACCCTCTAAACAAAAATCCTAAAGCTGTTACTATGTTAAAGTGACAGGTAAATATTCACAATCTGCCGTAGACAATTGTGACAAAAATGGAGACTTTTTATGAATTTCTAGCTTGCTTAATTGCTTTAGGCTTGACTCTTGAGGAACATCCAGACGTTAAGTTTAGAGTCCAATTCAATTGCTAGGTAACAATTTTCAAAATTGCACAACATGCACTAGCATAGCCCAGCTGACTATTTGATCTTATCACATATATAGCCGGCTCACATTGGGGGTTTGGTAGAGTTCAAACGCGACTCTTGTTGGCCTTTAGTATTAAATAATGAAACAATGAGTCTGACATAGTCATAGTTGCGTGCCAAGTGTTCTTATAAACAAATAATATTTCCCCATGCCCCAATCACAAGAATCAAAACTTTCATAAACTCCTCTCTTTCTCATAGTTGCTGTAAGCTCTGACTCCCGTTTGATCATCCATGGCAATCATGGCTCCATCATCCCCTTCTCTAGTTTTCACAGTGAGAAGGTGTGAACCAGAACTTGTTGCTCCAGCCAAGCCCACCCCTCATGAATTTAAACAGCTTTCAGACTTGGATGACAGAGACAGTCTTAGATTTCAGATCCCAAATATACAATTCTATAGATACAATCCCTCAATGCAAGGGAGAGATCCAGTGAAGATCATCAGAGAGGCACTGTCACAAACGCTTGTATTCTACTACCCTTTTGCAGGTAGGCTTAAGGAAAGGCCTGGTGGAAAGCTTATGGTAGAATGTACAGGTGAAGGTGTCATGTTCACTGAGGCTGATGCTGATGTTTCATTAGAGCAGTTTGGACATGCAATTCATCCTCCATTTCCGTGTATAGATGAGCTCCTTTATGATGTTCCTGGCTCTGCAGGAATGCTTGATTGCCCATTGTTACTTATTCAGGTAACATGTAGGGGTTTACTGGTTTTCCTCTTAAATCAATTTAATAGATTTGATGTATTAGTATGCTTAATCTCACGCGTTTCAATGTTTTTGGTAAATTAATAAAATACCCTTAAAGGTGTTTGATAAATGGTTCTAATTAAAACAGTTTATAAAACTATACTGATAGGAGAAATTAAATTAATTCTACTTGAAATTTGACTCGTTTTAAATTGTTTACACGTGTTTTAAAACTTAATATTTTATTTATTTGTTTAACTCTGTTTGATTTCTATTATCTACCTATTGAAAATATGGGTAAATATAAATATTTCCGCTTATGTTTTATGTCTCTTTTCTGAAAACATAAAAATAAAAAACAAGATCAAAAGGGAGATTTTGAAAAAAAAACTAAAAATATGCTTCATCTTCTCTCTGAGAGTCTCAAACTCTCATGGTCTCTCAAACTCCCATCCCATCGTCTCTCTCTCAAACTTAGATCTATGATTTTTCTTTCTCATCTCTTTTCTCTTCATAGCGTTGAGGAAACCAATTGACCAATTGAGCATCACAGCAAAAACCCAGCTAACCCAGCGTTATGGAAGCCGATCAGATGAAAACCCAGCAACACCCAGAGTTGAGGAGGCCGATCGGACTGCACCACTTCGTGGGTTTCATTTTTTTTTTTGTTTGTTTGTTTTGCTTTTGGGTTGTGGGTTTGATCTGATTTTGGTTTGCTAATGTTGGTCGATCTGATTTTGGTGGTGTTGTGGCTTGTGGCTTGCGGTGGTTGTGGATTGTGGGGCGATCGGTGGTGGTGGTGGGTTCTGATGGTGCTGTAAATGAACAATGAGAGAGAGAGGGACAACAGAGAGAGGATGAGATTTGTGGTGTGGCGTAACAATCTGATAAAGAATTTGGGGGTTTTGAATGTGATAAGCAATTGTAAGAGGAGAATTAGCTCTTCAAGTAAAATTGGCAATTCAATATATCAAATAACCAAAAACCCAACAAAATAACCTTGTTAAGAATACCTGAGCTTCAGCCTCTTGTCGCATTCTATCATAAGGTTGAGCAAGATGTCGAGCATCTTCCAAAGGAGCTCCCATTACCATTGCTCTTAATGGCTCTACAACGTGATAATCAAAGCATTATTTGTGTTTATAATGTCTGGGAAAGAACATTGGGCAGAAAATGTTAAAAGTTTCAAATCTGCAGTGTTTATAATGTCAAATTCTTTCATTTTTTAAGCAATCTTTGCCACTTTTATTTTCTTGTACAACATCTCCAAGTATGCCATTTTCTAATATGGCATGGAGATCTTCCAAGCCAACGGGGCTTGGCTAAGTGGGTAAGGCTCGGGCGCTTCATGCATCACACTTAAATTTGAGTCCCGCTGCTCGTAGGAGTCCGTTGATGGGCATCCTTAGTAGAGTTAAAATCTCGCACAGGCTTAAAAATTCGCTGGTCGCCTGGCGCCCTGCCTGGGGGCGTAATATAACCATAAATCCTCTCTTTTTTTTTAACCAAAACAAAAATGGAGATCTTCCAAACAGTAAATTCAACTTCTCAACCCAAACTCTTTCAAATAATTTGATTTGTTAACTGTTTGGAATTTTATAAATAATGTTCATTTATGTCTTTTGAAAAAATTCAAACGGTGGATAAAAGTTGTTTTCTAACGAAAAAGCTAAAAGTGGATAACTGAGAGCAAATGGTGCTAAACACAAGTGAGCAAATGGTTAAGTTTTAAACTAGGTAAAGTGAAAAAGGCTAAACTACAATGAGCTTTACTGGAATTTTCTCAATTTGATATTTTTTTTTTTTCTGTAATTTTTTATTGTTTTTTTTTCTGAATATTTTTTATTGTTTTATATGTTTATTGCTTTACACGTATAAGAATCTCTAAAATTATCTTTCTCATATCTAATCTTTAATATGCCAAAAAAATTCCATAAAGTGGCACACAAATATAGGTTCAATAGTTGAAAAGTTATTTTAATCTGGAGGAGAGAGAAAAAATTTTCTCTCTCCCTCAGTAGGAGTTTTCTCTCTTGCTTTGTGCAAGTCCTCTCTCTTCCATTTTCGGGTCTCTCTAAGTCTTAGTAACCTACAAAGGTTTGGTTAAATCCTCTCAGCAACATAGATCAAGCAGATACTGGTGGTTTTTTGCATTTTCAACTCACTTCAGTGGAGGAAGTTAAAATCTCCATTTCAACCAAGAGATCGGACCTTTCAGAGGAGTGCATGCGAGACTTCAAGTCATTTCTAAGAACTGCCTGGAAGATGGGTCCGTTTTTAAGGTTTGTAGATTTGAGAATAAGGGTCTTCCATTTTAAATTCTGTTCTTGTTTTCAAATGGAGTGGCTTCCTTTCTTTTGCTTTATTTGTGGTGCTTTCGGTCTTGGTATGAATCATTGTGCTGGGATCAAAGGTAAATCCGATTGTCACTAGCATTTTGGGGATTGGACTGGTGAAAACAGTGGTCTTTTGGGGGTTTTGAGAAACATGGAGCTGATTGCAGAGGTGGGTCGGTGGAGAAAAGAAAGGAAGAAGTCACTAGTGTCCAACACGCTCCAATGGGTGCTTGTCTAGCGAGTCTGGGTACGGAGCACTCAGTTGCTTCATCAAATCACCGGGGGCTAGGTGGCTGGTCAGATGTGTTGTCAGTGGTTCGCCCCTTGAACCCAGTGCCCTCCTTTGTTGTGCACTCTTGTGTTTCCCAAAGATTCTCAATGATCGGTATGGGCTTTCAAATGCTATTCCTTGTGGCCCAAAAATTATCAAGACCGAAACCCACAAGTAAGCCCTCTCCTAAATATGAGCCCATCAGTATCCCTTTATGCCCAATGAGAGGGATTTTAAAAAGGGTCGCTAGAGCCCAAGAAAAGAAATTCCAAAATTTTAGTAGGCAAGCACAAGAATACTTCTGGGCTCTTGGGTTCATTAGGGGGGGTGGGTTGTAGTTGTCTGTGGTGTATTATCCCAGCTATTTGTTTGCTTTCCTTGTTGTATCTCTTTTCAATTGAATGAACAGTTCATGTTTTCCATCAAATATATATATATATATATATATATATATATATTTCACGTGGCGGGGGCACGCAAAAGTGACAAAACATGCTAGGAACACAAAGCAAAGAAAAAGAAAAAAAAAATTAGTAATCAAAATAGTTAGAAGAAGAAGATAGGGGTGACCAATGACATTGACTTGGCCTATGGAAGTGGCAATTTTTATTTATTTATTTGATAAACTCAAAATTTATTTTATATCATTAGGATATACCATACTTTGGATTTTTTTTTTTTTTTTTTTTTGACTTTTTTATTAGTCAATTGACTTGATTGTAAATAACATTGTGTGATTCATGTTTATAACTAGGAGACATTTGTTACCGATATATAAAATAATTCTCTCCCTTCCCTCATAAAATAAGTCCTACTTAATTTTTATTTAGATATAGAAATATTTTGTTTGTGGTGTCTAAAAACTTCTCTTTCATTTAACTAGAGTCTCTATATCAAAAAAACAAAAAACAAAAACAAAAACGAGAATATTGGTGCTGTTTCTTACTATTATACCATTTTTTTTTCTTATAATAATGGCTTGTCATAATATATTGCTATGATTCACACATTAGTTCTCCCAAACTAAAAGTGAAAAAAAAAAAAAAAAAAAAAAAAAAAAGAATTACAAAATGCAAAATGCAAAAAACAAAAAAGAAGTCGCCTAAACTTTGTCAGTATTTCTTTTGTCTCTATGTCAAGGCTTCTCATCAAACAATGCTTACATCCAAAGACATCTCTCAATTATCATGCTTCTTCTCTCTCGTTTTGTTTTTCCCATTTATATTTTATCAAATTTTGGGTTTTTTTTATTTTTTTATTTTTTTGGTATTGTTAGAGATCTTATGGTTAGAATAAAGGTCAACTGCCCATGTTATTATTAAAAGTTTACTGCTTGCTACATCAATTAACTTAATTATGGAGCTTTTTTCCCTCTCTCTACCTTATTTATTTCAACCTCCTATAGCAATCAAGAGAGAGATTTAACACGGTAGAATTTACAAACAGATTGAAATGTGAACTGTTGTTCTTCGATAAGACTATTTTTATAACAATATTAGAATTTGATAGTTTCTATTCAATAAGGATTAGATTTTGATATTTTCGGCTACCCAAAAAAGAGGCTTTTCATATTTTCTATCTTATCAATAATCTTTACAATTTGATAATTTCTATCTTATATCTAAGGATCAGACCTGGTGTGAACTTTTGCTTTGATTTCAGATTCTATGTGAGGAGGGTAATGATTAAACTTAACAAACCATTCGCTGGAAAAGAAAGAAAAATCCGGCCATGTAACCGAGTCATCAAGACTACAGGAGGAAATTTGATTTAAAAAAAAAAATCTGATACATCTGCTATATGATGAATGTAGCATAAGTGCATAACTCACTTAGGTGTATTGCTAAATACTACTAATTTAATCACACCACAATACTTTTTCTCTCTTCCTTATAATTTCCCTAATCTCTTATACTATTCAGTGTTACAAATTAAGCATAGATGTACACATAGATGTATAAGTATCACCTAACCACAAGTTTTTCAACACTACTTAACACCTCTACTTTACAAATCATATCACATCACAACATGGGCAACTAACTAATAACAGGGATGGGAAGAATTATAGAATTCAGCTTAATACTCCCATTCCAATATACACAGACGGACGCTTAGAAGTAAATAGGAAACAGAGAGTCGGTGTTGTTGCAGTAATGAGAAAAATGAAATAGAGCTGTTGGTGGTACTTTGCAGCAGATTAGCAGAGCTAAAACTGTTGTTAACAACACTTGTGATACTGTACAGTTTAGACACCTTTTCAGTTTCTTCCTTCTCATTTCATCATCTCCATTTCCATTGGATGGTAAATTTAAAAGGAAATTATTGATTTAAGCATGAGGTTCAGAATATCTGATGTTATTTATTTTGTTCAATTTCCTCCTGCTATGGGAGAAGATGGATCATGGATGTACTACTATATATTGTGGATGCAACTCTTAATATTAAATTTCTTGGGGTTTAAACTACAGGGGAAGTGTTCTTGACTTCTTGCTTTTCTTTTTGGGTGTTCGGATGGTTCAGTTCAATGGAGGATAATTTGCTTGAATTGATTTTCTTCTCTAGCCGGGTGTTTTTAATCTCTCTCTAAACATAAACATTCAGATTTTGCATAAGAATTTTTTTCTCTCTCCCTCAAAACATCTTAGAGAGACCAAAAAAAACAAATGTCCATAATTAAGTTAGCTAAAGTAGTAAGCAATAAATTTTTAATGATAATATGGGTAGTTGACATTTTTCTTAACCATTAGATTTCCTAAAATCTATAGTTTAAAAAATGTATAATTTTATACATAAAAGTTACAGCAAGTGTAACTCGAACCCTTCTATCATCATAGTTTTAGTTCTAGTGGTAATTGATGGTTATGCAATTGAAGATACGAACTTTCAAGTGATGCTTGCAATTGGTATGAATTTACGGATTTCGTTAATGTGTGCCATGATGGCATAAGTTAAGGTGCATTTGATAATCTGTTAATTGATTTTATTAATAATTTTTTTTTTTAATTGTCAAACGGTACCAAGAAAAATACACATAATTACAATAAATGTTTGTGCATGCTATTAACCACTTTGACAATGTGTATTTTTCTTTTTTTTAAACGTCCATTGCAGTTTGTAATTGCATACTTATTATTCTTTAATATGTTCTTAGTGGTATAAACACAAAGGCAATTAGTTTTGGATGAAAATTTCTTGAAAAGTTTTTTCGAACCATATGACATAATGAGCTGGAATGAATTTTCTTCAAATTACAGGTTCAAATCTTATTGTATCTAAAGATAACAATACTAATAAGAAATTTTTTGACGTGTTTTTTATCCTCGCTGGTCGCACCAACATGGGAGATGCATAACACTCCTAACATATGTGGAATTAGAATAACCAGACAACCAATGTATTCTTTACTGCCGAAAATGTTTCTAATTAATATACAAACACCAATGTTTTTAATTGTGATATTTGGCAGGTGACCCGACTAAGGTGTGGTGGATTTACCGTTGCCCTACGCCTCAACCATCTCATGAGTGATGCTCCAGGCTTAGCTCTATTCATGAATGCCTTAGGTGAGATTGCACAAGGAGCATGTGCACCTTCAATCCCTCCTGTGTGGCAAAGGGAACTTCTCAATGCTAGGAACCCACCACAGGTGACATGCACACATCACGAATTTGATGAATTGGTTGAGCCTCAGAGCTTGATCATCAACCCTCCTCATGAACTAGCCTGTTGCTCTTTCTTCTTTGGATCAACCCAAGTATCTGCTATTCGTAAAAAGATACCTCACCACTTGGGTAAATATTCCACATTTGAGGTACTAACTGCGTTCTTGTGGCGAAGTCGTACCATAGCACTTTCACCAAACCCAGAAGACCAAGTGCGTTTGATATTTATGAATGGTGTGCGAGCCATACTGAACCCTCCATTACCAAGAGGGTATTATGGCAATGCATATGCAATCTCACTGGCAGTAACAACAGTGGGAAAGCTTTGTGAGAACCCTTTAGAGTATGCATTGGAATTAGTTCGAAAGGCAAAAGCTAATGTCACTGATGAGTATGTTCGATCATTTATAGATTTGGTGGTGACTAAAGGCCGACCTCGTACCACCATTGTGAAATCCTTTGTTGTGTCAAACACGGCACGGGTGGGGTTAAGAGATGCAGACTATGGGTGGGGAAAAGCAGTCTACGGTGGACTAGCTAAGATTTTTGAAATCCAAAGTACTAGTGCAACTACATTTTACATTGAAGCAATGAATAGTAAAGGAGAGCATGGGATTATGGTGCCTGTGTGCTTACCAACCCCAGCCATGGAAAGATTTGTGAAGGAGCTGAATAGTATCTTACAAGACCAATCAGATGGCGGTCCGATGTCCAAATTTATAATTTCATCCTTGTGATTTATATATGACTTATATAAACATATATCTTTGAAAGACATGATGGGGGGAGAGTAAAATGTAATGTGCATATGCTGGTATGCATTAGGCAATTACTTGAATTCATGTTTTACTAGTACTATATATCATGCATATGCAATACACATGATTCTAGTTTTCATCTTTTGCCGGCTCTTTGCTACTTTTGCAAAATCACTGGAACATGATGACAAAACAGGTGGTATATATAATATATATCATGTACATGTTATGGTTAGTAATAGAATCATTATGTTTGCCATATATAGGGATAACATTAGATTTATTCTTAATTCAGCAGAAATAATATCTACATTTTCTATATAATTCTAACATTAAAAATGATATATGAATAGGATAAAAAAGGACCTTATATCCCTGACATATATGATATATCACATGCTTTCCTTCTAAGGTATAAAATACTTAAATAAAAAACAAAAAATTAGAGCCTTTGCTACTATTTGAAAGAGATTGAAATCAATATGCACACTCAACCCAAATTTGTCTTTTTCACCAAAATGGACTGAATTTGGACCAAATGGACTGAAATGAACGAATGTATAGAAAGGACCAAAATGAACCAAATTGACCGAAATTTACCTAATGTATAAAATATTTAATGTTGTATTGTAATGTTGTTATCAATTGTGAAATTGAAAATTATACAAGAAAAAGTGCAAACGCGAAAAGGACTGAGCAGCTTTTTTTTTTTTGGAAAGAAAAAAGCACCAATGGAACTCAATAACTTGATTTTAATAAAATCATTTTTCTCTTTTTGAAAAAATAACATACAACTTAATTTTGATAAAGTCAAGTTCCACTTGGCAGTTTTTTTTAAGATAGCCACATCAACCACTACCACCTCAATAGAACTCAAATTTTTTTAAAAAATCAAAATGCAACAAGAACTCAATTTTAGCAAAGTCGAGTTACAAAACAGAGCCACTTACCCAAATATTTCAAAAATAGGGCCTTTGGCTAAAAAAATCACCAATGAAAGTTAGATGGCTGATTTGCCTTGTTTTACTAGGACTCATATTGCTAACAAAAAACATTTGATTTTCTAAAGTTTAAATTAAATGAAATTGTTAGGGTTCATCCAAACTTCAAAAACCTTTTAACGAATTTAATTATTTATTCCAAATCTTAAAAAGTCAAAAAGAAGCAAATAAAAAGTTTGAAGAATTAAAGTGTATTAGGGACAAACTAAAACCGGTAAGTTGTAAAGTAATTAACGTTTGAGTTCTGCTTTATGTATATGTTTCTGAAATAGAGTTCTGTTGTATTGAAGCACCCTCGTTGTTCTTGTCACAAGCCCTCTTTACTTACCTCTTGGGTTTGTCCAAACATCTCAATATCTTGGTTTTCCCTTGCTATTTTTTCTATTCTGCCCCTAGCTGCTGGTTTTACCATTCGGTCTGGGCCTTGTTGCTGCATTTTCCTTTCCTTTCCTAACTTGTGTCTTCTTTTTCTTTGGGCTTTATTGGGCTTAAGACTTCGAACTCTCTTATAACCGGCCCATGCTCCTTGCCAACTTCTACCTGAACTACCTCATTCCCGTGCACTTCTTCTCTGACTAATTCAGTTCTAGAGATTTTTTTCTCATCACGTGCTACCTGCTCTAGCCCCATTTTCAAACCCACTGATACCGTATTGTCCCATCTGATCTGTTTTATTTTATTTTGTTTTGTTGTTATTGAGAAACCTATCAACAAGTCCAATGAAAAGATGTTTTTTTACAAAAAAATCTTGGAGCTCTATATATATATTCTTTTTTTTATTCTAGCCGAATCAACAGTTGCACCAGCACTGACCCGGCCATCATGCAAGTGTACCTTTGGAGCATCATATTTGATTGTACAAAAAAGAGAAGAGTTTGAATTATCTATTTGGTTCAAGAGTGCGAATTTGGTTTGTAAAAATAAATTTTTCTAAAATCTTCTTTTTATTCTAATTTTTTCCTCCATTTTATTTCCATTTTTTTGACATAACCAAATAATAAAAAATCATTAACTTTATTTATATCTATACTATATATAAGAGGATTCTCTTCTTTCAACTGGACTTTTATATGATTCAAAAATATCTCCAATAATGACGGTAATTTCATTTAGAAATATGGTCATAAATATCAAATAACAAATTTCATATTGAATTAAAAAAAAAAAAACTCTTAAAATTTAGGATATTTTTCCTTTTACGTTCAAAAAAGAAATTACAGTTACGACTTATCTCTAAAGTTTATCATTTTCATTTATATAAAAAATAAAAATATATATTTCTAAATTATAATATATGCAAATTTTTAACTTTTATAAAAGAAATAAAAGAGTTTCTGAGCATGGACAACCTGCGTGCTTTGAAGTAGGTGTTTATATATATATATATATATATATATATATATATATATGTCATTTTTTTAATGTTTTGTTTCGTCTTTTTTTTTTTTTTTTTTTTTTGTCCTCGTACTTTAGGACAAGTTATGCATGTTGACAACAAAGAAAAGGCTATAAAAAAATGTGTTGAGGAAAAGTCCATTCTTATCTCTTCTTCACTTTCTTCTACCTCTAGCTCTCATTTATTTAATGTTTTGTTTTGCCATTTATTTTTATTTTTCCTCATCCTTTAGGACAAGTTATGCATGTTGACAACAAAGAAAAGGCTATAAAAAAACGTGTTGAAGAACGTCCATTCTTATCTCTTCTTCACTTTCTTCTACCTCTAGCTCTCTCTCTACAAAGGAAAAAAAAATAATGGAAATTTCTCTGGACAAAGTTGCCACCTCCGCTCTTTTTGTTATAATGACAACGTTGTCATGCATGATTCTGAATTGGGTGTGGTTAAGACCAAATATTTAGAGAGGTGCTTGAGAAAGCAAGGTCTTGTAGGCAATTCTTATAGACTTTTCTTCAGGGACACGAAGGATAGCTCTATGATGATAAAGCAAGCTTGTTCTAAACACATAGAACTCTCTGACGATATTGTGCCACGTGTTCTCCCCTTTGAACATCACACAGTGAAGCGTTATGGTATGTATGTCTACAATAAACTTAATTACCTAAAGATTTTGTTGCAGCAAACACAAATTATATCTCACTCATTTCATAGCAATAAAGTATGTGTGGCTATTTAAGTCGTGTAACTTCTGTTTAAAACTTCCAACTATGAATTAGCGTATGCCCAAAATCTTAAATCTGAACCAGACAAACTAGACCGATTGATTAAACTATAAACTATAATCTAAATTGGTAGCAGTGGAGTCAAAAATTTTTTGAGATAAAGTTAGTGTTATTGGTTCTAATTTAAATAAATCGTTGAAATGATTTTTTATCCATTAGTAATAGTTAGTGACAAACTCTCACTTAATATATATTGTGAAAATGTTGTAGACATAATATTTTACTAAAAATATCGGATTTTCTTCCAACCTTCGTAAACATATGCAGGTAAGAATTCTTTTACATGGCTTGGCCCAACACCTCGTATAAGCATTATGAGCCCCGAACAAATTAAAGATGTTTTCACCAGGATAGGTGACTTTTAGAGGCCCAAACAAAATCCACTTGTTAGATTGCATGCAATGGGAGTAACAAACTACGAGGGTGAGAAATGGGCTAAACACAGAAAGATCATCAACCCTGCTTTCCATATAGAGAAGTTGAAGGTTATGTATTACATTTCTTATCTTTTTAAATCCATGTGGAATCAATAGTCATGTCCAAATTAGATTATTGTATCACTTTTGTAAAAATATTGTAGCTTAGTCTAGAATTGCATGATTTATCTTTAAAGTGATATTGTACAAATCACCAAGTTTAACGCAAAAACACTTATGTACTGAACTCCATAGCAAAGTTTCAAATGTCTGTAGCACATGTTAGTGATAAAAAAACTTATAGGTACAGTCAAGGTGGCTCAACAACTTTGGGGGCTTAGGCGAAAATTTTAAGTAGGGCATTTTTTATATTTAAATTTAATTAAATAATATTAATTGAAATTTTTTTTACTTGAAATCTATTTATAATGATATTAGTCACTATAATACAAATGAGTTGATATGATATACATCAAATTATTAATTGGTGTGATAACTTATAATAATTGATAAAGTAAAAATTATGCATAAAAAAGTAAAAGATATAGTGGGTGTGAGAGGGTTAATGTGTGGCCATGTGGTGTGTGGGGGCCAGCTATGAATTATGAACTATGGGCTTATGGCCTTGTGCAATGTGCAGTGATGTGGCCTGTGGGTAGACTGTGCAGTGCTGTGGGCTAAGCAAGACCAGCATGTTGTCCTATCAATCAAGTAGATTAAAAAATATAATTTAAAATATTTAATGGAATAAAAAGCAAACTCTTCAATATTAAATATCGGAAAGACAGAGAGGGAGAGGACTAGAAGGGTTACCTATGCTATGCCCACACCGCCCCTCTTCAATCTTGAATCTACTATGAAGGGCAGTGAACAAAGAATGATTTCAAGCTATTACAATTTACAAAGAATGACTGAGCTTATAGAAAAATATTAAGAATCAAGATGAAGAAAAGAAAGGTAAGAATATAGATGGATAGGCAGAGAGATACAGAGATGAGAGATTTTTTTTTTATTTTTTTTAGAATTATATATATATATATATATAAAATTGTTTTTTACAAGTAGGGTTTGTCTTTTATTAGGGGGCCTTAGGCGATTGCATGGCATCAACTGTATCTATTGTTCAGCCGGCCCTGAGTACAGTACAATAATCATGATAGGGAATTGTTTGTGTTTTGGTTATGAGTAATGCTATGGACAAAAACTATTTTAGAAACTTTTTCACAAATTATTGATGTGGTGAGTGATTATTAGTAAGTGAGAAGATGATGTTAGTAATGGACCTAGATGAGAACCAGTAAGAATTTGTCATATCAATAATTTGTAAAAATGTTATAAAATAGTTTGTGACTGTAACAGTACTCATAACTTAAAAGTGACAGTATTTTTTGAGATGGGTAGTTAATGGGAGAAGTAGGGTTCAAACTACACACACTAGGCACCACAAAGAATATAACTATTGCTAGACACTACCTTTGATCTACTGCTTAAAATATGGTTGACGAAAAATATTGAGTGCAAATAAGATTCTAAGTACATTCAAACATCAGTAATGCTAGTATAGCAAATAATATTATATGTCCATTTTCTTCTTCTTTTTTTTTTTTTTAATAAAAAAAAAGAAAAAAAAAAAAAGGCTATATGTCCATTCAAAAGTTCAAATATGAATAATATCAATTAAATTTAAACTTAGATTCTTGTTTGCTCAAATTGTAAAAGTTTAACTCCTACCTACACCCAAATTTTTTTTAATAGTATCTTGGTTTAATAGTAAAGAATAATTATCATAGGGTGGATGCTACAAATTCTAAATTCTATCTCTATAAAAAATATATTAGAAAAAAAAAGAACCTTAAAAAATCTATAGCAATCAAATTAAAAAAGAAAAAGAAAAAAGAAATAGTTATAAAGCATTTAACTACTTTGAATTCATTATAGAAATGAAAGGGTAATTTTTTGTTGGCAATTTGGCATATATAACAAACCGCATGCGTATTAAAAGGGTAGTTGGGATTCTATCAAAAAAAATATAGAGTAATAATATAGACATAATATTTTTTTACTGTTATTGAAGTAGTAAATTGTTAGTGATCTTTCTCTTAAAAAAATGGTTATTGCTTTTCATATGGGCTACATATATATCATTAATAACTTGTCATTTGCGTTAGTTGTGAAAAAATTTGTGAGGAAAGTTATGTATGAAGATTTGTTGAACAATATAATGCCAATAATCTTGTTTCTATTTATTATAATTTAAATTATTTACGTTGCGATTGCTACAGCTTATGTTACCTGCATTTTATCAAAGTTGCATTGATATGATTAACCAATGGGAGAGGTTGATCTCTGAAGATGGATCCTGTGAGTTAGACATATGGCCTTATCTTGAAAACATGTCAACCGATGTGATTTCAAGAACAGCATTTGGAAGTAGCTATAAAGAAGGAAGAAGAATATTTGAACTACAAAAAGAGCAAGCACAACTTGTTGTAAAAGTAGAAGAATCTGTATACTTTCCAGGACTAAGGTAGCGATTAAACATTCAACTTTGAAATTTAGTCAAGTTTGGTTTCTTATTCAACAAAAAAAAGAAGAAGTCAAATTTGATTTTTATTGAGATAGGATTAACCAATTACAATTTATTTTATATGTTATATAGATTGAAATTCTATTGTATCTATTAAAAATATATATATGCTATTTTCTTTTATAGGAATGCACTATTTTTTAATATAACAAGCTTTCAACGAATTTCAACATTTGCTTGACCCACCTTCCAAATACAAAATTCTCATGCATTTGAAGTCTGATCATGGTTTTAAAAACTGGTGTGGTCAAAAAATTGATTTTGGCCCTAATTCCTAGTTTAACTCAGTTTTTGACCAATTTTGGGTGATTTTACCGGATTAGATTGGTTCCAGTTCCTAGTTGAACCGGTTGGTCCTGTTCAGTTTATAAAACCGTGCATCCAATGAAAACAAAATTCCAAATTTTATTGTTTATTTAAAGATGAAGTTGGCTATAACCTACTTTCCTGAACATCTCATCAAACACAAAAATTAACAGAGATCATCACATTATAATTAATACAATTTTCGTTTTTGTGTCTTCAATCTTCACAATTTACTAATAGCTAATATTTATGCACGCAGGTTTTTACCAACTAAGACACACAGGTGGATGAAGGAAATTGAAAGAGAAGTATGAGACTTACTAATGGGAATCATTAACAAAAGGGAGAAGGCAAGCAAAGGCAGAAATGATGACTTATTAGGCATACTTATGGAATCGAATTCTAGAGAGATTAAGGAACTTGGTAACAAGAAAAGTGTCGGAATGAGTATTAAGGATGTAATTGAGGAATGTAAGCTTTTCTACTTTGCTGGGGAAGAGACAACCTCGGTTTTACTTGTTTGGACAATGGTTTTGTTGAGTAAGTATCCAAACTGGCAAGCTCGTGCAAGAGAAGAGGTTTTGCAAGTCTTTGGTAAGAATAGACTTGACTTTGATGGATTAAATCACCTTAAAATTGTAAGTATTCCCTAAATATTCTAATTTTTCTTTATTTTCCTATAAAATTAATATGTACTATCTTTCAAAGTTGAAATATTCACATCCACGAAAATTCATGCAATATTAGTTAATTGATTGAGTAAAAGCCATTTTCTATTGAGCTCACGATAGTCAACATACTCATTTTTTTGTTAGAGTTGGTACTTGGTAGTATAGACTATAGACCACTAATTTGAGTGCAAAACTCAAATTTGATTAGGTTTGTAGATCAAGTAATAAATCTTGTTTCAAATTTTATCAATCATAAATGAGCTTCAAAATCTCTCATATACTCTTCAAGAGGAACATTTAATGAACTTATTTTATTTTACTAAATTCATTAAGAAATGCACTGTGGTAATAGTTGATTACCCATGGCATAGGTAACCATGATATTGAATGAGGCTCTGAGGTTGTACCCACCAGGAGCTTTGCTACTTCGAATAGTTCACAAGGAAACTAAGCTGGGAAATTTGATAATACCAACTGGAGTGGAGATTGCTCTACCAACAATCCTAGTCCACCATGATTATGAATTGTGGGGTGAGAATGCAAAAGAGTTTAACCCGGAGAGATTTTCAGAAGGCATTTCTAAGGCAACAAAGGGCCAAGTATCATTCTTCCCATTTGGTGGGGGTCCTAGGATATGCGTTGGTCAAAACTTTTCTCTAATAGAGACCAAGATGGCTTTGTCACTCATTTTGCAGAACTTCTCATTTGAGACCTCCTCATCCTATGCTCATGCTCCTTGCTCAATCATAACTCTTCAACCTCAATTTGGCGCTCACATTATATTACATAAGATATAGTACCAAAAAGTTGTTCCAGTTAAACAAGATTTATCACCATTTCGTGGCTTATTTGGGGTTCTATTTACTATTTAGTGATTAAAACTCATTTTCTAAAGAATAAGAAACAACATATTATGATTTCCACTCTATTATATTATGTTTGTGTTTGTACATCCATTATTGCGTTAATTGAAGGAAACAATGTTGAATAATGTAAAAAAAAAAAAAAAAAGAGAAAAAGAAAAAGAAAAAAGAAAATACATCATTATTTTTGGTAAAATTTATTTTTTAAGTATAATGTTAATATTTAGTCTCCTACCCAAATTAAAAATCCTTTACCAATATAAGATCCTGATTTTAACAACTTTATTGCAAAGGCTAGAGTATATATTGCTAGTGGAAAATTAATGAATTTCCTTTAAGCATTCTGAAACTGAAAGATTACACATAGGGAGATCAAAATGCCATTGATCTCTTTTGGACTTAGCCAAAAAACTAAGGAAAAAAGGGGGAGAAAATAAATTCTCTAGATTGAAACAATTTATTCAAGAAATGCCAATCAGATTTTCTAAGCACCCTTTAGCAAATCAACCACCTTCTTCCACAAGTCTGGGCTCGATATCTCCCCCCACCATCTCCCCACATTTTTTCTTGAAGTGAACAAATTACCCTTATCAGTGCCATTGACCAAGTACTGAGTGTTGGGCAAGTGTGAAAGATCGGCCAAAGAAAATTCATCTCCAACCAAGAACCGAGCATCCCTGAGCCTCTTTTCATAGATGTCAAGCACTTTCGATAGCTTCTCTTCATTCTGCCTGATCACTACTTTGTCTTGCTTGATATTCATTCGAGGCGCGAATGTGAGTTGAAAGACCAAAGTTGAGCTTAGTGGATTGAAGCTCTGCCCTTCTACTTCTATCCACTGATGTATGGATGCTTTTGCTAGGGGGTTTGTTCCGTATAGTCATTTGTTTCCTTTGTCCGCGTACTTGTCACAAACGTAGCAGCATATTGCTCGAGACTTTGTATTACTCACACACAAATTCTCCCAACTTGACTTTTATGTGGTTAAAAAATACCCTCATTAATGAAGGGTAACTTCATTTAGAAATAGTGTCATAAATGTCAAATAGCAAATTTCATTTTGAATTAAAAAAGAAAACTCCAAAAATTTAGGATTTTTTCCCCTTCACGTTAAAAAAAAAAAAAAAAAATTACAGTTAGTACTTATCTCTATAGTTTATCCGTTTTATTTGTTTGAAAAATAAAAATATATATATCTCTAAATTATAATAGATGCAAATGATTAACTTTTGCCTAGAAAAATAGAAGAGCTTCTGTGCATGCACAACGTGCGTGCTTAGAGGCTTGTGTGTATATAAATGTCATTTTCTTGATATTTTATTTTGTCTTTTATTTTTTGTCCTCATCCTTTAGGACAAGTTGTGAATGCTTGTTGACAACAAATAAAAGGCTATAAAAAACGTGTTGAAACGTCCATTCTTATCTCTTCTTCACTTTCTTCTGCCTCTAGCTCTCTCTATACAAAGAAAAAAAAAATAATGGAAATTTCTCTGAACAAAGTTGCCACCTCCGTTCTTTTTGTTATAATGACAACGTTGCGCTATGACGATAAAGCAAGCTTGTTCTAAACCCATAGAACTCTCTGATGATATTGTGCCACGTGTTCTCCCCTTTGAACATCACATAGTGATGCACTATGGTATGTATGTCTACAATAAACTTAATTACCTAAAGATTTTGTTGCCGCAAACACAAATTATATCTCTCTCATTTCATTGCAATAAAGTGTGTATGGTTGTTTAAGTCGTGTAACTTCAGTTTAAAAGCTTCCAACTATGAATTAGCTTATGCCCAAAATCTTAAATCTGAACTAGACAAACTACCGATTGATTAAACTATAAACTAGAATCTAAATTGGTAGCGGCGAAGTCAAAATTTTTTTGAGGTAAAGTTAGTGTTACTAGTTCTAATTTAAATACATTGTTCAAATTATTTTTTATCTATTAGTAATAGTCAGTAACAAACTCTCACTTAAGATTTATTGTGAAGATGTTGTAGACATAGTATTTGTCTAAAATATCAAATTTTCTTCCAACCTTCGTAAACTTGTGCAGGCAAGAATTCTTTTACATGGCTTGGCCCAATACCCCGTGTGAACATTATGAGCCCTGAACAAATCAAAGATGGTTTCACCAAGATAGGTGACTTTAAGAAGCGCAAACCAAATCCACTTGTTAGATTGCTTGTAGTGGGAGTGGTAAACTACAAGGGTGAGAAATGGGCTAAATACAGAAAGATTATCAACCCTGCTTTTCATATAGAGAAGTTGAAGGTTATGTATTACATTTCTTATCTTTTTAAGTCCATGTGGAATCAGTAGTTGTGTCCAAATTAGATTATTGTTATCACTTTAGTAAAAAATGTTGTAGCTTAGTCTGGAACTGCACGATTTATCTGTAAAGTGATATTGTACAAATCACCAAGTTTAACACAAAAACACTTTTGTATTGAACTCCATAGCAAAGTTTCAAATGTCTTTAGCACATGTTAGTGATCATAAAACTTATATGTATAGTCAGGGCGGCTTAACGACTTTGGGGACAGGCAAAAAATTTAAGTGGGGCATTTTAATATTTAAATAATAATTAAATAATATATATTGAATTTTTTTATTTAAAATGATATTAATCACTAAAATACAAATGAGTTGATATGATATATGTCAAGTAATTAATTGGTAAGATAACGTATAATAATTGATAAAGTAAAAATTTTGCATAAAAAAAGTAAAAAATATAGTGTGTGTGACATTGAGTGTGGGTGTGAGTGGGTTAGTGTGTGGCCGTGTGGCGTGTGGGGGGCCAGTTGTGAATTTCGAACTATGGGCTTATGGCCTTGTGCAATGTGTAGTGATGTGGCCTATGGGTAGACTATGCAGTGTAGTGGGCTATGTAAGACTAGCGTGTTGTCCTATTAATCAAGCTGATTAAAAAAATATAATTTAAAATATTTAATTGAATAAAAAACAAACTCTTCAATCTTAAATATAGAAAAGACAGAGAGGGAGAGGGCCAAAAGGGTTACCTTTGCTATGCCCACACCGCCCCTCTTCAATCTTGAATCTACTGTGAAGGGCTTTGAACAAAGAATGATTTAAAGCTATTACAAGAATGACTGAGCTTATAGAAAAATATCAAGAATCAAGATGAAGAAAAGAAAGGTAAGAATATAGATGGATAGGCAGAGAGATAGAGAGATGAGAGATTTTTTCTTTTGTTTTAGAAATTTGTAATCTCTATTTCAACATATTTTAAGACAATTACGTTGTATTATTAAAGCTGGTCCATCTTCGACATTCACATGATAGACTCAGAGAGATTGCCAGAGACCTGGGCTTTGATGCAGTCGGGTTACTTTGCACTCATGCTCATGATGACCCGATTCTCCGTACTGGTTTTGGGAGATTGTGCCAGGCCTTATCTGATCGCTTGGGCCATGTTTGACTTGCTGGTGTTCTTTTCTGCTTATTTTGTTTTTGCACATGAGCTATGTAGTTAGTATCCCACCATGTATGGAAAGGTCCTTCGTAAATTGCTAGGCAATTGAGTAAGGCCTTCCTCCTTTTTTGTTTGAGTTCTTAAAGCATAGTCTAGTCTGTTAGGCGTGCTTAGAAACTGAGAGATGGTGGAGAGAGATGTTTATGATGATATTCATAAGACATATTTATGAGATGAGATCTCATGTTTTGGTATCAGAATTTATGAAAGAAACAGAATGGCACAATATAGGCATGTTAATGAATATGTAGGCAAATGCTTTGAAAATGCAAGATTTTTACAGAACCAACTACCCAATTCCCCAAAGGCACAAAAGCCTCTCATCACTTTATTAAAATGTTCTCACATGCTTACTCGATTCCTCTCTTACTTAATAAAGCATGTCTTATTGAACATAAGCAAAAATGACATTGAAACCTTGAGAGATGCAAAAGAGTGGAAGATGCTAATTTTGAAAAGAATGTTAGTTTATATTGAAAAAGAAATTGCTCAAAACTTCACAATGAAGATCATAATGGGTAAATTTTTATTATATGAAAGACTATCATGCGATCATAAATTTAATGGAAGATGCTAAATCTTTTTTTGAATATTTGTTATATATTTATATGTAGCAAATTAAAAAAAAAAAAAAATCTTGCACACTCAGTATTATATGAGAGTTTAGAAAGATGTAAAACTCCCATATAAGATAATTTTGTTGATGTGTAACTTTTGTGCTTGTGTGTGTGTGCGTATATATAAGATAAGTTAAAAATTTGACAGAATTTCATTCTATTTATGATTGGGTTAACCTTAAAAATAGTTTTTGAACCTGATTTATAATACTTGAATATTCTTTCTGATTCAAACTTTTATAAACACTTTGTAAATATTTTTTGGAAATTAATTGCAATTTTCTCCCAAATTTTTTTGAGTAATTGGAAAACTTGTAAGGTTACTTTGTCGATGTTAGGTTCTAAAGCTTTAGGATTTTATGTATTTAGAACTCTAATGTGTAATATTGGCAAACCATGATCAAAACAATATGTTTAGTCTTGTTTAGGCTTGCTCAAAGTTGATTAAATATTGTAAAGTTGGAATCGAGTGGCTGCAGATGTATTGGAGCATTTCTACCTGGCTCGATCGATCGAAGGATAGACTCGATCGATCGAATCTCGGGTCAGATGCGTTTTCTGCAGAGTTCCAGCTCAGCCCAAACTCTATTTAAACGTCTTGGGGTTCAAGTAAAACTCTCCTATATATGAGGAAAACCCTAGAACATTTTTTGAGACTTTTGAGAGAGAGTTTAGAGTGCCTCTTGTGCCTCCTTTTTTTTTTAGGGTTTTGTACCCAAACCTCTCTAAGTCTTTGTTGCTCATATTTGCTGTTTATGTGAATCTCTTGTGAGATCTTTGAGGAGTTTTCCTTCACATAAACTTAGGGTTTTCAAGGTAGAGATTATTTCAACATCTTGATGATCAACAAGGTTGCTGCCATTAAAGCTTAAAGAAAAACAAGCGTGGGTGCTTGTACTTGATTGAAGAGTCCAAGAAAGAAGGAGTCCGTGGATTCGGAGCTTGCACGTGGTCGTGTCAGTAAGTTCTACTGGTGGGTAGCATTAGGAAGTCGAGCGGGGAGCTTGTAGTCCTTTTGTATGAACTTCGATTCTTTCATAGTGGATTCAGGTTTGCCTTGAGAATCGGTGGGTAAAATCCTCCCCAGGTTTTTCCTTGTGGTTTCCTGGGTGATCATATTTTGTGTTCTTTATTATTTCCGCTGCTTTATATGTTTTATATGCATGATATGATTATTTGATTGTTTTAACCTAAAATTGTTTAATTTGACTAAGTAACAACTTGGCTAATTAATCTAGGCTACGCAATCTGGTTGTTTGTAAGGGGTCTAAAACCAAACAAGTGGTATCAGAGCGGGTAGCTCTTCTTGTTGTAGATCTTTTGATCTAAGAGCTGATCCTTGACCCCCTGTTGTCATGGATAATTTGAAGTGTCTTTCTGCTCATGTTTATGATGTTTTGAATAAAAAGGACACTATTGCTTCTGTTGATTTTTTTTATGCTTTTGAAACTCTTCGTAAGGAATTATCTAAATATTTGAAAATTGCTAAGAAATTTAAAGAAGAGTTAAAATTGGCTAATCTTGAAAAAGAGGAATTGCTTGTTAGATTAGATGAATCTAATAAAAAGAATTAATTTTTGAGAAATCAAATTTCCTCTCAAGATGAGAAGATGAAAAGCTTGGAACAAGAGTTAGTTGAATCTAAAGCTAAAATTGAAAATTTGACTAGTTCTAAGCCTGCTGATGATAACAGAAGTGTTTCTGTTTCTCTTAAGCCTAAAACTGAGAAAGTTTATATCCCTCCTTTTAAGAGGAATAATAAAGAAAAGGCTTATTTTTCTAGGTTAGACAAAGGTAAAAGTTCTGATGTAGACGCTGATGTTTCTAAATCTAAGTCTAAACCTACTGTTAGAGAGCATAATAAATCTGTTTTTGTGCCTACCTGTCACCTTTGTGGTGTTGTTGGTCATATTAGACCAAATTGTTCTTTGTTGAGACAAAAACTGAAATCTAAGACTAGACTTGCTGTTAGGAATACTGATATTCCTAAATTTGTTCCTGTTTGTCACTTTTGTGGTGTCCGTGGTCACATTCGTCCTAATTGTCATAAATTGAAACCTAAGCATTCTGTATGTCAATCTAGGATATGTGATGATATTTCTCATGCCATAAGTCCATATAAATTGTTTCATATTCTTTTGAAGAATTTGAGCTTGTTGGCTTGTGAAAGGAATTTGCAGGATTTCAGTCTCTCTTAGAAGATTGGTGTAATTCCTCAAATACACTCTGCTTCTCATGGATTTTCACCTATAAAGCTAAAGACTCGTGCTATATGGGTGAGAAAAGATCCTTTAAGGTGAGTGTTGCTGACTTGTCCCTGTTTTAATTCTTTCAATTAATTGTGGACATGTCTTGTTTCTGTTTTTGGTTGTTTTGTTTTTTCTAGTTTTTTTTATTAAAAAAAAATCCAAAAACATTGAAAATTTTCAAAAAGACAAAAATATTTTATTTTGTGTCTTGTTTTATTTTTCTTGAGGATTACATGAGTTTTGATATCTCTCTTGATTTAGAACATGCTTGACATTGTGGAGATACTTGAATAGTTTGTGCTAAGCTATTTTTGATTTTGTGTGAGGATGTACTAGTTTGTACATGTACTCATGGGTTAATTAAGAAATTGATATTTTTTATTTGTGTACCCTCTATAGTTTAGTTAAGCACTGTCATGCATTGTATTTGCATTGATTATTTAGTACAATGTGTGTTTTTTGTTTTTTGTCATAAATTTTTTCAAAATCTCAACAAGTGGTTATAACGTTTGTTAAAACCAAAAAGATTTTTGTGTTTTGTATTATAGATCTTGGATTTATAATCAAGAATTGGCCATATTATTTTTACATAACATGTTTATGTACCTTATTTAGCTTGGATGAGCTTATTCATTGCACTTTACTAGTTAAAGCTTTGTAGTGCATGTTGTGTGGGAAAGATGTGTGTGGTTTTTAATCACTTTGTCTTAATCATGAAGTCATATGTTATTTGATTGTCGGACTTGATTCTTTTGAGAAAGGCATAAATAACCATCTCACCACTATTCATTAGCCAATCATGAACACCTTAGTGCATATCATTTTGTGCTCGAGAAAGTGTAGCACATACACAAAAAGAAAATAAGGTGTAGCCTCAATTAAATTAAAACTGATGTGTACTATTAGGCTTATGCCAATTCACTTAATTCAAATCGGTGTGTACTATTAGGCTTGATGCCAATTCACATAAATAAGTGGCAAAAATACAAGAAACTTACATGATTGCAAACTTTTGTTCTGGGAGATGTGAGAGTTATATGATGTAACTCTTTAGGTGATAGTCTCTTTTAAATTCTATGTGATGAATTTTGTAGACTTTGTGATTGATTACTATTCACATATTACCTCATATGTATCTCAAGCTTTTGCTAGTTGCACACACTACACAAGTTACTCTTTGCTAAACTTGGTACATTATATTGTGTGTGATTTTGTTGTGGCCATCCAAGATTAAAAGTTCCTTGATTTTAATGCAAAATGTGTTTCAAATTTGAAAATTTTGAAAATATCTTGAGATTTGTGCACAACATATTTGTTGCTTAAGAAAATTTCAATGGGAGAATGATTGAAACTTTTTTTGAGAAAATTGGGTTTAAAATTTGGGTTTTTGAAAAAGCATTCCATCTCATACTCATGCATTTTACTTTCGTTGTTTAATGCTTTGAGGAGTTGTTTTCAAAATTAGGTTTGTGTTTTTCAAAGCTGTGTTTTTTCTCAAAAATTTTGTGAGCCTCTGCCTAGTTCGATCGATCCATTCTGATTTTCGATCGATCGAAAAAGTGCTTTAATTTGTTTAAAAATGACTGTTTCATTCGATCGATCGAATGTATTTTTCGATCAATCAAAAGTCGCAAATCAGGTTTTTAAAAAAGGGTTTGTTCTTGATCCGAATTGGGGCTTTTGTGAAATTGAGTTGAATTTGATGAAATTGGTTTGTTGTTTGGATGTAATTAAGCATTATACTCTGTGAGTTGTGTTATGTGATGCTCAATTCATCAATTTGTTTAAAAAATTCAACAAGTGGTTTTCAAATTTTTGGGGTTTTTGTTAGAAACTCTATGCTCAAACCAATTTTGTCAATTTGATCTCAATTGAACTTAATATTTTACTGCATTAGTACATGCCTCATGGCATTGTATTTGTTCATGCATTATATAGATTTTTATTCTATAGTGTTTTTGTGCTAACTTGCAGTCTACCCTTGGTTTGTGTTTAAGATTCACATGCATTGCATTGATTTCTGTATCCATCTTGCAATTTTGCAGTCATATCTCTCATTGTTTTCACACATAGCATGCATACACTTTGCTACATTGGGTACTCAACTTGATCAAAAAAATTGATTGATTAATTTTTGAGCTATGTACTTTCTAGTATATGCCTTTTTTATGTGTGAACTGTAGAAAATATTTTTCTTAAGAGATATGATAGATAATCAATGTGCAAATATTTTCTCTACTTATGCAATTGTTTATGGGTCACATAATGCCATGTTTGCATTTTATTGAAAGAGAGAATATTTTTTCTTCATGTGTATCCTCACCTTAGTTTTTAACTTTGGTTTGTGTGTTTTTAACTTTGGTCCTGCTGGTGAAGATGTTCCTGATCCTGCTGGTGCTGCTGCTGCTGTTGTTCCCCACCCCCTTTATTTTTCTCCAAAACTGTTTTTCCCACAACTTGTTTTGTTTTTCCTATTTTTATAGGGGGAGAAAAGTTTTTTTTTAACTTGTGTTGTCATAGGGGGAGCTGTCTCTATTTTCTATAGAGTTGAATTGTTTTGTATTCCTCTTTGATTCTCTATTATCTCTTATCCTTTATTGCGTATGTTGACTGTTTACTCTTTGTATGAGTTGTTTTTGTCAATACGTGACAAAAAGGGGGAGAAATTATTGATTTATGGGAATCATGTTTGTCTTGTTTAGGGGAGTTGAAAGTATTTTTATTTTTGTTTACTTGTATTTTCCATACATACGTTTATGCATTTTGTTTAGTGTTTCAGGAATACACAGGTGGATTCGATTTAGCTGCTGTCTACACTTGCAACTGATGGATAGTAGTTAGGATTGAATTTGGTTTATGAGCATTACCTTTTGTAAAAGGCTTTTTATTGTAAACTTTGAGCTTTTAGTTTGTGTTTTGTCACGGATTGCCAAATGGGGAGTTTGTTAGGTTCTAAAGATTTAGGATTTTATGTATTTAGAACTCTAATGTGTAATATTGGCAAACCATGATCAAAACAATATGTTTAGTCTTGTTTAGGCTTGCTCAAAGTTGATTAAATATTGTAAGTTGGAATCGAGTGGCTGCAGATGTATTGGAGCATTTCTACCTGGCTCGATCGATCGAAGGATAGACTCGATTGATCGAATCTCAGGTCAGATGCGTTTTCTGCAGAATTCCAACTCAGCCCAAACTCTATTTAAACGTCTTGGCATTGTATTTGTTCTTTGTTAAGGCAAAAACTGAAATCTGAGACTAGACTTGCTGTTAGGAATACTGATATTCCTAAATTTGTTCCTGTTTGTCACTTTTGTGGTGTCCGTGGTCACATTCGTCCTAATTGTCATAAATTAAAACCTAAGCATTCTGTATGTCAATCTAGGATATGTGATGATATTTCTCATGCCATAAGTCCATATAAATTGTTTCATATTATTTTGAAGAATTTGAGCTTGTTGGCTTGTGAAAGGAATTTGCAGGATTTCAGTCTCTCTCAGAAAATTGGTGTAATTCCTCAAATACACTTTACTTCTCATGGATTTTCACCTACAAAGCCGAAGTCTCGTGCTATATGGGTGAGAAAAGATCCTTTAAGGTGAGTGTTGTTGACTTGTCCATGTTTTAATTCTTTCTATTGTTTGTGGACATGTCTTGTTTTTGTTTTTGGTTGTTTTGTTTTTTTCTAGGTTGTTTTTTTTATTAAAAAAAAATCCAAAAACATTGAAAATTTTCAAAAAGATAAAAATATTTTATTTTGTGTCTTGTTTTATTTTTCTTGAGGATTACATGAGTTTTAATATCTCTCTTGATTTAGAACATGCTTGACATTGTGATGAAACTTGAATAGCATGTGTTATAAATGTGCTAAGCTAGTTTTGACTTTATGTACTAGTTTGTACATGTACTCATGGGTTAATTAAGAAATTGATATTTCTTGTTTATGTACCCTCTATAGCTTAGTTAAGCACTGTCATGCATTGCATTTGCATTGATCTTTTAGCACAATGTGTGTTTTTTGTTTTTTGTCATAAATTTTTTTCAAAATCTCAACAACTGGTTATAACGTTTGTTAAAACCAAAAAGATTTTTGTGTTTTGTATTAAAGATCTTGGATTTATAATCCAGGATTGGCCATATTATCTTTACATAACATGTTTATGTATCTTATTTAGCTTGGATGAGCTTATTTTATTGCACTCTACTAGTTTAAGTTATGTAGTGCATGTTGTGTGGGAAGATGTTTATAGTTTTTGATCACTTTGTCTTGATCTTGAAGTCACATGCCTTTGACTGTCGGACTTGATCCTTTTGAGAAAGGCATAAATAATCATCTCACCACTATTCACTAGCCAATCATGAACACCTTAGTGCATATCATAAGATTTTGTGCTCGAGAAAGTGTAGCACATGCACAAAAAGAACATAAGGTGTAGCCTCAATTAAATTAAAACTGGTGTGTACTATTAGGCTTGATGCCAATTCACTTAATTCAAACCGGTGTGTACTATTAGGCTTGATGCCAATTCATATAAATAAGAGGCAAAAATTCAAGAAACTTACATGATTGCAAGCTTTTGTTCTAGGAGATGTGAGAGTTATAGGATGTAACTCTTTTGGTGATAGTCTCTTTTAAATTCTATGTGATGAATTTTGTAGACTTTGTGATTGATTACTATTCACATATCACCTCACATGTATCTCAAGCTTTTGCTAGTTGCACACACTACACAAGTTACTCTTTGCTAAACTTGGTACATTATATTGTGTGTGATTTTGTTATGGCCATCCAAGATTAAAAGTTCCTTGATTTTAATGCAAAATGTGTTTCAAGTTTGAAAATTTTGAAAATATCTTGAGATTTGTGCACAGCATATTTGTTGCTTAAGAAAATTCAATGGGAAAATGATTGAAACTTGTTTTTCTGAGAAAATTGGGTTTAAAATTTGGGTTTTTGAAAAAGCATTCCATCTCATACTTATGCTTTTTGCTTTCGTTGTTTAATGCTTTGAAGAGTTGTTTTCAAAATTAGGTTTGTGTTTTTCAAAACTGTTTTTTTTTTCTTTCTCAAAAATTTTGTGAGCCTCTGCCCATTTCGATCGATCCAGTGTAATTTTCGATCGATCGAAAAAGTGTCCTAGATTATTCTAAAATGACTGGAACATTCGATCGATTGAATGTAATTTTCGATCGATCGAAGATCGTGGAGAAACTTTTTAAAAAGATCAAATCTGAATTTTTCAAAATACCTTTTCAAACTTTTCAAAAAAAAATTTCTCTCTCCGACGAGGCAAGCTCAATAGTTCAGATTTTTGTCGTTTTCCTCCAGATTTTTTGCAAGAAATCTCTTTCCTCAAGCCGGTAAGACTCTTTTGCCCTTCTTTTTCAACTTATTTTCAAGTTTTCATGCATTTTTTCATGCATTTAAGGGAGATTTTCAGAACTTTTTCTTTTTGGGATTTGTGTTGATTCAAACCAAATTTTGTGTAAATGATCAATGGGTTTTTGTGGGGACACACTATAAACATGTTCTTAATAGTTTAATTTGATCAATTTTGGGTTTGATGAAAAATTGAAAATTCTAGGGTTCCTAATTGATTCGATTTGGGGCTTTTTGTTCAATTGAGTTTAATTGATGAAATTAGTTATTCTAATCTGTTTTCAACATTGTGTAATGATTAATTCATCAATTTGTTGCAAAATTTTCAAGTGGTTTTCAAATTTTTAGGGTTTTTGTTAAGAAACTCTATGTTCGAGCCAATTTTGTGTAATTGAACTTAATTTGAATTGTGTTTACTGCATTAGTTCATGCATCACAATATTGCATTTGTTCATGCATCATATAGATTTTTTATTCTATTGTTTTTGTGCTAACTTACAGTCTGCCCTTAGTTTTGTTTTCTTGTGTTCTTTTGGTTTTCTCCTTGTGTCTCTGTCCTTTCCTTAGCATCATGCCTAGGAAGACTAGAGCCCGTAGGACTATTCCTTCCCCTTCTCCTTCCCCCCCTTCCTTTGACCGAGATAGGTTTCCGAGTGAGAAAAACCAAAAGGTTTATGAGACTCTAAACCTTAAGAGAAAATTTTGGGCTGAGCGTTCTGTCATACTAGATGAGCTTGATCCTGCCATCAGGGCAAACTTTGAGCGTCGGGGATGGTTGCCTTTGTTAGATGTGTCTGATCCTCCTCCTCCGGCTATCTTGATTAGAGAGTTCTTCTCGAACATCTCTATCCGCATCTATGATTCCAACACTCTTGTTAGGAGTTGGATACGAGGTGTAAAGTACTCCATTACTCCTCAGGTAGTGGCTGATGCTCTTGGGGTACCTTTGGTTCGTCATCCTGTCTATCCTTATGCTGAGCCTCCTGAGCTGAGCGATGTTTTGTCTTACATCACTGGGACTACTGTCTAGTGGGGTTCTGATCCTAGGATCACTTCTGCTGAGCTCTCCGGGTTACACTATCTATTCTTTAGGATAGCTTGTCATTCCATCTGGCCCATCTCTCATGTTCACACCATTCCTCTCGAGAGGTGTGTATTTTTGTACGCTCTAGTGACTGATGCTCCTATTAGTTTTCCTCATCTCTTTCTTTGTTCTTTGAACGAAGTTTATAGGAGTTCATCTACTTCTCATGCCCTTGTTCATCCTATTTTCATTCATAGGATTTTGCTTTATCTTGATATTAGTGGCTTCCCTTCATCTGAGCCTGTTCATGTTATAGGTCTTATAGGTGCATCTTTTCTTAAACAGAGGGCCGCTCATCTTCGAGCTGGTTCTAAACACCCTAGGTCTGAGCCGTCTAGTAGTGCTCCTCCTCCTCCACCTTCTTCTTTTACAGGTCCTGCTGGTACGGATATTCTTGATCCTGATGTGGCTGCTGCTGCTGCTGTTCCTCCACCTCCTTCGGATGACTTCGATGTTTGTCGTACCCTGGAGACTGTCATGACCGTTCAGGCGGCTCATGGTCAGATTTTGGTGGATTTGCTAGATGAGATGCGAGCTCTGCGAGCCGACTTTGCGCGTCTTCATTCACCCTCACCACCTCCTTTTGATGGCGACTTGTGATTGCCCTTTGGCATTCCGTCACAAAAAGGGGGAGTGGATATTTTGACTTGTTGAGGAGTTTTTTGTAGTTAGGGGGAGATTTTTTGTTAGCATGAGATTGCTTTTGTTAGTTTGTGGAGTTTATTAGATTGTATCTAGGTGCTTCACTTTGTATATCATTTTTGGGGATATTCATGTTAGGGGGAGTAACATTGATTGATATATTGATATACATGTTTTTTTTATTTGATTCTTGTTATCTTATGATTCACTGCTTATTGATTTATATTTATGAGTTGTTCATTGATATATATCTTTATTTTGTGTTGTGTGAATCTTACAAGAATGTTATACCTGTTTATATACTATTTTTTGTCACACATGCGTTTATGCGTTTGTTGAGTATTTCAGGAATATACAGGTTGATTCAACAAAGCCGCTGTCTACACTTGCATCCGATGGATAGTAGTTAGGGTTGAATTTGAGTTTATGAGCATTATTTTGTAAAAGGCTTTTTACTTGTAAACTTTGAGTTTTTAATTTTTGTTTTGTCACAGATTGCCAAAGGGGGAGTTTGTTAGGTTCTAAAGGTTTAGGAATTTATGTATTTAGAACTTTAATTTGTAATGTTGGCAAAACATGATCAAAACAATGTACTTAGTCCTGTTTAGGCTTGCTCAAAGTTGATAAAATATTGTAAAGTTGGAATCGAGTGACTGCAGATGCATTGGGGCATTTCGGCCTGGCTCGATCGATCGAAAATCGGCCCAGATGCGTTTTCTGCAGAATTTCCAACTCAGTTCTAACTCTTTAAATGTTTATGATTTTATGTTTTTGCACTAGGTATATAAGGCAAACCCTAGCCACGTTTTTAAGAGTTGTACAAGTTGTATTGTTGCTCATACATTGCAGTTTTGTGTAAATCTCTTGTGAGATCTAGAGGAGCTTTCCTTTATACAAAGCTTAGGGTTTTCAAAATTGAGATTACTTCAACATCTTGATGATCAACTTGGTTACTGCCATTGGAGCTTAAAGATAAACAAGCGGGGAGCTTGTAGCTGATTGAGGAATTCAAGAAAGAAGTAGTCCGTGGATTCGGAGCCTGCGCGTGGTCGTGTCAGGAAGTTTTACTGGTGGGTAGCATTAGGAAGTCAAGCGGGGAGCTTGTAAGTCCTTTTGTAAGAACTTCAATTCTTTCTTAGTGAATTCCGTTTTGCCTTGAGGATCGATGGGTCAAATCCTACCCAGGTTTTTCCGTGTGGTTTCTTGGGTGATCATATCACTGTGTTATTTATTATTCCGTTGCATTATATTTTTGATATGATTATTTGATTGCTTTAACCTAGAATTGCTTAATTTGACTAAGTAACAACTTGGCTAATTAACTAGGCTACGCAATCCAATTGTTTGTTTGTAAGGGGTCTAAAATCCAACAAGAATTGATTAAATATTGTAAAGTTAGAATCGAGTGGCTGTAGATGTATTGGAGCATTTCTACCTGGCTCGATCGATCGAAGGATAGACTCGATCGATCGAATCTCGAGTCAGATGCGTTTTCTGCAGAGTTCCAGCTCAGCCCAAACTCTATTTAAACGTCTTGGGGTTCAAGTAAAACACTCCTATATATAAGGAAAACCCTAGAACATTTTTTGAGACTTTTGAGAGAGAGTTTAGAGTGCCTCTTGTGCCTCCTTTTATTTTTAGGGTTTTGTACCCAAACCTCTCTAAGTCTTTGTTGCTCATATTTGCTGTTTATGTGAATCTCTTGTGAGATCTTTGAGGAGCTTTCCTTCACATAAACTTAGGGTTTTCAAGGTAGAGATTATTTCAACATCTTGATGATCAACAAGGTTGCTGCCATTGAAGCTTAAAGAAAAACAAGCGTGGGTGCTTGTACTTGATTGAAGAGTCCAAGAAAGAAGAAGTCCGCGGATTTGGAGCTTGCACGTGGTCGTGTCAGTAAGTTCTACTGGTGAGTAGCATTAGGAAGTCGAGCGGGGAGCTTGTAGTCCTTTTGTATGAACTTCGATTCTTTCATAGTGGATTCAGGTTTGCCTTGAGGATCGGTGGGTAAAGTCCTCCCCAGGTTTTTCTGTGTGGTTTCCTGGGTGATCATATCTTGTGTTCTTTATTATTTCTGCTGTTTTATATGTTTTATATGCATGATATGATTATTTGATTGTTTTAACCTAGAATTGTTTAATTTGAATAAGTAACAACTTGGCTAATTAATCTAGGCTACGCAATCTGGTTGTTTGTAAGGGGTCTAAAACCGAACAGTCGATATGAATATTTTTCCAAAAATTGGGAGTTTAGACATGTTTTTGTAGTCGCTATATATATTTATATATATATATATATATATATATATATATTGTTGTGGCCCTTGTATCTCTTGAGAAAGTATTTGATAATGGAGCTTGAGACTTGAGAGTATTGCTTATGTGGATTTTAAAGGTTATCGTACAGTTCCTTCTAAAAATGATCATCTTTGTGATGGATCTACCTTTGTCTTCATAATTAGCATTAATTTTGAAAATTAATGGCTTCCTTCACCTTAATTTTGAAAATTCTCTTCTAATATGAAATGTCTTGAATTAACTTGAGAGTAGTTGGAATGTGGATTTGTATACTTTACACAGGTTTTTAAAGCCATTTTTTAAACCCTTCCTTAAGAATGAATGGACATAATTTTGTCTTCGCGATAAATGTTAAATTTCTAAATCCATAACTTCTTTGGTTTTAATTATTGGCCTTTTCTTACCATTTTGAAAAGTTTTTTTTTTCCTTTTTTTGACAAACTGGTGGGAAATTTAGACCCTCGTGGGAAGTTTTTTTTCCTTTTTTTGTCAATTATGATCTTCTAGACAAATTGTTTAAGTTGTTTTATTAGAGATTAATTATGTTGAACGATTAGCTTTTGT
Organism: Quercus glauca; assembly: GCA_023736055.1. Lineage (NCBI taxonomy): Eukaryota > Viridiplantae > Streptophyta > Magnoliopsida > Fagales > Fagaceae > Quercus > Quercus glauca. The sequence continues at coordinate 24,816,930 of CM043323.1, read as the reverse complement.
TTAAAAGAGATTAGTTAATGAAGTTTTTATATAAAACTGGATCACTTTTAGAGAATTATTATTGAATTCTAGTATTTTAATGCACACTTGTAAGGTGAAGTTTTATGGGCGGTGGTCGTTGTCACGTCTAACTCATACACTGATCAGTTTGAGGAAGTTACTAAAATTTCACCCTCAAATATGAAGTGTCCATTTCAAAAGTGAATTGAGAGACACTTAGATATTCATAAGGTTTTCGTCTATGGCCATTCTCGTTAATTACTTAAAGAAAAATAATAGAAAAAGAAACTAAGAGAGAGAGAGGGACACTATCCTTTTTTGATTCATCCTATTTTTTTTATCAACTGCCAAATGAAATGTAAGACACCCATCATCTTATTGTTTTTTATCCCCATTATTTTTCTCTCTTTGGTCACAAGCTCCTATAGGATGATCCAAAGAATTACTTACTTTGAAGAGCTTCATTTCGTTTTAAGCCGTCCTTTGAACACATCTCCTTTTTTGTGGATATTCTAAATAACTTCTATTGTAAACACTGTCTCTATTTTTTCTTTCTATGGAGTCTTATCATTTTTCTTTGTGTTTGTACTCCGAAATTGAGAGAAATTCTGTCTTTGTAAAGTTAAACTTACTTGGCATTATCATATAAATTTACATTGTAGACACATGAAAAGTGACAAATATTGTAAACATTTGCAAAAAATGTACAATATTTACCTCATTCAGCAAAACATTTGTCATTTTTTGTTTGTCTAAAATGGAATTTTAGATTACAAGTACAATGTAATCATATATGTATATACTTTCTTATCACTCAACAGTATAAATCAACAAAGTGGATTTATTCAGTAGCCCATATCCGGAGTATCTCAATCATCCTCACTGTTGCATAATCAAAATTTTGTTTTTACAGTATTATTTCTTTATCACTGATTTCTATCACACAACCATTTTTGTGGCAATGGCAATTCTGGCACCGTCACCCACTTCTCTTTTGTTCAAAGTTAGGAGGTGTGAACCACAACTAATAGCTCCAGCCAAGCCAACTCCCCACGAATTTAAACCACTTTCCGACGTTGATGATGTGGAACGATGTCAAATTCCTGTCATACAGTTTTATTGCTTTGATCACTCAATGCAAGGGAAAGACCCTGTAATTGTCATCAGAGAAGCACTAGCACAAAGTGTTTTATTACCCATTAGCAGCTAGGCTTAGGGAAGGGCCAGACTCAAAGTTCATCGTAGAATGTACAGGTGAGGGTGCCATATTTATTGAGGCCGATGCTGATGTTACACTAGACCACTTTGGTGATGCACCCCATCCTCCCTTCTCGTTTATAGATGAGCTACTCTTCGATGTTCCTGGCTCTGGAGAAATGCTTAATTGAGCATTGTTGCTTATTCAGGTAATGTATGCTTGAGGTTCCATACATTTTAACAATAACAGTTCAACCGAAGTGATTTGATCTCTTATTCATCGTTTTGTGTAGATGCCAAACTTAGTTTTATTCGAGTAAACATACAATACCACTAAAGTGCAGAAGTTTTATTTTTGCCTTACGTTTCAACCATGTCATGACCGATGGAATAGGAATAGTTCAATTCATGAATGCCTTGGGTGAAATAGCACAAGGTGCAACTGCCTCTTCCATTCTAACTGTGTGGCAAAGGGAGCTCCTCAATGCCAGAGACCCCCCAAGAGTAACATGCACACATCATGAATTTGATGAAGTAGCCGACACAAATGACGGCTTGTCCAACGCTTCCAATGGCATGACTTGCTGCTCTTTCTTTTTTGGCTCAACACAAATATCCACTACTCGAAAATTTATCCCTCACCATTTGCAAAAATGTTCAAGATCTGAAATATTAACAGCGTGCCTGTGGCGGTGTCAAACAATTGCACTTCAACTAAACCCAGAGGATGATGTGCGCTTAATTTGTATTGTTAATGTACGAGATAGATTTTGTCCCCCATTACCAGCAGGATACTATGGCAATGCAATTGTAGCCTTAGCAATTCTAACTACTGCTGGGAAGCTTTGTCAGAATTCTATAGAATACGCTTTAGATTTGGTGAAAACAGCAAAGGCTAATGTCTCTGAGGAATATGCACGATCCCTTATAGATTTGATGGTGATTAAATCCCGACCAAGGCTTCCCATGGTGAGGTCTTTATATTGTTTCAGACTTCGCAAGTGTGAGATCCAGAGATGTGAACTTTGGTTGGGGAAAAGCTGTTTATGGGGGATTAGCCAAGGTTTTCCCAGAGCCTAATGAAGAGCCTATAAATTTTTACATTCCATTGAAGAATTGTAAAGGGGACAATGGGATCCTGGTGCCAGTTTACTTGCAAAGCCTAGCCATGGAAAGATTCTTGAAGGAGCTGCATTGCATGTTAAAAGATCGATCAGATTGCAATCCAATGTCCAATTTGATCATATCTTCCTTGTAGTATGTATGTGTGTACTTCTATAGAGTTCATTGAATGGTAGGATATTGCAGCAAGTATTGTACCAGAAGTATGCATTGTTGGGAATATTACACAAAGTAATAATGGAAGAAGAAGATTAAAAGAAAAGACAAAAAGAAAGTAGATAACTTTGAGGTACTATATCGTTTTCCTTAGATAATATTTGCCCTCACACTTTTGTTGCTAAAGGGTTATCGCAAATTTGTCTCTAGGATACATTCAAGATGTTGGGTTCTACAGATAGCAATTATGGAGAATGACCACAAGATTTCTTGTGTTTCCCTCCAACTTTTGATTTTGTGAAAATTAATTTTTTAAGAGAACATAAGCCTTTATTTATACCCATAGGATTATGTTTCATGAAAAGGCACATATGGAGAGTTAATTATTTCATGAAACCTCGTTATGTTTCATGAAAATGCACGTATGGAGAGTTAGTTACTTTTTCATAAAGCAGCTAACAAAGATTGAAACCTCTTCAATCATTCTTAATAGTCACCAGAAAATTCTAGAAAATTCCAAAAAATTCAGATTTAAAATTTTCACTTAGAAAATTCCAAAACTTAAATTTTCACTTTATGAAACCATATTCTCCAAACTCAACCATCATTATTACAACATATCCTTATATATACCTATATATACAACAATCTCCCACTAGGTTGTAATAATATATTACTCACTTGATTGATATCCTATCATGCATAATGGAAGGTGTCTTTCAACTTAAACCTCCCTTTAGTGTAATTGCTCAAGAAATCAACAAAATTAATGGTGGCTTGATACTTAAACCGAAACTCTTATGTGTTGAAATCGGAAACAACACACACATGAGAACATCCACAACACATTTAGAAATTCACTGTTGTTAGCACTATTATGGCCTTGTGTTCTTCCCGATTTAGTGAACATGTACAAGAGAAAACCCTTTTACTCTTGCTAGAAGCGGCACCACTCCTATGTTCACAAAGGTGAAGTTCATTCTTATGTCCCTGTTACACAGACATTTATTCTTTATGAATTTCATTAAGAGTGTAAAACCCATCATCAATTACATCGTAACAATCTGCACTAATCCATCCTAAATGAGACACAAAATTAGTGCTCTTACTAACCACGTATCAATAGCTTGTTGTTACCCTTTAAACCTTTTTAGATTAAATCAATTCGAGGTTGGGTTCCTATTATTAGTGATTCTCTTAAAAGAAGGGTTTTAGTCTAATTCCAACGGATGTTACCCCAACCATATCTCAAGACACTGCTTTGGTTAAAGGGTCTGTTTTATATATAGAATTACGTAGGCAATGGACTAGTCCAACCACACTTGACCTGCCTTACATGTTCTTGTCTTAGACATTTAAGTCTAAGTTCACATTATATACAACTCATGTATACTATACGCATTGTGGTTTCACAATTACAGTACAAGGAATGGCTTACTATGGTCGTGGCCACGACACTTTATCAAAACCTTAGCCAATTGGTTTCCTTTTCCGTTACCATTGTAATCAATGCTCTCAATTTAATTCTATAGTAGAGTAAGAAATGCACCTTATTTCTTTAATGTTTACACATAGCACCCCCACATGTAGTGATTATCTAATTAGACATAGATATTATCACTCACATCAATAATAGAATTAAACTTGAATATTTTATATTATAAATATTCATCACAATTATGTACTTTCTAGTGATCAATCTCAAGTTTTAGAAATTTTGAAAGTCTACATACTGTGAAGGCAATGTCTAGTTTAGTTCCATACATGATACGCAACATGTAATTAATTCACTAGCAAACTCGAGCTATGCATCCGCCTTTCCAGTAATCTTAATATTGGAATCAAAGTGTCTTTGCCTCTTTAAAGATATTAAAATTTAAGAAGCAAGTTCTCAACACAATGAGATAACACAATTCCAAAAAAAAATGAGAAATTACTAATCTCAACACATTGAGATTACTCAAATCTCAACAAAATGAGATAACATAAATCTCAAAATGAGATTAATATAGTGCACATCTCCATTATATGTTTTTTTTTTTCTTGATTCTCATTCATAAAAGACTTTCATTTAATTAATTAAGGAAGTACAAACTCACAGGTCTTTCAAGCAAACTTCCTTACCAAAATCACTTTTAAGAAAGTCACCTCACATCTATATGATGCATACTCAAATTATATGTGAAGACACAATCCAATATTACATTATTGATCCTTGAATGTTCAATTAATGAATTCACTTGTACTCTCTTTATTTCACAAAGAGGTACTTTCAAAATAGGATCACAATATGTGCTTGTTTAAAATCGAGACATCTACCACGCATGACAGAATTTAATCACAATGAATTTAACATCCCTTGATGTTAATTCTCAATACCTTTATCAACACATTAGCATTCTTATGAGTCCATGACTCGTTTAAGGGTTATACCCCCACACTTTCTTAGATATCAAAATTCCACAATTTGAGTTTCTATACCCCACAATTTGAGTTCTCAACCATTCCAAAATTCACATATATACACACACACTATAATTACATATATCAAAATGTAATAATAGAATATAGTGAACTTTAAAATTATATGAATGGTTTTAAAGATATCAAACTAATAACACAAATAGTTACTAGTGTATAGATATCAAAATCTATCTTTTCCCTTTGTTTCAAACCTTTTATTATTAACTTTAGACCAAAAGATTTTATACCTTATTCAAATACCCACTCACAACAAATTGGTTTTAAAACTAGAGGTAGATCCACTAAGACCCAATTATTGTTAAATAATATCAAGTCTATCTCATCATTAATATCTTTTACAATAGAAAGCTACATCTTTTCAGAAGCACAAAACTTTCTAAAACTTTAGGATCACTTCCCTCTAAGAATACCATGGATATTTAATTAGGACTATACTTTTATTACCTTTAACAAGGTAAACAAGAGCATCACATGAAATAAAATTTGGATTAAAATCCTTTTTTATTTCTCAAACTTTGACTCCACCTTTGTTCACTTAGTGAACCACATTTAAGTTTTTAATATCACTTAATGTGATATTTAACATTAGAGTCAATTATTCGTGTTTAAGTAGGTATCGGGATATCCTTGAAATCATCTTTGAATTTAAACTCAATAAATTCAATATCCTTTGATTTCACTCTTATATCAGATGTTAAGTCTAATAAACTACATACCCTTGAATTTACTCAAAACCTACGTACACACTTTATATAGCTCTTTGACTAATTAGTCCTTTTTGGTTTATCATTTACAAAAGGTTAAACACCCCCACAGTTTAAAATGATAAACATTTGGTCACTTTTTCATTTCATAACATATATGAAATACTTTTAAGATGAAACTCTATTATGCACATAGCATATACTAAGCAAAACTTCTTCCCATTGATCAGATGGGAACTTAGCTCATTGCACTCAAGTTTATGGCATTCACCATACCAAATAGAGTTCTCTCTTTTGACCAAACCATTTTATTAGGGTGTATAAGGGACTCCACTTTGGTGTATTATGACATGTTCCTCACAAAGAATAATATACATTTAGAAATATTCATCATTTCTAGTTAATACACCATTCAATTCAAATCATCATGCTTATGTAAATTATATCATGCTTTGACATAAATTTCAAGAATTTGAAATTTAAAAAGTTTCAATCTAGCATGCCACAAATAAAAATCAACAATATAAGCACAACCAGAAACTTCTTTATTAATAATACTTAGTTTGTACATGCCATCAGTAGCATATCCCTTTCCTACAAATATCCCATTCTTGGACAAGATTAACTTGTCCGATTCAAGTACAGCTTTTACACCACTCTTACATAACAAATTAGCAGACACAAGATTCTTCTTGATATCGGGTACATGAAAAACATTGGTCAAGATCATCATCTTGCCGGAACTCATCTTCACTTCAACGGTGCCCTTTCCAAGAACTTTTGCTTTATTATGGTTGCCCATTAGCACTTGTTGTTCTATGAAAGACTCATCATTAGTCTTGTATTGCTCCTTGTTGTTGCACACATGCACCGTTGCACCCGAATCGAACCACCAATCAAAAGGATTTGCAATCGTAGCCATATAAACGTCAGTGATCATATCAATATGTACATCACTTACCATAGCAACAATGTCCTCAATGACATTCGTTTTAATGGCATTGCCTTCTTCATCCTTTTTCTTGTTCTTTAAGAGTTTACATTCGCGAATGTAATGGCCTTTCTTTCCACAATGGAAACATGCTCGATTCTTCTTGTCTTTGTTGGGATTTTTGGGGTTGTTCTTCTTGAAACCACTCCCACTTTTGTTCACTTTCAAGTGCTTATTGGTCTTACTCGAACTCCCACTTTGAACATTGCTCACATTGTTCACATTCACTTTAGAATCGGTGTTAGTCACTTCTCTAACCTCTTCAATTTGAAGATGCTGTTCGAATTTTTTTAAAGTGAGATCTTCCGATATATGCAGAAGCTTCTTCCTGAAATTATTCCAATTTGGTGGGAGTTTCGCAATGATTGCACCCACTTGGAATGATTCAGGAATATTGATTGACAAATCACAGAGTTTATTGACCAAAATCTGTAACTCATGCACTTGATCTAAAACTGAGACATTATCAAGCATTTTATAATCAAAATACTTTTGAATAATAAACTTATTCGTACCTATTTTCTCAGTTTTGTACTTTGCCTCCAAAGCATTCCAAATCTCCTTCGGTGATTCATTGATGTGTAGAGATCATAGATACGATCCGAAAGAGTATTGAGAATGTGCCCTCTGCATATCAATTCATCTTCCTCCCGTATCTTTCTTTGTGCCTTAATCTCATCAGTATCTTCATCACTTGCAGGAGGAAAAGGCATCAAATTCGGGTCCAAGACATAGAAAAGTTTTAGTGCAATAAGTAGGAATTTCATCTTGTCTTTCCATCGAGAGAAATTGGTTCCATCAAAGCGATCCAATTTCACCAACTCATGATTCAACATCTTTAACGCTAAAACATCACTTACTCCTTCCATCGTAGGAAATATTGTCTAAGATTGTTGGAAATATTACACAAAGTAATAATGGAAGAAGAATATTAAAAGAAAAGACAAAAATAAAGTAGATAACTTGGAGGTACTATATCGTTTTCCTTAGACAATATTTGCCCCCCACACTTTTGTTGCTAAAGGGTTATTGCAAATTTGTCTCCAGGATACAACCAAGATGTTGGGTTCTACAGATAGCAATTCTGGAGAATGACCACAAGATTTCTTGTGTTTCTTATGTTTCTCTCCAACTTTTGATTTTGTGAAAATTAATTTTTCAAGAAAACATAAGCCTCTATTTATACCCATAGGATTATGTTTCATGAAAAGGCACATATGGAGAGTTAAATATTTCATGAAACCTCGTTATGTTTCATGAAAATGCATGTATGGAGAGTTAGTTACTTTTTCATAAAGCGGTTAACAAAGTTGAAACCTCTTCAATCTTTCTTAATAGTCACCAGAAAATTCCAGAAAATTCTAGAAAATTCCAAAAAATTCAGATTTAAAATTTTCACTTAGAAAATTCCAAAACTTGAATTTTCACTTTATGAAACCATATTCTCCAAACTCAACCATCATTATTACAACCTATCCTTGTATATACCTATATATACAACATGCATGGTGGGTGAGTCTAAGTTCTTTGAGGCATTCACAAGCTGAAAGGGAAAGATTTTGGAACAAGCAGGCATTGGCTGCTACTGTGTACCATGTGTGGATCCAAAGAAATGATCGGGGGATCAATGCATAGGATTCTCAGAGAGGAAAACATATATAGTTTGATTGAAAAAAAAAATGATCTGATGAATAGAATAGTGTTTTGCAAGAATGTACAAAACTCCCTTCTAAACAGGGTCTTTCATATGTGGCAGACGGAATATTTCCCCTTATTCCTAATGGAATTAGTCAAAGCAAAAGATTTGGAATTTGTTGATTGTTTTAGTTGCTTGGTCGGTCTTGTTTGTAATGCTTGTCTGATTTTTACTTGTGTTTTAATTGTTTGTATTGCTTGTTGTTTTGAGTTTGTTAAACTTATTGAACATTATTAGTGGCATATAAATCCATGGGCAGTGACAAGGATAAAATTTAACTGTGAAAAAAAAGTGAGATTATGATATTAGTGGCACAAAAATTCTCTAAAAAATACTCAAACCCTAAATATACCCAAAGCTCTGTTTCAAATTAATAAAGGAATTTCTCTTTTTCTACCAAAAAAAAAAAAGGAATGTTCTCTTTGTGTGCCAAAGTCACACGACATGACACTCAGCAAGCACTAGAAGTTACAAGCAGAAAAAGATGTTGGGTCCCTTTAAATTTAGCAATACTACAAGTAGAAAGATCCGGACAAAGTTTCCACCCGTATTCCAATGTATTAGTGGAGACAAAATGTAATCATGTGATCAATTTTAATTACGTGTTTCAATTGTGTGTAGTGTGCACTGTGCTCAAACCAAGTCCAAAGAATAAAATGACAATGAGTCCCTTTAAAAGGAAAATACAAATGAGAGTGTTTGTTATACACACTTTTTATTAAAAAAAAAATCTGAAATTATAAATTGAAAACATGATTTCAAATTAAAATTATGTTTTCAACTCATAATTTCAATTCAAAAAAAGTGTGTAATAATTTCTATCTAATTAAATAAATAAAAAATTCTAGGACCACAAAAAAAAAAAAAAAAAAAAAAAACACACACACACACACACAATTTTTGTCACAATTGTTCATATGATAGATTGTGAGTGATGAATCTATGTAAAAACATAACTTTAGGTACAGTCCTAGGGGTTCAATTTCTAATGAACCCACCGAATTGGGGAAAAAAATTATATGTAATTTTTTATTTAACCCTCCTAAAATAAAATTTTGAACACTTGGGATCTAAATTTTTTTTTAAGTCAAGTTGTAATAAACTTGAATATGATTATCTTAACAATATCTTGGTCTTTTTAAACACAAAAAAAAAGACCCAACTACAAACTAATTTGATCTAAAATTTGAGGAAAAAATAGAAAACCCAACAACAAAGTAGAAATTCTTACATCTAAAATCTCAGAAAAAGTCTATTTAGATCTTAACAAATTTGAAATAAAGAATAGATAAAGGTTTATTGTATTTAGATCTTGCTTGCAGTTCACTTAACAACAATCGATTCACTTAACAACAATAATTAATAGAGAAGTGTTACATCCATAGTATTTTCACAATACTTTTATAAGAAATCGTAAGTAGCAAGTTGTTATTGGTTCTAATTTGAAATTACTTTTTTGTTTACTAATAACAACCTGTAACAATCTGGTACTTAATATTTGTTGTGAAAATATTGTAACCGTAGCATTTCTTTAATCAATAAGTTTATTGTAGTTAGATACAATAGATGCTTTCCAAGATTTAATTTTAGCAACAATAATTAATAAGTTCATTGTATTAAGAAACAATATGTTAAATGAACTTATGGTCTGTCTTTTATGAGAAATGTTATGTTCACATTATTTTCACAACAAATCATAAGTGATAAATTGTTATTGGCTATTTTTGATGGGGAAAAAAAGTAATTTCAATAATGGGTTTAAATTAGAATCAATAATAATTTATTACCTAAAATTTGTTGTAAAAATGTTGTGAACGTAATACTGTAATACTTCTCAAGTCTTGCTAGCATGTATTTGTAATAATGAAACTACGTGTGCGTTTAAACTATTTCACTATTTAAATGAAAAATTAAAATTATTTCACTATTTAGCTTATTTTTGCTATTATTCATGGGCCTTATTGCATTTTTTGGCACTATTCATGAGCCACTGTACTATTTCAACTAACTTTTACTTTTATCTATAGTACTTTTTATTTATAGTACTTTTAATAATAATTTTTCAGTTTTAGTAAAATAAGTAATATCCAAACACACCCTACATAAACTTCAAAATTTATTTTTTTTTATCCAAGATTCATTTTTATACCGGCCCTCTAAACAAATATCCTGGAGTTTTCACTATGTCAAAGTGATAAGTAAATAGTCACCATCTGACTTTTTATAAATAAGAAAGTCTGCCTATTTTCTCTAATCTTGAGGAACGTCCAGACGTGAAGTTCAAAGTCCAATTCAATTGCTAAACATGCTAACAATTTTCAAAATTGCACAACATGCACTAGCATAGCCCAGCTGACTATTTGATCTTATCACATATATAGCCGGCTCACATTGGGGGTTTGGAAGAGTTCAAAGTTGAAACGCGACTCTTGTTGGCCTTTAGTATTAAATAATGAAACAATGAGTCTGACCTAGTGGATTAAATCTCTGGCATGAGACCTGCCTTTCATAGGCAGGTAGGCTCCACACGTGTGTGACCTACCACTTATGTGCTTGACACATGAGATAGGAGCCCATTTACTTGTAAGAGGCAAGTTTTATGCACCTAACACATAAGATATTACCTCGACATAGGATACTACCTCGACATGGTGATAGTTAAGTGGTTGACCCAAAAAAAAAAAAAAAAAAAGATAGTTAAGTGACAAGTGTTCTTATATAAACAAATAATATTTTCCGAAAGATGGTCCAGGATTGTACTAAATTAGTAAAATTTCCCTATACTCCAATTACAAGAATCAAAACTTTACTAAACTCCTCTCTTCTCATAGTTGCTGTAAGCTCTGACTCCCGTTTTATCATCCATGGCAATCATGGCTCCATCATCCCCTTCTCTGGTGTTCACAGTGAGAAGGTGTGAACCAGAACTTGTAGCTCCAGCCAAGCCCACCCCTCATGAATTTAAACAGCTTTCAGACTTGGATGACAGAGACAGTCTTAGATTTCAGGTCCCACATATACAATTCTATAGATACAATCCCTCAATGCAAGGGAGAGATCCAGTGAAGATCATCAGAGAGGCACTGGCACAGACGCTTGTATTCTACTACCCCTTTGCAGGTAGGCTTAAGGAAGGGCCTGGAGGAAAACTTATGGTAGAATGTACAGGTGAAGGTGTCATGTTCATTGAGGCTGATGCTGATGTTTCACTAGAGCAGTTTGGACATGCTATTCATCCTCCATTTCCGTGTATAGATGAGCTCCTTTATGATGTTCCTGGCTCAGAAGGAATGCTTGATTGCCCATTGTTGCTTATTCAGGTAACATGTAGTGATTTACTGGTTTTCCTCTTAAATCAATTGATATGATTTGATGTCTTAGTGTGCCTAATCTCACTCATTTCAATGTTTTTGATCAAATAATAAAATTCCCGTAAGGTGTTTGATAAATAGTTCTCTTACATCCAAAGACACCTTCTCAATTATCAAGCTTCTTCTCTCTCGTTTTGTTTTTCCCTTTTATATTTTATCAAATTTTGGGTTTTTTTTTTTTTTTTTGGGTATATAATTTGATCATAAATTTGGTCTCATTTGCTTATTTAATTCGTATACTTTTATCAAAGTTTTGTTTTAATTTGTAGGTAGTTTGAAGTAATTCTTCTGTGACACTATATATATATATATAATAGATGAGTTCAAGTTATATTTAGCGTAAATTTTGTACCTCTAAATTTGTTAGAGATCTTATAATTAGAATAAAGGTTGTCAACTGCCCATGTTATTATTAAAAGTTTATTGCTTGCTACATCAGTTGACTTAATTATGGAGCTTTTTTCTCTCTCTTTACCTTATTTATTACAACCTCCAATCAAAAGAGAGGTTTAACACGGTAGAATTTACAAACAGATTGAAATGTGAACTGTTGTCATTCGAAAAGACTATTTTTATAACAATATTAGAATTTGATAGTTTCTATTTAATAAGGATTAGATTTTGATATTTTCGGCTACCCAAAAAAAAAAAAAAAGGTTTTTCATAGTTTCTGTCTTATCAATAATCTTTCCAATTTGATAATTTCTATCTTATATCTAAGGATCAGACCTGGTGTGAACTTTTGCTTTCATTTCGGATTTTATGTGAGGAGGGTAATGATTAAACTTAACAAACTATTGGGTGGAAAAGAAAAGAAAAATCCTGCCATGTAACCGAGTCATCATGACTACAGGAGGAAATTTGGCTTAACAAAAAAAATCTGATACATCTACTATATGATGAATGTAGCATAAATGCAATACTCACTTAGGTGTATTGCTAAATACTACTAATTTAATCACACCACAATACCTTTTCTCTCTTCCTTATAATTTCCCTAACCTCTTATATTATTCAGTGTTACAAATTAAGCATAGATGTACACATAGATGTATAAGTATCACCTAACCACAAGTTTTTCAACACAACTTAACACCTTTACAAATCATATCACATCACAATATGGGCAGCTAACTAATGACAAGGATGGGAAGAATTATAGTATTCAGCTTAATGCTCCCATTCCAATATACACAGACAGACCCTTAGAAGTAAATGGGAAACAGAGAGTCGGTGTTGTTGCAGTAATGAGAAAAATGAAATAGAGCTGTTGTTGGTGGCACTTTGCAGCAGATTAGCAGAGCTAAAACTGTTGTTAACAACACTTGTGATACTGTGCAGTTTAGACACCTTTTCAGTTTCTTCCTTCTCAATTCATCATCTCCATTTCCATTGGATGGTAAATTTAAAAGGAAATTATCGATTTAAGCATGAGGTTCACAATATCTGATGTTATTTATTTTGTTCAATTTCCTCCTGCTATGGGAGAAGATGGATCATAGTTGGATTATGGATGTACTATATATTGTGGAAGCAACTCTTAATAAGTTTCTTGGGGTTGAAACTACAGGGGAAGTGTTCTTGACTTCTTGCTTTTCTTTTTCTGCTGGGTGTTCGGATGGTTCAGTTCAATGGAGGATAATTTGCTTAAATTGATTTTCTTCTCCAGCCGGGTGTTTTTAATATCTCTCTCTAAACGTAAACGTTTCAGATTTTGCATAATATATATATATATATATATATATATATATATTTTAATTGAAGGAAATGCCCATAATTAAGTTAGCTAAAGTAGCAAGCAATAAATTTTTAATGATAATATGGGTAGTTGACAATTTTCTTAACTTAAAAAATGTATAATTTTATAAATAAAAGTTATAGCACGTGTAACTCGAACCCTTCTATCATCATAATTTTAGTTCTAGTGGTAATTGATGGTTATGCAATTGAAGATATGAAGTTTCAAGCGATGCTTGCCATTGGTTATGAATTTATGGCTTTTGTTAATGTGTGCCATGATGGCATAAGTTAAGGTGCATTTGATAATCCATTAATTGATTTTATTAATAATTTTTTAAAAAAGTCAACAGTACCAAGAAAAATACACATAACAACAATAAATATTTGTGCATGCTATTAACCACTTTGACAATGTGTATTTTTCTTTTTTTTTTTAAATGTCCATTGCAGTTTGTAATTGCATACTTATTATTCTTTAATATGTTCTTAGTGGTATAAACACAAAGGCAATTAGTTTTGGATGAAAATTTCTTGACAAGTTTTATTGAACCATATGACATAATGAGCTGGAATGAATTTTCTTCAAATTACAGGTTCAAATCTTATTGTATCGAAAGATAACAATACTAATAAGAAATTGTATGATGTGTTCTTTATCCATGCTGGTCACACCAACATGAGAGATGCATAACACTCCGAACATATGTGAAATTAGAATAACCAGAGAACCAAAGTAGTCTTTACTACCGAAATGTTTCTAATTAATGTACAAACTCCAATGTTTTTAATTGTGATATTTGGCAGGTGACCCGACTAAGGTGTGGTGGATTTACCTTTGCCCTACACCTCAACCATCTCATGAGTGATGCTCCAGGCTTAGCTCTATTCATGAATGCCTTAGGTGAGATTGCACAAGGAGCATGTGCACCTTCAATCCCACCTGTGTGGCAAAGGGAACTTCTCAATGCTAGGAACCCACCGCAGGTGACATGCACACATCACGAATTTGATGAATTGGTTGAGCCACAGAGCTTGATCATCAACCCTCTTCATGAACTAGCCTGTTGCTCTTTCTTCTTTGGATCGACCCAAGTATCTGCTATTCGTAAAAAGATACCTCACCACATGGGTAAATATTCCACATTTGAGGTACTAACTGCGTTCTTGTGGCGATGTCGTACCATAGCACTTTCACCAAACCCAGAAGACCAAGTGCGCTTGATATTTATGAATAGTGTGCGAGCCATATTGAACCCTCCATTACCAAGAGGGTATTATGGCAATGCATATGCAATCTCACTGGCAGTAACAAAAGTTGGGAAGCTTTGTGAGAACCCTTTAGAGTATGCATTGGAATTAGTTCGAAAAGCAAAAGCTAATGTCACTGATGAGTACGTTCGATCATTTATAGATTTGGTGGTGACTAAAGGCCGACCTCGTACCACCATTGTGAAATCCTTTGTTGTGTCAAACACAGCACGGGTGGGGTTAAGAGATGTAGACTATGGGTGGGGAAAAGCAGTCTACGGTGGACTAGCTAAGATTTTTGAAATCCAAAGTACTAGTGCAACTACATTTTACATTGAAGCAATGAATAGTAAAGGAGAGCATGGGATTATGGTGCCTGTGTGCTTACCAACCCCAGCTATGGAAAGATTTGTGAAGGAGCTGAATAGTATCTTACAAGACCAATCAGATGGCGGTCCAATGTCCAAATTTATAATTTCATCCTTGTGATTTATATATGACTTATATAAACATATATCTTTGGAAGACATGATGGGGGGAGAGTAAAATGTAATGTGCATATGCTGGTATGCATTAGGCAATTACTTGAATTCATGTTTTACTAGTACTATATATCATGCATATGCAATACACATGATTCTAGTTTTCATCTTTTGCCGGCTCTTTCCTACTTTTGCAAAATCACTGGAACATGATGATAAAATAGGTGATATATGTAATATATATCATGTACATGTTATGGTTAGTAATAGAATCATTCTGTTTGCCATAAATAGGGATAACATTAGATTTATTCTTAATTCAACAGAAATAATATCTACATTTTCTATATAATTCTAACATTAAAAATGATATATGAATAGGATAAAAAAAGGACCTTATATCCCTGACATATATGATATATCACATGCTTTCCTTCCAATGTATAAAATACTTAAATAAAAAACAAAAAATTAGAGCCTTTGCTACTATTCGAAAGAGATTGAAATCAATATGTACTCTCAACCCAAATTTGTCTTTTTCCAACAAGGGGACTGAATTTGGACCAAATAGACCAAATGGACTGAAATGAATGATGTATAGAAAGGACCAAAATGAACCAAATTGACCTAATTGAACCAAATAGACCGAAATTGACCTAATGTATAAAATATGTAATGTTGTTATCGATTATGAAATTGAAAATTCTACAAGAAAAAGTGCAAACACGAAAAGGACTGAGTAGGTTTTTTTTTTTTTTTTTTTTGGGAAAAAAAGCACCAATGGAACTCTGTAACTTGATTGTAATAAAATCATTTTTCTCCTTTTGAAAAAATAACATACAACTTAACTTTGATAAAGTCAAGTTCCACTCGGCAATTTTTTTTAAGATAGCCACATCAACCACTGCCACCTCAATAGAACTCAATTTTTAAAAAAAAAATCAAGATGCAACAAGAACTCAATTTTAGCAAGGTCGAGTTGCAAAACAAAGCTACTTACCCAAATATTTCAAAAATTGGGCTTTTGGCTAAAAAAATCACCAATGAAAGTTTGATGGCTGATTTGCCCTGTTTTACTAGGATTCATATTGCTAACAAAAAACATTTGATTTTCTAAAGTTTAAATTAAATGAAATTGTTAGGGTTCATCCAAACTTCAAAAACCTTTTAACGAATTTAATTATTTATTCCAAATCTTAAAAAGTCAAAATGAAGCAAATAAAAAGTTTGTAGAATTAAAGTGTATTAGGGACAAACTAAAACCGGTAAGTTGTAATTAACGTTTGAGTTCTGCTTTATGTATATGTTTCTAAAATAGAGTTCTGCTATATTAAAGCACCCTCGTTGTTCTTGTCACAAGCACTCTTAATTTCTACACTTTTTGACCATACATATCATTAAATAAAGGCAATCATTTTTTTTTTTTTTTTGCCCTCACTAAATTCTGCCAATAATTAAGCACAGTTTTAAAGGCAAGAGTAAAATTTTCTAGCTTTGATATTGCATAGTACTCCCCAAATTTTATGGTATCCCTTGTGATTTGGAGGTGCAGAATATCCTTATCACATGACAATCATTCCAGTAACTACTCACGAAGCAGTCTACATATGATGAAAAGTTCAAAACTTTTTTTTTTTTTCTAATTTCTGTTCTCTCATGATCCTAACTCCCAAGCGTGTAAACTTCGTTCTACGTACATTCATCAACATGAAAGTATGAAACATTTTCAACATTAACTTCCCAGTTGAAAACCTGGTTAAATAAAGTCTTCACATATGCATACAGTAATATATATATATATATATATATATATATATATATATATATATATATATATATATATATATATATTTATATTTATATATAACCGAAACCTCTGAAGCTTTCACAATTTTCCGTGTCACCACTATTTTTTTTTTAAGATTCTTTTTATTTTATTTAATTAAGTTTAATTTTTCTGAAGCTCCCACAATTTTTCGCGTGACCACTATTTTTTTTTTAAAGATTTTTTTTTATTTAAGTTTAATTTTTTTTAAGAGAATAACCCAACTATTCTATATCTCTCCCGACTCCCCTCCTAATGCAGAAGAACTCCCTCTCTCTTTAAATCTCTAACATTCCCCCAAATCCTTAACCTCACGCATGCAATCTCTTCCATTTAAAAAAAAAAAAAAAAAAAAATCCTAAAGCTAATGCAGAAAGAGGCCTAATGCAGAAGCACTCCCTCTCTCACTCTAAATCTCTAACCCCTATGGGCTATGGCATTCTTGCTACAACGTTTTCAAATATATTGATTGGAATGGCTCAATAAATTCTGAGAATAATCAGGATCGATAGCTCTCACGGACTGGCTTGACCTTGAACAAACACGAGACGTAACGCCGAAATCTGATCCAACATAAGCCAAAGAGGAGCAGAAGGGGCAATGATTGTTGTGAACCTTTGCCATAATCCATTGGTGTGAAGAAGGGGCTGGGGCTGGGGCTGGGGCTGAGGCTGTCTCTCTCGAAGCCGAGGAGGAGCTAAAGCGAAAGCGATGATTGTTCTGAACCATTGTCACAGTCCTAAGGTAAGTTTAATTTATTAGCAAATTTGTAATTAAGCATATTCAGATCAAGGTTGGGTTTTTTGTTTCTTTTATCTCTGTTTTGTTTTTTCTTTATATATTAATTAGAAAGAATACAGAAATTAAGCATATTCAGATCAGGGTTGGGTTTTTTTGCTTTGTTGTGTAGGCAATAATATGCATCTAAATCCATGTAAAAGGCAAAAGATAGCTAAAGTTAAAGAATTGCCAGAGGATATCCTCTTTCAAACCCTAAAACACACAAAGGCTGACGTATTAGATGGCTTTAAATTTATTTATTTATTTATTTATTTATTGCAAATCAAGTATAGATTGTTTCATTTGTTTTCAATCCAACAATTCAACTTGCAAGGTATTTGATGAGGATAATTTTTCCATTTCATGGATTGAAAACTATGGCAACAATTTTTCTCTCATCTTAAATGGAAAGATTTATATACACAAATGTTCTTTGTTAACTTAAATTTGTTAAGAGTTTCATCCTCTTTTTACTATTCTGGATTAAAATGATAAAGAAAAAATATATATAATATGCTTTGAGCCATATTGTAAGTAAAAGGTGAAACATATCCTTTTAATTTGGAGTATGTACATGAAATCTTTTAACTTCATAACCAAACTTACTTGTTTATGTGGTATCCAAAATACATAGGTACCTATAAAAATCTCATTCCATGTTTTCACTTTTTAGGCACAAAGGAGCTTGCGCAGGCCTTGAGAGAGAAAAAAACAACCCTTGGTTATATTGAAGCTGGTGTTGCTGCAACATGGTACTCTCTTTTCTTTTTAAATTTCTCTATTTTATAGAGTCTTTTGGAAGTTTTGCAATGATTCATGACTATTGTCCTACTATTTTAAAGTAGAGTAAAAGATCATTCTCATTGATGTCCACTTTCATTAAGTGTTGTTTGTCTTACACATACACAAGCTATTTGATAAAATTCCTAAGTGATTTTTTGTTGTTGTTCTACAAGTCATAATACATGGAGAGTGGTAAGGAGGAAGATAAGTAGGGAATGTGATGTTGTGTTGTTGATTTAATCAGGGTGAGATGTTTTGTTGGCCTTATTTTCTCAATGTCATATGTTTGATATTGGGATTGGTATTGATGGTTAGATTTTGATATGATTCCCTTTGAGAAGTAGGTTTGATTTTTTTAATAATTTATTTCATGGTGGGTTTGTGCATTCAGATTAGAGTTTGTTACTCTTAATAACTTCAAAGGAATCAAAGCTTTTAGAAAGTCTTATTGGCATTGATGGTGAGATAGGTTTATATAGTAGAAAACAACATTTCGATAGTTTTGGTAATAGTTGATAGTATTGTACAAATGTTTTTGTTTTTGTTTTTGTTTTTGGCTATACTATTGTAACAATGATTTACCATATTGATTATCAGTCTGTGGACTTGTGTCACTTTGGAGCTTTAGGGGCTTTTGTTGGGCTGCTATTGTTGTGGACTAGAAGAGTAGTAAAGAAAGTTGATGGGGCTGTGGGAAATTATTCAACTTATGTAAGTTCAGCTGTGTGGATGATCAATACAAGTTGGTGTTTCAGGTGCCTATGGTCCTAATTCTGAGCATGATTAGATCATACGAGTTAGACCCTAATGGAAAGGTTTCCATAGTAGCCTTAGTGAATCGTTAGCAGGTTCTAACTATTGAATCTTAAATTACTATGTATGTCATCAAAACTCAATATTGTACCAACTGAAACGTTTAACTTAATTTCCAGACTCATGTCCTTGCAGGAATCAGCATTTAACCACCTTAAGTGTGTAGGGCTGCTTGCCGATGGTTTGGTTCAACCCCAGAGATGCATTGAAGGGATCTGATATGGGTGGCCTATCAGTTACAAATTAAGGTGGACTGTCGAAGTTCATGGTAACCTTTACAAGCTTTTTTCCGATTATATCCATTATTATAATTATTGTTTAGCAAATAGCACACTCATGATTCAAATTAAAGAAGAAAATAAATTATGCAAAACAAAAATAAAAAATAAAAAAGAGTTTGCATGGTTCGACAATTGCTTAAATAAACATACGGCAACATGAAGAAAGTTTAACTATAGAAATTAGAAAGATTATAATAGTAGCACAAGCTGTGATTCTGCACTTGCTTGATATTGAACAGCCAGCTAAATCCTTGAATGGAATAAGAATTTAAATGACTAATGCTGCCTTTCCTCTTCTGAAAGGTATGTCCCTTATCTTGAGAGCTAATTCTAGGTAGGTAGAATTATTCTCTTCCCTCAGGTTTCTTCACTCATGTCATGAATATGGTTCAATAGGTGTGGTTGTTACCACAAACGTTGTTGAAGCGTGTAAAGATGTCAATACTGCCGTTATGCCTGGTGGATACCCACGGAAGGAAATTACATTAAGGAAGGATATGTTGTCTACAAATGTGTCTATTTACAAGGCTCAAGCTTTGGCCTTGGAGGAGCATGCTGGTGCAAATTGCAAGGTGACCATATAAATGCACTTGGAGGAGCATGATGCTCAGATTACAAAGCTCAAGCTTTGGCCTTGGAGGAGCATGCTGCTGATGCTAAAACAATTCAAATCACAAGTGACAATTCAAGAAGAGATGAACATCAACAGAAGAACCATTAGTGAAATAACAAAAATTATGTGGGACTCTAATAATAAGGTAAGAAAAAAGAAAACCTTGAACAATAACTGATAGGCCAAGAATGTATTGATCCTTTGTGATAAATTAATCAATTAATTAGCCAAGTGAATTAATTAAGTTAATTAACATGCAATACGCATGGTAGCACAAACAAATCACCAACTAAGTTAATATGCAACGGAAAATAAAGTTGACACAGTGATTTGTTTACAAATGGGGAAAACCTCCAAGGTAAAAACCCCACCGGGTGATTTTAAGGTCATTACTCCCGAGAATCCATTATTATCACAACAAGTGGTTACAAGTAAAGGAATCCCAGTACCTTGTACCAACTTACAGTTGAACCCTTACCCCAATACCCAATTGGATTTGTTCTATAGTGACAATCTCTCATTTTAATGCACGGCTCCCAATACATGACTAACCAATTGATGCACGGATCCAAGTACGTGACTAACCACCAACTTGAGAAGGATGTTGGCTGCAAAGTTTTTCAGTTCATCAACACGATGAAAATCATGAAAATCCTTGGTTACAAAACCCTACGGCGTACAAACGCAGCAGCTTCTTAAAGAGAAAGATGAACTAGGGCAAATTGTCTCCGGTCACAATATGCTTGTGAAAAACCTCTGCATCAAGCTACACTCACTTGCATCAACTGAGACAGCCCTTAAAATAATCCTTATATATGTTTAGGGTTATGAGAAAAGAAAGCCTAAACATGTATAGACAGATTGGTGTGAAATCAGATCTAAAAAATTGATTTTTGTAAATCTCGATAGATAGGTTATCTATCGAACAACTGTTAAGCATTGGGCAAAAGCTGCATTTTAAACCTCGATAGATGTTATCTGTCGAGCTTTAAAATCCATCACTTCTTCACTTGTTTCTTGGACAGACTTGCATGGCTTTAACACTTGGACTTGAAACTTTGTTCCTTGAAGTATTAAGCACATCCTAGATCTACCTAATTACAAGTAAAGTGCGTTTTGTCAAAGGATTAGCCAATTCTTCATTGACATATGTTCCTAACATAATTCACATATATCCTAACAATAACATTTGTGTCCTTAACATTGCTTTATGTACTATAGACCTACTTTTACAAAATTTAACTATAAAATTATGAGTTGATTGATATTCACTAATTAAATGGGATTTTTTTTTTCCAAATACAACTAAATGACTATAATATAATCTTAAGTATGGATGAGAATTCTTTGCCGTCAAGAAAGTTTTTGAATCTTTTGAAGAAACTGATAAAGCAATTCAGCTTGATAAAATGATAGAAGTACGTATTATTTAATATAGCTAAATTACAAATTTGATTTTTAACTTCTATATGTTGTAATACATTTCTCAACCTGCTTCATTACCAGACTTACATCAGTGATACTTCAAATGAATGTAACAACAAATTATCAAGTGAACAAGATAGTGATTTTACAAAGTTTCAAAAAGTTTATGTTCAAAGTTATGTATAACTCACACCAACATCTGTAATCAAGGAAAACAAAAGGACATATTTAATGACTTCTATGAAGCAACAAAGGAAGAAGTTACAAAGAAAACTTTAAAGTTGTCTTTCAATTTATTTGAAATATTGATTGAGTAGTTCTTTAAATTTGTGTTTCATACATTTAATGGATAATTGAGGATGTTAAAGATTTGATTCTTCATTTTAAGTTAAACTTAAGTTTGATTTCTATTTTTCATTACATAATTTAATGTTTCACATCAACAGTTAAAAAGGAAGAGAAAAAGAATAGTTTACATTCATATACAATAGCTTTCTCGTGCATCGAATGGGTTAGCGACTAGTGTATATATATATGCAGTAATACATAACATCAAATGCGTGCATATTGCCTATATTTTCATTTCAGTCATCGCATTTAGCTTCTTAAACTCAGCTCACAACGCGCATATTGATTATCTTCATGAAGTCATCGCACTGGCTATCTCATACTCTAGCTCATCACAACAATCATTTGGAAATGGCACACAAGTTATGGAGACTTTAAAAGAGTCTAACCTTTATTAATAAACAATAAAAACTAATAAAAATTTATATATTAGGATAAATTCCATTAACCTACTTTTAGGTTTGGACTAATGTCAAACAAATCCAAAACTTTTCAAAATTGATCAATTTGAACCCTTAATCCAATTTGGTCACTAAGAGACAAGAGAAAAATAACTAATGAACTTAATTAATGTATAGGGAGTAAGTTGGGTTTAGAGACCAAATTATTAATTTTTTAAATTTCTTAAGGCCTAGTTGACATTAATTCAAATCTCATGATAAGTTAATGGAATCTACCCATTTTAGGATGAAAGTTACTCAATTCCTTAAAAAAACCTAATGGATATAAAATTCAAACTTAAGGCACATGCACAAATTAAGATATGTATTCTCAGTAAACTTGGTTCATATAGAATTCAAACTTAAGCTTGAGCAAAATGGAATTCTTATAAGTGACTAAATTGTCCTTCAGCAAGCAATATATCCAACTGGTTTTCAAATCTTTCCATGGCTTGGACTGGCAGGGAAATTGACACTACTATCCCATTTTCTCCTTTACTATTCTTACTAGGAATATAGAAGCCAGACACTCTGGGTATGGCCCCCACCTCACCCTTGGCAGGCCCACCATAAAATGGTTTACCCCACCCAAAGTCCACCTCTCCAAATCCGGCACGTGTCACATTTGACACAACATACGACCCCACCCCATAGAAGTGGGGCCGACCCTTAATCATCATTAGATTAGTCATCGACCATATGTACTCCTCTGTTACATTGTTTTTTGCCTTCTTCAGCAATTCCACAGCGTAACCTAATGGATTCTTACAAAGTTTCCCTGCTATTGTGAGTGCCATAGAGAACGCAAAAACGTTACCGTAATAACCGTTGGGTAAAGGAGGGTTAAATTTGTCACGTGCATTGATAATGCACAACACACGAACCTCTTCTTGGAAGGGCGGAGACCTTTGTGGAGCCGAAGAAAATGGTACGATAGGCCATGTCATTGTTGAGTGGGATTGGGACAACAACGGTGGAGGCCATGTCATCGTACTCACGGTGTGTGCATGTCACTTGAGTTGGATCTCTTGCTTGAAGAAGATGTCTTTGCCACACGGGTAAGATGGAGGGGGCACATGCACCACATGCCATCTCGCCCATGGCCATCATG
The DNA here is from genome assembly GCA_023736055.1 of Quercus glauca. Taxonomy (NCBI): domain Eukaryota; kingdom Viridiplantae; phylum Streptophyta; class Magnoliopsida; order Fagales; family Fagaceae; genus Quercus; species Quercus glauca. The sequence goes on along the minus strand of CM043323.1, from coordinate 24,793,320 downwards.
AATTGCACCAATCCAGCAGCGTCACTCATGGTGTGGTTTAGGCGAATGGCAAAGATGAAACCACCACACTTGAGACGCGTCACCTGCCCATCTCAACCAACCAAAATGATTATTGGTTGATTTAATAATAAAGAGTGATGCTATAGAGATATATATAAATTTTGAGTAATGCTATATCACAATATTTTCATAACATTTTCATAATAATTTCACAAAAAACTTTAGTGACAAATTGTTATTGGTTATAATTTGACCCACCATTAATGTCATTTTTTTACTTAACAATAATGACTTATCTAAAATTTGCTGTAAAATTATTATAAAAATATTATAAAAGTAGCACTACTTTTTATTATCTAAGATTCATTGTAAAATTATTATAAAAATATTGTAAAAATAGCATTACTTATAAGTTTATTACGTAACAGTTAGATATGTCACCAATTACATCAAAATAACATTCACCTTAATATTTTCCATCTACAAAAGAACAAGGTACCAATAATTTCCTATCCCACGATTCATATTTATGTATAAGTGAAGTTTCTCATTATAAAAGTTTTCGTAAGTTTATATGACCTAGAAAACGCAAAGTTAACAGGTTGCAGTATTTATTTTCTTACTTTAATCATTCATTGATACATCAATTTAGATGTAAACACACACACACACACAGATATATATATATATATATATATATTAATGAGTTTTATATTAGTGAGTTTTAGAGGCACAGTATTTGAACCTGAATAAGCAATAATGGGCAATTAAGGATGCCCCCAGAGCCGGGAACATCAAAAAGGAGCTCCTCTAAGCATGGGAATGGAGGATGAAGTACGTCACCAAACTGTTCAAGCATAATATCGGCGTTGGCCTCAATAAACATAACACCCTCACCGGTACATTCTACAACAAGCTTTCGGCCAGGTCCTTCCCTAAGCCTACCAGCAAATGGGTAGTAAAACACTAGTGTTTGTGCAAGTGCTTCTCTAACGACTTTCACTGGGTCTCTGATCTCTTTCAATATTGAAGAATCATGTTTATAGAAATGTATGGTTGGGATTTGAAATCGAAGACCCTCTTGGTCATCAATATCGGAAAGATGTTTGAATTCGTAAGGTGTGGGCTTTGCAGGAGCAACCAGTTCTGGTTTGCACCTTTGTACTTTGAACACTAGAGAGGTGGGTGGTGCCAGTACCATGCCAAGAAAATGATTTGAATATGAGACTAAGAAACTTGGGCAAGCTTACAGGTTGTAGTGTGTGTTATGACTTATGATAGACAGGAATTTATAGCCAGAAATGACGTAATCTAGAAATAGAAATATCTTTCAAAATAGGGAAAATATTACCACACACAATATAAGTATTACACATCAAGTATGGACACTCATAAAAAAAAGAAAAACCATGTGCAACAACTCATGTATAAGAGCATTCACAGCAGTGGGGGCAAAATTTTAGCTATTTAGCTACACCAAAAATCACATTATCTATTATACCTCCATACCTGCTACAGCAGTGGATCTATTTTAGCTTCTAACACAATAAAATAATATAAACATTACAATAAAATAATATAACTACTCTAATAAAATAATATATCACACTCCCAAAAAAAAATCAACAGCACCACCCACAACCCACTCTACCATCAGCCACAGCCACAGCCACAGCCACAACCACAGCCACAGCCACAGTCACAACCACCATCACTACCACCCCCACCACCACCAGCAGCACTGGCAGTCCACAGCAGGAGAAAAAAAAAAAAAAAAAAAAAACTCCACCACGAGCAAGCACTCCGATCACCAACACAGCACAGCACAATCATCCACCACCACCAATCCATAGCAAAAAAAAAAAAAAAAAAAAAAAAAAAAAAAAAAACTCAATCACAGCAAAGAGAAAAGAGAGATGGGTGTGGCAGCGGTGGCTTGCGGGAGCTGGGTCAGCGAGCTGGGTTGGTCGAGAGAGGTGAGAGTGACTGAGAGAGTGGGTCGGCGAGCTTGGTTGGGCGATGGGGCACGGATTGGGCGATGAGGCTTGGGGTGGGTCGGCGAGCTTGGTTGGTGGAACAGATCGGCGATGAGGAGTGGCCGGCGAGTGGCCGGCGAGCTAAGGGATGAGGAAGATGAGGGAGTGGCCGGCTTGCTAGAGAGAAAAAAATTGAGGAAGAAGAAGAAAGAGAGAAGCCGGAGAGGCTTGGAGGCTTGAGAGAGACGAACGAGAGAGAGTGAGAATAGAGTGAGACTGAAGAACCACCGGTTTTGATAAATGAATAAAGAAATTGGAACAGTGGATCAGTTGAATAAAAAAACAATTTTTATTTTTAGCTTCACGCTATAGTGCACATTTATCTTTAGATGTGCACTGTAGCGAATCATGTATAATTTTTTGCTTTAGCTCCACTGTTGGAGCATCCTTTTAATGAAAGTGGAGCTAAAATATAGTATTATTGCTTTATACCACCACTACTGCAAATGCTCTAACAAGTATTTCCTTTCTTTAAGTACAGTATCATTTCAATAGTAATACTAAAGCTTGTGAGTGGGTGGCCAACTACACAAGATAATATAATAAAAAAAATACAATCAGTTTGCCAAAAAAATGAATAAGAGTTTTTAAATGGTTCTACTTCATGTGATGGTTAGTGGCCTAGTGGGTAATGTTTTTCCTTTCTAACAACTGCAATCACAATTCATAACAAAGTACATAATGTTTGCCGCAATTCAGTGGAGGCATAAATCCGCTATTTTTTCTTTATTATTCATAACTTTTCACATCACAGTTTTGACAAAATTTCTGTAATTTGTTGAGATCTTAACTCTTTTTTCTCCCTTATCTTTTAAGTACAAGGAAAAAAAATCTCGGCTTTTGTAAAGTCAAAGTTCATATGATATGCACACCAAGAAGCCCCCTACACTTTGCCCACAAAACAAATAAAAACGAAGTAATAAATAATCCTTTTTACTTAACTCTATTCTTTTAATTTGTTAGGTGTAACAAAAATTTTATTCGCTTATTATTTTTTGTTAGTCAACTAGTGTGTGTATATATATATATTAAGCTACCAAGAATTAAAAAAAGAACTAAAAACACAAGAAATGAGTGGACAATAGTCCACCTACACTTTGCTAATTTTTTTTGTCTTTTTTTTTTTTTTTTTTTTTTTCATCTTTGATAAACAATTGAGTAATCCACAACATTTAAAAAATGATTCCACAACAAATCTTAAGTAGTAATTTGTTATTGATTCTAATTTAGACTTGTCACTGATATCACTTTTTAACCTATCAATAATAAATTGGCACTATTGGCACACAAATGTCATCATTTATATTATAAAATAACTAATCGCTAACATGTGCGATGCACAAGATAATTAAATAAAAGTTAAAAATAATTTTTTTGAGCAAAAATTAAAAATATTTATTTTTCTTAAAGGTATATGATTGGCTTTAAAAAAGAAAATGACTTGAAAATGATTTTAAAAAAAATGAAAATAAGTAATCTTGTTCAAAACAAAGGTCTAGAAAATTCTTTTTCTTTCATGTCATTGATCCACATAACACATACTAGCGTGGCTCACAACGTCATACTATTCTATGGTGATGACTTCATTGTTCACACAATGCTCAATTGCAATTAAATCTACTATCCACAACCAATATAATTATCTATATTATATTGATAATAAATCTACAAATTACATCCTTATATCCTCCATCATCTGGAAGGTAACTGGAACAATAATTGTATGTAATGTATAAATTTTATTATATTACCATATAAAAATTTTATGATAGATGATCAAAATAATTAAAATATAATCTAAAGTTCTTGAAATTTTTTGAAATAAAATTTTAGTTGGAATAGAATGTTAGTTTTCTTAAAACTTAGCTAATAGAGTTTAAACTAAATTAATGTTACAATTAGCTACATACCATAATACTTTCACCCATATTAGTAGTCTATTATGATACTTCCAAATAATATCCTAATACCTGTCTGTAAGGGTTTTCTTTTGATGAATCCATAAATGATGGAGTTTAATAGAAGTCAATGTTTCCAATAATCTTTATAAAAAAATTAAGTTCAAAAGTCTTTTTATTGTAATTTTTTAAAACAATAAATAGACTCTATCTAAACTCTAAAGGAAAGCATTCGGAATGATCACATTATTGATACCATATCATAATTATTGCAAATAACAATATTATTATTCATGATTAATAGATGAACAATTGAAACTGTGAATTAACCCTTCAAATACCAAGTTTTAGCAACAACAAAATATATAAAAAGACTTCAAATATTGGAACATACTTTTTCCGATTCAATCAAAACCAAAGCTTCAAAAATAATTCCAATTCAATTAAATCCAATACATACATACACATGAACATAAACAATTCCAAAAATCTTTACTTTAGCTTTTAACATACATTAAACCTTATCGGAAAACTTACATGCATTTTTTACAAAATAAACCCAAGTTTTGCAAGATTAGAAATATTTAACTTGGTCAAATTGTTTGCTACATGTATTGTCCGTCACGTTATCATGATATTATAAAGCAAAGATGCATCAACCCCTTTGCTACTTGAAAATTCCAACCAATTTGAACCCAAAAATAATAATAATTCAAACACAAAAAATTCGACCCCGTAAAAGAAATGACAAAAAGACAACCCCTTCGAAGTTTATTCAGTTTCAGTAGACACCCACATCAATGAAACTTGCAGATGAAGAAAGAATATTACGTGCATAGGAGTCTTAAGTGTCAGAGTCTCACCAGAGAGAATGAAAATAACCAAAGCTCATGAAGAAGGCGAAAGAACACAGAGAGTGTGAGTGTCACTGTGTCAGTGTCTCTTACTCTCTCGCTGTCTTTTGTTGTCAATCCTAAGTCAGTTCCTCATACTAAAACAAATACATGACTTAATGAGGAAAAAAGGTAATTATTCCATGCTTCGTGAGAAACTTGAGCTTGAACTTCAATAGTCAGCTTGGCATGCAACCCCCCTGCCTTTGGTCTTCGTATTTTTGATAATGATGGCAGACTAAGAAAAGAGGGAGAGCAGTTCTTAAATAGGAGAGAGTAGAGACGGTGGGAGAGTGTAAACGTATTTGGCTAGAAGTCTAACTTGCGTTTGAGGTATTTTTCATTAATTAATTATTAAATTTATTTAAGTAATGCCGATGTGTAAAAAGAGGGAAAGTGTTATTGTATTTGGCTAGAAGTCTAACTTGTGTTTGGTTTTTTTTTTTTTTTTTTTTTTTCATTAATTAATTATTAAATTTATTTAAGTAATGTTAATGTGTAAAATTGTGGAGAGGTCAACCAAAAATATAGATGATGAGTTTGAATTTAAGTTGGACTTATTAGAGATATAGATTTTCACTCATTATTAAGTTTGAACTAAACAAAAATAATTTCATTTAAATAAAATGATAATTTTATTTAAATATTGTGTTGACATGAAAAATTGTGAGAGTTTCAGATGTTTCGGTTTTATATATATACTAGTTGATAACCCGTGCGATGCACGGGAAAGCTATTAACTATGAAAAAAAATTCAACAATGAGTAAAGAATTTAAATTTATCTCATCATAGTCATAAGAATAGTTTTAGGACCATATTATTTTACAACTTTTTGCCACAACTTTGACGTGGCAGTGGTAGAATGTTGCTTATGCACTAAAAATTATTTATAATAAAATCTAAGAAATTTAGAGATAGAAAATTAGGTTAATAATATATATGCATATTATAGACATTTTGCTAGTTAGTATTTAAAAAAAAAAATACTTAACTTCTATGCTTTTTCTCAATCCTACTTAATCGTAGTAATCAATTCAAATATTAAAATTATAACACCTAATTCCATTATCTTTTACGTTGAATTCAAACAAATAATCAATCAACCAAAAATCGTAGCTCTAATTAAGAAAACAAAAAATCACATGAACCCAAATAAAAAGTATTTAAGGTAAAGAATTAAGATCAACTTACTGAGACTTAAATACCAAAAACCCCAAGGCTTAAAACTTCCAAATTTATAGAATCTCCAAATTCTACTTCAAAACCAAATAAAACCCTTCAAATTCAACAAATTTATATATAGCATACCAAATAAAAATTTATCCCTGGGCTGAAAGAATAGAGAAGCTTCATATACCATATACAATATAAAATAATTCGTAGAAATTTCAACCCAAAAACCAAACCCACAAAAATAATGTCAATATAAATATGGAGATTAACCTAAATACTCAAAAGAAAATTAATTCTAAACATAACAAAAGAATAAGATAGAAAGAAAAATTCATGCACATACTAAAGCAAATAAAAAATTCGACATAAAAGATAAAATTTATTAATAACAATATAAACAAATATCCACATATGTTGAATTGAAATTCATTAACAATAACAATATAAACAAATTCGAAACACATACTTGGCTTGGCAACAGGCTGAGGGGCTGTAGTGGCTTGAGGGTTTGTCTTCTCCATAACTGTTCTATCGAAACCACAACAGTATACTCACAGTATAATTCACAACCAAACATGGTCAACCAATAAATAAAGTTCACAAACAGAAAAACTTTCATGAAATCTCTTTGCATAAAAAAACTCATATATATATATATATATATACACATACATACCAGTATATGATCTCCCCAGAAGAAGCTCTACACACGTGAACAGCATGACCCATGTTCTCCAACACACTTCTGTATGGACCCCCATCCCTAAAGAACCCAAGGAAGCAAACCCACCTCGAATCTGAGTCTGAGCCCACCATATCATCATCCATCTCCTTGTTCTTTATTATCTTATTATTTTCTTAAACCAACTCATCAAACTGCTCTCTCAGCCTCTCGTGACTTGCCTCCAAACTCTGGAATCGATCCAGCAGAGCTTGGTACAAAGTAGTTTCTGATTTATCTCCGGCCATGGAGGTCCCCTGGATATGTTAAGTTTGGAGTTTGGACTGAGGGTTTGTTTTCTCCATCTAGTTTATATGGTGGGTTGTTGAAGAGTGCTTAGGGTTTGTTTTCTCCTTCTGGTTTATATATATATATATATATATGATAATGATGAGATTGAGTTTAAGTTGGAAACAAAAATAATTTTATTTTAAAATAATAATAATGATTTATTTTTTAAATATTGTGTTGACGTGGAAAATTGTGAGAGCTTCAAAGGCTTCGGTTATATATATATATATATATAGATTAGTCGTTAACCCGTGCGATGCATAGGAAAGCTATTGGATATGAGATTTTAAAAACTTTTCATTAAACTTCCCACCAAAAGATATAAATTTACCAGAACACAAACTTTTAGTATGAAAACAAAGATAATGATATTTAATGGATTGGGTAATAACACAGGCTTTTAGAAGAAAACAATTTGATTTAAAAAGTCAGAAATTTTAGCACAAGCAAGAGCAACTACAATTGTTAAGGAAGGATTAAAGGTCTTATAAGAAATATTTTTTCCAATATTTGGGCCCAATGGTAGAGTTCAAAGAAGATGACCTGTTACACAAAATTCTTCTCATTATAATCAACATCCTAAACTGAATATTCAATCCAAAAATGTGTAACCAATGTTATATATTGAAGTGTTGTACAGGGCAGAGAATATAACAAACATATTCTTTTGACCATGACCATGCCCATATAGCTTCTAAGTTCTAACTATTATGCTAAGGAACCAAATATAATTAGTAATCGAAAAAATATCATGATCCAGCATACTGATTTAAAAGTTACAATTTCAAACACAACCTCACTATGAAAATTCCACCGACATTCAAATATCACTTAGTTTAAGTAAAACTGTAAAAGTAATAAATCTAACATTTGAAATAGAGGGTTAAAGCATATCTTTTGAATCTGGAACATTTTTTCCTTTATTATTCACACTTTAAAACAATAATAGCAAACTTCAAAACCAAATATAAATATATTAACATATAATATGGAACACTATTATAGATTTTATAATATATAAGGTTCTTAGCTATCTCTGCTAATTCCAATTGAATTAGATTTATATTCTATGCGGTAACTTCTGTCCCTACTAATTTTAATTGAATTTAGGTTTCTATTCTATGTGGTAACTTATGCCTCCTAATTATAATTGAATTAGGTTTCCATTTGACCTGTATCTTCTTCTCCTAACTCTGATCAAACTTCTCTCCTATTTGAATTAGGTTTCCATGTAATTAGCACGCTTATAAAATAGTTTTACATTTTTTTAATGTTATCCTTTCCACTTAAGAATTAAAAAAAAATGACTTTATGAAATAAAGTCACCAGTTTTTTAATTCATCAATAGAAAAAATTTTGAAAGGTTTGGATTGAAAAGTTGCTTTTGTAACTTTGAATCTAAACCCTTCAATAAAAAAAAATTGAAAAAAAGAAGTAAAAATGTCAAAATTGTTGTGAGAAAATTTCACTCTACAATAACCTAACGGTATATTGCACAGGATCTCCACACATGAACGGGTGATGTTTAAGGATGTAAAAACCAATTAACTAAATTGTTTGATGAATATATACGGACAAAATGGGCAAATGCCCTTTTCACGAAAAATAATCATGCGTTTGCCCTCCTTCTGAAACTAAATAGGGAACTGCCCTTGTTTTATAACTCGATAATACGAAAGTTGAGTTATAATAAAGAACTCGATAGTCGTATCATCGAGTTAGCTGCAGGTTCGTGCCACGCTGGACTTGCGAGCGTACGCCCAGCGCGGCATTTTGTTTTTCAAATCACTTAATAACTCGGGTAATGAATAATCGAGTAATATATCCGATTATTCATATATCGAGACACGCTCTTATTAAACCTGTTTTCAGACTTTTTTGTGTCAGGGGCAAGGATATATGATTTTAACATAACTCGAGTATTGGATAATCGAGTTATAAAGTATAATAGTTGCTCGCATATAATTTCTCCACCTTCTCCCATTTAGTGTGTCTGGAATCTGGGTTTGTGCTGAACCTCCACTCTGCTCAGATCAACAGCTTTCGGACTCAACTGAAGTTTGTATCATCTCAGGTAGAAAACTCACAGCAGAATTTTAGGGCAATGATATTTTTATTTGATATTGTACTGAAATCTTTGGTTGTTTGTCGTAGAAAACTCAGATCAACACCTTCTCCCATTTGGTTGTTTGTTGCAGTAAATGTTGGCCACAAGAGAATGAAATCTTTACTATAGCAACATTTTGTATTGCACATAATCACATTGGTCGAACATTTATAACAACATTATGTATTGAACACAATGGGTAGACATTAACAACAATTTGTTTGCACATGGTCAAATGTTAGTGTTGGTGTTAGTGTTAGTGTTAGTATTTAATATTTAGCATGTAATAGTACACAAATTTATGAATGTCTTTGTCGTGTATCATTTTATGCAGCAGTACATTATTTACCAACAGTTGATGCGCACAGTTAACTAACTTGATCATTTGGTGTTATTGTATTAAGTGTCAATGTCTGGTTCTGGCAACCCAGAAATCTATAGGCCTCATGATGTGTTCACTGCTATGGGTCGTTGTTGGGTATTAGAAGATGAGTTCAGCTATCCAATCAATCCGAATTTGCGAAATAGTGCTTATGTTCACAATACCATGAGACAGGAGTGGGCTTGGTTATTTCGTGAACAGCAAATGTTTCATGATGAGCTGGTTGGTTTTAAGTTGCCAGTGCCTCGGCAACTCGCATCGCAGATGCCTAGAGACACGATCGACGAACTTCGTCAAGCATTGAACCGCATAAGGGAAGAAAATAATCGAATGAAGATACGTCTTAATCGATATCGAACCCAAGTCGAGATTCGAGAATCAGTGGAGGAAGGGTGGTACGAGCATGCACAGTTCATGCAATCACTTCTTGCCGATCCCATTTATCAGTCAGACGTGGAGATGTCAGATGAAGAGTAATCGTGTCGTGGTGTTATTAGATTTTGTTGGAGAACTATTTTGCTTAACTATGTATGTGTGTCACCGTTGTTGCATTTGTACTATGTAAACCTTATTATTGATTGTGAGGAGCATGCACGTTATTCGTAATCTAGAGTATTTTCACATAACGCATAAAAGTTAAATATTCCCACCCATGATGATTTTCAATAAGCACGTACGACATAACACAGAAAACTTAAAATAACTTACACTAACATTATTAACTTAACACTAGACATAACACACACACCACATAGACATTCATTCTGACAAGTAGTCCTCATAGTTGAGGACATTGTTACGTTCTGCCGGAGTGAGTTGCCTGTTCGTTGCGGCGGCCAGCTCCTCCGCTAGTTGTAGCATATGATACCTGGACCTACGAAGTATCATAAGATTGTTTTCTTTTTTTATTTTAGTAACTGCACGCTCATATTGGTGCATGTTTCGTCATGGCAATGCGAGTGAGCTACGGTCAACAAGAGGCGCTCCGAGTCGCAGGAGATCATTGTGTAGAGCGTTGGACTCATTCATGCGAAAGTCCCACTCTCGCCGCAATCCTGCATAGTATTCCCTTTCGTCGGAATCTCTTTCCCTTCTATAGTTATCTGGAAAATGAGGTAGCATCCAATTGCGCATCGACATTAGAAAATGTGACTTTAGATCGGTATGTGTAGATGTTTTGCAAGGGTAGATGTAAATGAGACGTTATATAGGGGTTTTGCAAGGGCAAGTATTCACGTGGATGTGACTATATGTAAGAGTAAGTGTTCACGTGAATGAAGATGATATGACTCGACAGTGTATTGTTCAGTGGCAAGGTGTTGATGAGTACATGCAAAACTACAAACATGACTTGGTTGTACAGTGGCGTCTGTTGGTGCATGTGATTCGCTGAGGTTGCTGTTTGATATGGCTATAGCTTGTGCTACAGCAGCGAGCTGGTGATGTGTACTGCAAAAGAGGTTGCGTATTTATTCACGTTAATACTACTCAACATTGATATGCTTCATCTGACATGACTTGATGAGATATTGCTGAGCTGTGATAAATGTATCATAAACTTTTCAGGGATGCTGCATCCTTGAAAACGGTGCATTGCAAAAGCTGTTAAGCGTGCATTGCAAAAGGTGTATTGACGTGCGTGTAGGTGATATGATTGGATAGGGTTAAACAGTGCGAAGCACTTGAGCATGAACTTTTCAGTGATGCTCTGTGTATTCACGTGAGTGTTGATGGGTAATTTTGGACAGGGTTCAACAGTGCTGAGCTTTCCACTGTAGCTACACTCATTGCTCCCTATCCACACTTTTGGCAAGTGGGATTAAAGAAAGCTGATAACAACATTTGGTTTTGTAATGGTTGGTAGGATTTTGTTGAATACCATTCTATTTGATATGATTATATATTTTAGTCTCCAGATATGAAGGAAATTCCAACTTCCATGTTCTTATATTTGATAAGACTGCCACTGAGATTCAATATCCACCTACTCAGAATTGTAAATCGGAAGATCATCAGGTAGAAATAATAAACTTAGATGAAGATGATACAAACTCATCATGGGTATCTCGCGGCCGCATAATATGGTGAGCCTTTATACATAATGTGATCATGATGTCACACTTCAATGTCTTCTACTATTACCCTCTATCAAAACATATTTAGCAATGAGATTTGGAAGGGATGGGTTGCATTTTCGAAAGCACAATAATTTAGAAGCAGGAGATGTCTGTGTCTTCAAGGCGATCGAGAGGATGCATGTTGTGCTTAGTGTCTCAATATATCACGTGGTTGACCACCAGAGTTTGGACTAGGATAACATGTTTAAATTTTAAACTAGTGATGTTTATGCTTATATTTAATTAGTACAGAAATCACTAGTATGGTTTATATCTGATGGATGTGGTTTTAAGACTGTTCTCTGACCGGTTTGGCATGTATTGATGAAGACTATTTAGCATTCCTGTGCGTCATCTGACATGACTTGACGAGATAGCGCTGAGCTGTGTTAATTGTATCATAAACTTTTCAGCCATGCTCTGCATCCTTGAAAACGGTGCATTGCAAAAGAAGGCATATCTGTGCATTGGCATGTGTGTAGGTGATATGACTGGACAGGGTTCAACAATGCAAAGCTGTTGAGCATCACATGCAACACTACGAACATCAGTGTAGCAACTGTGGACAGCTCACCCCCAAAATCTTGCTTACACTGTTGAGGGATCCTCTGCATCGTTGAAAATAGTGCATTGCAAAATGTTGCATATCTGTTTATTCACGTGAGCATGGATGATATGACTGAACAGGGATTAACAGTGCCGAGTTGTTGAACTGCGAAAATGACTTAGCTGAATAGTGTAGAGCTGTGTTAGCCTTCTCCAATCTCAGTTGCTATTACGTGCACCGAGTGTAGCAACACTGGAGGGTTTTATCCCGATATTCCCTTACAAACATTTCAGGGAGCTTTGGAGCAACGCTACAACAAACCAATAACTTTAATGAAACATTTTAGAGGCTAATCAGGCTTTTAGGCCTTTACCCTATTTCTAAGCAAACCAAATACTATGAAACAGTGTGTTGTGTGAGCCATATGGATTTTCAGTAACTGAGTGGTTAGTTTGGTTTGGACGAGTCTTTCTGTAATGTATCTATATAAAGTAGGACACTATAAGAACTAAGATACACGGATACGTGTATATGATACCGCGACTCAAACAACTCATATAAATGAATTATTTGTATTATTGAATCATATGTGCGGTTGGTCTATGTGCTTTGAATGAGTCTGTATGTATTGAATCTATTAAATTTTCACATAAACTTAGCCAAAACTAATGAACAGTTAATCTTTAGAGTTGCAAAAGTTGAACGGACATAATCATCATTTGTCAGACATTAACAACAACATTATGTATTGCACATAATGCGTAGACATTAACAACAACGTCTAATGTTCGTAGTTAGAAATTTTTGGAAATCATCATTGCTTGAATCTGAGAAGTCTGAAATATCTGTTTCATCATCTAATGTAGTAATTTCATTAATAGACTTGATGGCTCGCTGTTGCGCCTTCCCCTTTAGATGTTTCCTAGCTTTTTGGATTGCATGAAAACGGTCTAGTCGTCTTTGCATTTGATTGTTCTCTTGTTCAAGACGAGCAAGTATGTTGGCAGGTTCATCTCTAGGTAACTCGGCTGAGCGTGCCATAGGAACTCGTAACCCGTGCCATCGACAATACACCTCTAACTCACACCTCTTCTCGTATAGGGTTGACCATGGTGGTTCCGCTTGTTCTGCAACAGTGAACTCTATTGCGGTGGTATCTGTACTTAGTTTTGTAGGTTTCCCGACCATGATGTGCCCGACGCTTCCAAGACTCTCGTACGTGTATATTGGCATATTCACGAAATCTCTCTTCTTCCCAACCCATATCCCTCCATAGTGGTCTCTGTATGTATGTAGTTGTTGATCTGTTGGAACTTGTGATGATGCATTTGTTGAAGTAGAACCAAACTTGTTTCGCATTGTACACTTTGATGTTGAGGCGTTGCGACTCATAGCTTAATCAATCTACGAAGTAAGCGGGGTAGAAAGTTAACATTATATCAACATTTATAACCTCATTTCACGGTCTACTATTTAATTAAATTTTTAATGAAAATATGATGCATGCCGTACAGTCCAGGTGTGGACCAAATTCAGAATAGTATAATTGCTAATTTAAGAGCGACAAAAATATCCAATCATCTAAAAATACATGGCTGAAAAGCAAAACCTCCAATACAAACAGTTGCCCTAAGTGCATATATAGCTTGAGCCCCTCCACTCGGAGGAAAATCTCCTAGGTGGTTCATCGTCAACAACAAACCCTGCAAACCAATTGTGCTTTCACAAACCTTCAATTTGTATTAATAATTACTATAATCTAATAACATGTGAGTGCCGTACAAAATTATGAAATAAATATTTTGTACACACTGACTTGGATCTACTTCATGTTATATAGAACCATTGCAATAATACTAATAATAGTAATGATGGGCATGAAACTAGCCATCATATTAATATATGAAACTACTTTCCACGGATACCATGTTTGTCAAATTGCCACTCAAATAACAAAATATACAACTGCCTTAAAACTAGTTCATATAACTGTCATACAATCAAATGAATTTGCTACAACAACTACAACAAATTCGTCCCCGCCTTCGGTACAATGGGCAATGGCAATCATGAAGAGTCAGACGGTGGAGACGGTGGAACCGGACGTCTATAGTCAGCTACGTCCGCTCGGAGAGCTGCAACCTCGGCAAGAAGACCATGTAGAATTTGCCCATGGGTTGCCTGAGTTGTCATAATGGTCTCCATCATAGCATGAAGAGAGGGAGGAAGAGGGCATGTATGTGCTGCATCAGCAGTGTGAACATCTATCTCATCATCACCATCCTCGGCAATAGCAACTGCGGGATCCCCATGCATGTCCTCATCTGGAACATCTCCAGTAGTAGACCGTACTCGTGGTGTCTTGGATGGACCAACACTGGGGTCGACAACCTTCTTTTGGGCACTTCGCTGTTTCAGAAATTTCGCTCCTATGGGGGATTGGATGTCAACCAACTCTTGGGAAGGAAAATCCTTTAATCCTAAATATTTGAGGACCCTATGGATGAGAACTGGAAAAAACAAACCATGCCTCTTATACTTGCTCCTACGCACCTCCACAATGGTTTCGATGAAAAGGGAAGGAAAACAAATGGAACTATTGGTGACGAGGGCGTAAAGAAAGAAACACCTATGTATAGGGATTGTATGGATATGAGAGATAGGGAAAATGTTGTGACAAGCTATCCTAAAGAAGATATAATTAAGCTCAGTCAACTCACTTGAGCTAATACTTCGGTCAGAACCCCGAGTGACTGATCGTCCACAAAGGACATCCATAACATCATCAACATGAGGAGACATAGTGTATGGATAAGTAGGTCTACAAATTATAGGTACATCAAGAGCTTTAGATACGCGCTCCCTAGTTATTGTAAACGGTACACCACGAATGGACGATGACACCTTGTGACCCACGAGATCCTCATGCACCGATAGATTCGAATAGAATTCTCTAATCAAGTCAGCTGGAGGGGGTTGTATGTTTGTACATAGGGACAGCCAATGCCTAGACTGTATATTCTCACGGATGGAAGGATGCAGTTCATGTAGATTGATTTGCCTTTCTCCCCAAATACGCCTACGCTTATTCAAGGTTTCAAAGGTTTGCTCATTCTCGGGCGTGAGGAACCTTGATTGATCAAACACCACTTCAGGTTCAGATGCAGCTTTGCATTTTCCCCTCTTAGCCCTCTTCGGAGCCATAACTAACTGATGGTCAGTAGTGGAAACACGATTAGCTCACACAAAAACATAACCAAATACCGCATTACGATGAGATAAACAATGAAGTTTGAAGCAGAGAAAAAAAAAATTGCCAATTTAACGCACTACCATGTGTATAAAATCATCCATACAATATACTGTCTAGAGCAGTTTACAACAACACAATGAAAAAACAATATTCTTATTCATGGGTTGTTTAGTTGGTTAAATAAATGTAATGCATTTTGGTCCGAGTGGACCTGTAATTTGAAGATAGAGATCTAGAGTATATGAACTTTAGTTGAACTCAAAAGAGCCAACATGCACCGATCGCAAGCATTCTAACAGCATGTTCGACATTATAATACAGGAAACATACAAGTGGATGTAGGACCTGACACGTTTTCAAAATTCCTAGCTACATGTAGTAAGTTTCACCAACTTGAACAAAAAACTTTAAATTGCACAATGTACAGTTCAGGCATTCAAACAGCATAAGGACTAGCAATGGCGCCACTGGCAATTTCACTTTGTATAAGGATACTAGTCGAAGACAACCTACTAAGAAAAATGCATTTGACTACCCAAACACCCATCTTCATCACAATCTACATAGACAATGAACTTTGAAGCATGAATAAAAATTTTGACAATAACGCACCACGAATGTGTCATTTTAAAGACAACAAAATGTTAAAAGACTCTTACAATGTAAAATATTCAAGGAACTTCCGCAGGAAATTGTCGATTCCGGCCGGATGCAGCGACAGCAGTCGAAGATGTAATTTCGCACACTGCAGGTTCTGCAGACCAATGGGGTTTATACGATAAATCCCGAGAATTACTCGATGATAGAAAAATCGAGGTACTAAAACATAACTCGATTTCTAGATACTCGAGGTACATGATGTGTACATTTAAGGAATCACGTTATATGTAACTCGACTATTAATATATCGAGTTATGTTAACTGGGCTTCCCCATCAAGACCAGATATTTTGGACTGGTCCAGATGCAGTCCAAGAGGAATCCAACTGTACCCGAGGGTCTACACAGAACCCGATTTCTGCGAAACCGAGTTATGTGTACCAAGTACCTCGATATATAGGAAATCGAGTTACGTAGACTATTACATTCTTATATTTATAAAAAAATACACGTGAAAACTCGAGTTTTAAAGACTCGAGTTTTATAAATGCTGCTATAGGGCTTAAAAACGCCACTATAGGGCTCCCTGACATGGTATTACACTTAACAAAATTGAGTTATACAAATTTTCCAGAAAAACGCCGCCATAGGTATTAAAAACGTCACTATAGAACTTAAAATCGCCACTATAGGACTCCCACTAAAGGACTTAAAAACGCCACTATAGGGGCGATAAAACTAATTGAAAATAGCCCAACATTTAAATCTTCCTTTTGCAAGAGCTTAACTGAATAGGGAATTATGCTTAATTGAAGGAACTCGAGAGAGGATAGTTTCTCTTCCATTTACTCTGAGGCCTGTTCTTTCCTTCTTTGATGCGTTCCTTATCTAAACCATTTTGGTGGAGAGTTTGAGGTTAACTGTCAAAAATGTCTCGCGCCAATTAATTTGTTAACTTATTCAACTCAATGAAAATAAACATTTTTATGACCAGACCCCAAGAAGGGTAAATATACATTCTTCAACAATGTTAGGGACTTAACTTTTTCTTTTTCCTTTTTTTTTTCTTTTTTACAAGCTTGTTGGCTGAAATTACAAATTGTGATTAGATCAACATATTTATAACATGAATCTTGATTCTATTTTTGTTATACACCAATCATAATATGTCACTTCAACAATTTTTAACAAATTTGTGTTACTAGATTGGAAAATTTATACATATGAGCAATTTATGTAGAACATCTTTAAACCATTTACTCCTAATTTTCAGTAAAATGCGAGTAAACCAAATCGGTATACAAACACAGTCCTACTTATTCAAAGGTGAGTAGGGTTGTCCCCCTTTGTTACTCTCAATTTGATGTTGTAAAAATCATCTATTTATAATTCCAACTTGGTAAACTTGGGCTTTTGACATGAGGATCATTCAAAATAGGTCATGTTATGTACCAAATTGGTGCAAAAGTCTACTTAGAAACCCAACTAACAAGAAAACCCAACATGCAATATTTGGCTATTGTTTTTTTTTTTTTTTTACTTTATCGAATCACATGTGGCATTCGCCTACTCGAAGAGAGCTCTTTGGAGGGAATTTTTAGAAGTGTGGTTTGTAAGGCCCAACATTTAAATCTTTCTTTTGCAAGAGCTAAACTGAATAGGGAATTTTTTCTTAATTGAAGGAACCCGATGAAGTTGGATGCTCTTAGTTGATATCAAATTCAGTTCGGCAAGTGATTCTAAGGGTTTAAAACTTAATTGCAATAGCTTATGCCCAACCTTAGAAAGTTGGCAGATAGTATCGTAACTAATTTCATCACAATTTGGTAAATATAAAGATAGACTCCTAAGCAAATTCAACAGCAAGAACCAGATCCGATATGGCACAGCTGGTACATAACACTTTTGTCATAGTTTATATTGGTATAAATAACTCCATATTGATTAGATGCATTCCTAGTATCAATGACATTACATAGCAACTCAGCTTTGCTTTCAAACAGTACAGCATGCCAGGGATGTCGATATAACAAAACATCAACCTTGGCCACAGTCCATTCCAAAAACAAAAAGGGAAAAAAACAGATGAACATATTAGTTGCAAAATAAACACATCCAAAGTTGAACGTTTAACATAGTAGTTGCAAAATAAACACATCCAAAGTTTAACTATGTTATAAACACATCCAAAGTTTAACTATGTTATAAACACATCCAAAGTTTAACGTTTAACATAATAGTCACAAAATAAACACATCCACTGTTTAACATTAAACATAGTAGTTGCAAAATAAACACATCCAACGTTTACTGCAACCACCATAACCACTTATTCGATGCATCTGAAAATGTGGACCTTCAACACAACAACGTCCCTCATGATCAGCTCAAATACGCAAACATCTCCTACTTGCAACGTATTTTCCCTCGCAAATGCAGACCACCCAGCAGATACGACACATGATGAACCCGCACTTCGTTCATAAATGTATAACTTCACAGGCCATAATTGGTCCACAACCTGCAGCTTCACGGTGAGTATACTTCCTTTGCTGTAGTCCTTGGTAAAGCCTTCTCTTGGTAGGTAGTTGATAATGGACCGAGGTAAACTCTGAACAAAAAAGTTGGAAAGCGATATTTAAAAAAATTGTTGAACCTAAGATGAACCTAAGATGTTAGATATATATACATCTTTTCCCCTAAAACACAACTATGCAAATCATTTGCAACAAGTATCTGTACATGCTTTCTAATTGATCTATGTAAAAATCAAAGTAAAAATGAGGGCATGACTAAAACCCAACAATTTATGTGAAGCTGAAACCTTACCGCACGGTCCTTGCCATCAATGTATGATGGATGAATGGTCACAGTGAAAAGGGGATTCTCCGATTTAAAAGCATTGGCTCTCACAAGATTTTCAGCTACACCGCCATCTTTCTTAGGACATTGGTCAAATTCAAGTTTAACTAACGAACTGCTTGTGCATCCTACTCGATTTCCTCCAACCCCATGAGCTGATCCTGAAATGACATGAAATTATTAGTAAACAGGCTAATAACAATCAACCAATTCCTTACAACAGTGTGAGATTCATACCTGAACCCTCTCCCTTAGTAAAGACGCCCAAGATTTGAACAGAGTCATCATCACTCTCATTATCTTCCACCCTACAAGGTTGGACTTGGTCATCTACAGTATAGTCTATTTCTGTTGCAGTGGCATCAAATATGAGTACATCAAACTCTGAATTTCCAATATATTTAAAAACCAGCAAGTGCCCCACGGTTACACCATGACAGCTTGCAAATTCGCACCAACCATTTTGAAACCAAACCCCCCCATCGTGTTTTGTCACCTTCACTTTCCAATTTGTACCATTTGGAATCCTAAGAAAGGCCGTATCGGACAAATCAACTCCATATTGAAGTATAAACTTTGTTGGAATCCGCTGTAAAAAAGAATCTCCATAACATTAATGCAGGCTTTGTAAATAAACACATGCATTTGAGTTCGAATATATTCTCGTTGTGCAGCAACCATTACAGGAAATCTAACACAAAATCTAACAACTGAGATGTAGAGGATGATGTTAGTGCAATGAAGTTCTATTACTTGAATGAGTTAAAAGCATTGTTTGAAATTAGAAGTTTCTGTTTTTGATTTTGGTGTCTGTAGAGTTCAATATTTAAATAAACACATGCATAAAGGTGTATCATATCATGAGCTTCAAACCAATGGCACATATACGAATTACATATTCATACATACCTGTATACAGCTACATTTTTACCCCCTACCATTAAATTACCCTCTGCTCTGTTTTCATTGAACATGTTTAGTCTAGATCAAGCATTGACAAACAATTGGAAACTTAACAACAACAATAACAATAAAAGACTTAGTCTGAAATTAAGAACGAAATATAAAATTTATGTGTGTGTGTCTCCAAGAGAATATTGTATTTTACGAATTGTCACTCTCTACCATTACATATCCTCAGTATAGTTTTAATCCATATTTTAAGAATTGTCTGCAAGCATTTGATGCTTTCTGACTAACTACTTAAGTATTGACAAACAATTTAAAACATAAAAAAAAAAAAAAAAAAAAAAAAAAAAAAAAAAAAAACAACAACAACAAATAGACTTAGTCTCAAATAAAATAACTGTAAGAGAAATATATTTTATTAAAAACTTACTATCTTAAACTCAACAAACAAAACTTGACAATTGCAGAGGAATGAAACACAAAAAATGTAAATCACAACAACAAATGTAACATACGTATTGCAAACTTAAAGTTTTTATGTCTACATGTAACAAATGTACAATTTTTTCAAAAATAAGAAAAACGAAGATCAAATGGACGACGTCTATTAGCATGTTAGTTTCAGAGATAAACAAGAGCATGAATTTAAGTATAACTTACAATCTTGCCTTCTTGAAGAGCTCGAGGCAGAATAATCTTGAAAAAGTGTGGGGACCTCATCGTAGGCTCAGCAGGACCATCCTTATTGTTTCTTCGCCATTGAGAAGCCATTGTTCTGGTTCTCCAAAGCCCGGTGCTTTTCGTTGAGAAGTTCAACGGTTGATTCTTCATAGGTTGAGAACTAAATAGAGTCCAGCAATCTGCTTGGGCTTTCACATAACCCGAGTATTCGATACTCGAGTTATGTGCACTAAAAATCAGAGGAATCCATGTTGTGTGCAGTGTAACATTAAAGGAATCCATGTAGTGTAGTACGGATTGCAAGTAACTCGATATCAAGAATATCGGCTTATCTTTAATAACTCGATAATAATGAAACCGAGTTACGTGAACTATTGTTCCACACCCAGCCCTCCGTATTTGGACTGATCCCAGATGCAGTCCAAGAGGAATCTCAGTTTCCCGAGGGTAACACACATAACTCGGCTATAAAGAAATCGAGTTACGTGCAGTGTAAACCAAACCAACCTACACAATTTATCATATAAAGTGTCTTCCACATAACTCGGTTATTCGTTATTCGAGTTATGTGTAGTGTAAATTTGTAACTGTCTTCCCATAACTCGATTACCAAGAAAGCGAGTTATTTAATATGGGTGACTACACATAACTCGGTTATATTAAGATCGAGTTATGTTGACAGACCAATTCAATTTCTTAGTATAGCACTCTGTATAACTCGGTTGTACAGAAATCGAGTTATTTAATCTGGGCTTAACCGCCCAGCCCTCCGTATTTGGACTGATCCAGATGCAGTCCAATAGCAATCTCAGTTTCCAGAAGCGTACTACACATAACTCGGATATTCTGAGATCGAGTTACGTGGAGTGTAAAACAGCCAAACGCTATACATCACATTAACTGTCTTCCACATAACTCGGTCATTCGTAATTCGAGTTCTGTGGAGTGTAAATTTCTAACGGTGTTGCACATAACTCGGTTACTTAGAAAGCGAGTTATTTGATCTGGGTGACAACACCTAACTCGGGTATAAAAAAATCGAGTTATGTGGAGTACAACACAACCCAATTCAATGGTCTTCTGTATAACTCGGTTGTAAAGAAATCGAGTTATTTAATCTGGGCTTAGCCACCCAGCCCTCCGTATTTGGACTGATCCAGATGCAGTCCAATAGGAATCTCAGTTTACATATTGTACTACACATAACTCGGTAATGTAGAAATCGAGTTATTTGATCGGGGTATTACCCAGCCCAACCCAATTTCTTAAACGTGAACGGCCTTCTGTATAACTCGGTGATTAAAAAGCGAGTTATTTGATCTCCACTTAACTCGGTGATTAAAAAAGCGAGTTATGTTCATACATTCCCAGTGTACACTCCCATACAGCATTGGCCTGCTCATGAGGTACTGAAAGTGGACCTGTTCACGACCATACTATACAACAACTCATATCTACTTCCAACCACATCCATCAATTAGTCATTCCCTCCTTTCCATTTATGTGAATAAGAAAATCATCCATACGAGCATAATTGTAATATTATTAACTTTATACATTTAAATCCGTTGATGTACAAAAATAACTTTGTCAATTGTACGTTTTAAACATTATTCACAATTTTAACTTGAAACTCTGACAGCATACGACAACAATGGTTTGAGGCAATCATGGAGTCTGCGCATTTGAGTTACACATTTTTGTTGTTCTCTTCAGCCAGTCACCACTTCATCCATGGTGCGTATAAAGTCTGGCACCTTCGGCACACAGGACATGGCAACATTATTGGAACTACAAACCTCCCGTTGTTGCACGGCTGCCTCGTTTCTGCATAGTAACAAACACAAAAATTAGTATACAACCCACATTAATTAATAGCATGTTACAGTTACACCTTGGCCACAATTAGCAATCTTAATCAAAACATATACAGTTAGGGAAATAGAGACCCCATGAATAGAAGAATATGTACACCACAAACAATAAGATTGGAAGAACACCAAATCTGACAGAATACTTGGAATGGTAATAGGTAGGAGTTAAGGGTAACTGCAACTACTTGACGAACTCATCACAAGATTGCCCAAAGTGTAGCTAAATTTGATACAATGGTATTACTATCATGGTTCCAAACTAAAAATTACTCCATGAATCTTACTTATAACTCATAATGTAATACCTAAACATGTAAAGAAGAACAACTTATGATACCCCCTTGCTATGAACTGTAATTGTTACCTGCTACGTAGCACCACGGCTTGTTGATGCCACATTTCGCGTCGGACATGTACGCCGGTTATGACCCTCTTGCCGACACAACCCATACTTCAACTGTGGTCCATTCTCAATCCACAATGAGGTTGGCAACTCCCTATCCTCGTCATCCATCTCATTGCGGATTCTCGTGGACGTTGGCCGACCTTTCTCACGGATCAACCGCGGGTTTGGCATCACAGTTCTCCTTTCTTCTGGCTCCGGCCATTCTAACCTATCTTTAAGTGGTTGGAAAATTGGCTCGTAGCTATGATATCGTTCTTCCACGTGGTAGAAACGATCCATATACTCAGTGGCATCGTGGTTATGCTTGGCACAAACTGCTATCAAGTGTGAATAGGGGATCTTGTTTGCTTCCCATTTGCCACATGTGCATGTCATGTCCATGAGGGAAACCCTATGGGTGTGATCTCCCCCGCCAGTGTTCAACAATGAACACTGGGTCTCCACTGTATATAACTGTTGTTGCACGCTCATCCGTCTAACTATATGGAGCTTCGCCTTCTCTTGATTTGCCTCGAACTTGTCATAGGCATATTTGCACCAGACTTGCCCCTCTTCCAACTGCTCTAGTGTTTTGTTTCGACGTTCGTCAAAGTACGAGTTCACCTTGTAAAATGTGAACTTCACCATTGCAGTTATCGGCAAGCTACGTGCGCCCTTAAGTACCCCATTGAAGCACTCTGACAAGTTGGTTGTCATTGCCCCATATCGGTGCCCATGGTCATGTACAAGTGTCCACTTTTCTTGATTTACCTCCTTCAGATAGTCGTACGCATCCGGGTTGACATTCTTGATGCAATCCATGGTGTTTTCAAACTTCCTAACTTGATTTGCAGTTGCTGCCTTCCATACCAAGTTCTTCAACGGCACACTATTGAAGTGTGTGTTCACATTGCTTACTAAATGGCGGAGGCAATACCGGTGATGGGTTAAGGGCGGTTGCAAGTAGCCCCTAGTGGTGTCATCAAAGCATGATTGTATCCCACGATGCCTGTCGGAGATTATACATAAATTGGTCCGGTCCGTAACATAGGTCAGCAGGCATGCCAAGAACCATCCCCATGTCTCCTTGCTCTCACTTTCGACAACGGCAAACGCGAGTGGATAAACCTCGTTGTTACCATCAGTTGCCATTGCTATCAACAGCTTTCCTTTGTACTTGCCATAAAGGTGCGTTGCATCTATGCTTATCACTGGCCTGCAATGCCTGAACCCTCTAATACACGGACCGAAAGCCCAAAACGCGGAGTTGAATATACAAGTCCCCGGGACACGAGGGTCACACTTTAACGTGGTTACAGTGTCCGGATCTGCATCAGACAATGCCGCTAGAAACCGTGGCAATTCTGCATAGGACTCGTCAAAATCCCCATAAATACGCGCAACTGCCTTCTGTTTGGCTTCCCAAACCTTGTACATAGTTACATCATGCCCGTGCCTTGCATGCAACATACTACGCAAGTCCCTTACCTTTCGGGTTAGGTCCTCCCGTACATACTTCTCAAGTGCAATGGAGATGAACTTTGAATCCATCATCCGCCCATCAGTCGGTACCTGGAGGGATGAGCAACTGTGGGGAGCCGGACATTTACTGATCTACCACAACCCGTGCTTCTTGCTGCAAATGGCCCGAATTGACCACATACATGCCTCATGTATGCACCGCACTACTAGCCTATTGGTGTCAGACTTTATGACCCTATATTGCTTATTATGCTCCACAGAGTAGAGGGTCAACACATACTGAACAGAGGCTTTATTCTTGAATAGCATCCCGATGGCCAGGTGGTCACCTTTATGCCAACTTGTAAGATGCCCTGTACCCAATGCAGGTGATGGGTCCTTAATATTGTCCCATGTGTTTGATGTGAACCATTCTGGGATAGGAAATGTATTAGGGCAATCATCCTCGTTGTTTTCGTTAAGTGGTACATTGACCTCTGCGTCGTCCACTGCTCCATCAGTATCAATGAACTCTTCGTACACATCTTGGCTGGCATCAATTTCAATTCCCCCATCCAAATGAACTTGTGTATGTTCATACGTGTGACTAGACCCTCCAACGGATCGTGTATGGGTGGCGCCCAACACTTCCGATTCGTCAACATCATTAGCTGCACTGCATGGTTGATTACCGTAAGGCAACGGCGTGACATCGGCAAAGGAAGGCTGAATGTCAAGCGGCGATGAGTGTGGCGCTTCCACCCCACTGCCATGTTGAGAACTTACACCAGCTTGGAACCCAACAGCCTCAACAGTTACATACAAATCAGACGCTATGAATTGGGGGGTCCGCTTAATCACTGTCCACATCATGTCCACGTCAGCATCGCAACCCAACGGATTTGAGTTGTAGACAACCTGAGTACTCACAAGTACCTGGGGGGCACGATACACGATGGATATCTTATGTGACTCCCTGTCCAACCCTAGAGATTCCATTATCTTCCGATGCATTTTTCTCAAGTGTGTTCCGCATTTCAACTCAATGAACTTCTTCTTCACTGACTCGCCTCTATAGGACAACCCATGCAAGTCGTGGAAATACTGCTCCCCATCATAGTAAACGTAGAAGCAATGACGACCCATGGTAGACCTGGAGAAGGACAATTAATTGTAGTTATCATGCAGAAGATATAGGGTTATGTTAGTGAAAATTAAACGTTTACAAACGCACTATAATGATATCCTAAGTATTCCTAACAAACTTGATTCGTTTGTACACAATCATTGGCCTTTTAGGGGAGATGTTTCACAACAAAGTATAAGTGTATGATGCAATATGGTCAGCAAAAGCTGTTCACCTCACAAGCTTTCTTTTTCAGAACCCACACACTTAAGCCTTTCAGAACTGAAAGAACCATACAATTTAAACCTCTTATTACTTGTTACATCATTGTTGATACCTATGAATAAATGCATATATCATCATAGAAATTCAATTGACAATGAAAGTTTGTTTATATATATGTTCCCAATTATCCATACATCCATTACTAGATCTATACACATGGAGGAAGAATATTTATACAATGTCAATATCACACACACACACACACACACACAAACAGGATAACACAATTTGTTATTCATTTTTGGGAAAATTGTTCTACTTATTTTCAGTATATTGACCTTTTTTTTAAATTCCTAACAAATTGTATCAAAAATGGGTGGTTACTGTCTGGTCTAAGGCCATATATTATATATAAACTATGCTTACATGTGTGTGTGTCTATATATATATAAATAATCATATATATATATATATATATAAATAATCATATATACACACACACACACACACACATATATATATATATATATATATATATATAAATAATCATACACACACACACACACATATATATATATATATGTATGTATATCCGACATTATGTGTGTGTATATATATATACACCCTAAACACACACATACATGTGATCATATATGGGTATGTAAGTTTGTCTATATATACATACATCTCCCAACCTATTGGTGTATATATATATACACAGACACAGTGTCAGAACCATAGTAAGAAAGTCATCACATTTATGCTAAAGTGCCAATCCAAATGTAATTACAAAATTATGTAAGTAAGTTAAGATATACCTGTCAGGAGAGATAAGTATTGATGAGAAGAAAGGGACCACAGCTATGGCACGCTTGGTGAGGGTACAAGTAGAAGAGGTAATGAACTTACAGGCTTACAGGCTTTCTTTTTCAGAAACCCACACACTGAATGTAACCCAGCACTAAAAGAGGCAGACACGTGCATGGATTCTGATACGCGGGGTTGGGTGAATCATAACTCGATATCTAGGATATCGATTTTTAATAAAACTCAACTTCGGTAGTATCGAGTTACTGTTGACGCGACGTATTGACGTGACGAGCGCAGAAACTCGGTAGTTCAGACATCGAGTTACTTGCAAGCCTCAATGCTGTAACTCGATTTCTGAGAAATCGAGTTTCTGTTTGCATTTCCGCTACATAATGCTAGATTGACTCCACTAGTAAGAAGGTGCATCCAGCAGCTCAAATACGCAAAGAGTTCCACCATTTCATGTTTGTAGACCGGGATGGGACGTACTTATGTTGTGTTTAATGGCCGTGTTCCAGGCATATACAACAGTTGGGTAGATGCGAGCAAACAAGTTCATAAATTCCCAAATGCCAATCACAAATCATATAAAGATCGAAGGGAAGCAGAAGCCGCATACATGGAGTATTTGCAGTGTAATGGTATGGACGAACATGGTGGTGCATCCGCATCGTCGGCAACTCCAAACATAGCACCCTCAGCTCCAACTAGCACTTTTCCAACCGAAGGAACTAACTACGGCAGTGGAGACATTAGGAACTCCTTGTTAAGGTATCAGTTGGAAGTTGCCATTGAGGAGCGTGACCATGCAAGAAGGATTGCAACTTTGAATGCGAACATGTTGAATGAAGTGGTGGCTCATGTTGTGGGGGATGATGAAGTTGATGCACCTACGGGACAACGTATGGGTAAATGAATGCAAAAGTATATCTTCATGTTGTTGTATTCATTAAGATATGTATACTTGCAAGTAACTAGGTTCGTGTGTATGGTTTAACTAGAAATGTTATCGTTTTTCAGCTGTTTACCTACCAGATATGTGTATATGGGAAAGTAACCTTATTATTTTTGTTTCAGCACTACTTTGGTCTTATTCGGTCCGTTATATGTACTTTGGTCTTATTCGGTCCATTATATGTACTTTGGTCTTATTCAGTCCATTATATGTACTTTGGTCTTATTCGGTCCACTTTGGTCCTATTCGGTCTACTACATTATATTCCCTCTATTTGATCGTAATTCGTAACTAATGGTCAGCATTGCTCGTATGAGATATATTTGGTTCACTTCAGTCCATCATTCTGTATTTACAAAATACAAGATCAGCCTATACACAATGAGTCACGAGTAATGAATGTACATGACATTAAAAACAATAATAACTTGCAAATTAGCTGGATGAATGATTTTGAAAATCCACTTGGAGGATTCACGGCATTGAAAAAGATAAGATTGGAATTGGTCATACATCAAAAATCGGCCTACATCAGAAAAATTTATGTCAAATCTGGAAAATTGAGTTAAAGTCCATAACAAAATACTTGCAATTGGTCATACATGGAATTGGTCATCTAGTAAGACATCATAAAAATTTCATACGTAGAAGATAGATAGTCCAAAAACAAAATAACCATGAATAAAGATTGACACCAACCAACTAAAAAAACAAATAACACATCAAGATATAAAGATTCTTCAATCCCAAACACAGTAAATAAAACCAAAAAGTATGATGCAACTTGTAATATTATTCAAAATTAAAGAAAAAGTTACACCTAAAAATTCAAAATTACTTGAAAAGTTAACATTACATGGATAAGTGTATGATGCAAAATTGATGTTGGAAAAATTTATACACAAGCGTCCACTTTTTGCTGGTGACTCCCATTGGGAGAAACCAATGGGAGTCCCATCTTTGCATGCTCTCCACTGAAGTTCCCAACAAAGATTCAATCTATGAATTCAATGGCAGCACAATTACAAAGCACATGTTGATCGTATTCTTCAAGTTTAACGACTACAACTGCATAGCGGAGTACTACAAGTTTCAATACATGCATTACTATATCTTCCCTCCAGTTGGGACCACTAGACGAAATTAAACACCTACGAGAGTGGTCTTCCCACTGCCAGTTCTGCCAACAATACATGTTTTGTGCCCTTAACCGAATGTGCCCTTGTAAAAACCCTCGAACCTGCAAGCCCCAACAGAATAGATTACTACTTATAGACGGGGAAATGTCTCAAGTTTATAATGAAAGTAAGAACAAAGACTCTTACTATGATAATTGAGTTTGTTACTCAATGGGGTGAGCCAAAATCTCCAACCTTCTGGCTATACTATTATGTAGACTGCGCGAATTAATATACCATCAAACATTCGTATCAAAAATACAAACACCACCCAATTAATAATATCACAAAGCAAACAATTATACTTGTGGAACTATGCATAACTTACAGAGTTTTAAAAGCAGTGCAAAAGCCTACGATTAACTCCAATGAGGCTTTCTTAACTTAAAATACTCATCGTATACAATACTCATAATGCCCCATGTTCCAAATGCTTTAGATAAATTACAGTGGACATTAACACTTATTGTGCCTTGTATGTTGATAACTGAAGTAATATTACAGGAAAAATAACGATGAAGTATGATATAAATTCCGAAGAGAAGATAATTGTAATACTCCTATACACTTAGAGGGCACTACCCATAGCACAAAAATCCTACCTTTTAATACTCCTATTTACTTGTTTTAGTTTTTAAAGAAAAGGATGGAATCTCAGTTATGGACAGAATATCCAGTTAGACAGCTGGGTGACATGGGCAAGCCCATATATCTAAGTTATCATGCATCTCACCCTGGTAGATTTTGTTAGATGGGATCCACCCACATCAAGGCCAGGATAAACAAAGTAGCTGCGACGGTACAATCACGCATGTACACACCCTATCCAGTCCATTAATAGAACCACAGTTTCAACATATAGATTTCTGTTAGTGACATATATACATTAAACAAGGACTTGAGTTATCAATCATTGTTGACAGGAAATTTCCAGATTTGCCAAAAAGAAGTGACCCATTTGTGAATGCAAAGGTGTACATTGATTCTTCTAGTATACGGACAGTTATACAATTATGCAGACCCAAATTCAAAAGAGCATTGGTTGTAGTCACTTACCAAGAGTTTATCATCACTTTCAAATTCCCATCCATTACTTCGGGGGCCTCACACGGTATGTGCATGTATTGATTTAGCATTTGGACAAATCAACTCCATAAGAAAGTGCCATTCCAATAAATCATGCAATTAAAGGAGAAATTGTTATGAAGAATCTAATACGCATGTTTTACAGCTCAATATAACTCCACAAGCATGTTTAAAAAACCATTTCCAGAAGTATTGAAGCATCTATAGAAGAACTGTAATTCGTTAAAGATTGAAAAAATAACTCTTCAACGTAAAACTCACCAGAGTTGACAAATCCGGGAGAAAGCCATGACCATGCAGAGTGCTGAAGATGCAATAACAATTGCACTAACTGTTTCTAATCTGTTGATCAACCACTCATTTGCTGCAAAACTGTGGAAAAAGGACTGGCATTTCTAACAAGTAGTTCAAGATTCTTTTAAAAGAATCGGTCTTCCTCCGCAACAGCTCTTATAGTCATGGCGCCAAGCATTGTAGAGACTCAGATTCTTGTTGTGCTACAAAGGACTTGGTTGTGCCATTGGTCCGCATAAACTCATCAAACTCGACCCCGAAAAGTATCAACTTACTTCTTCTTGCTTATCACCAAAGCCGCACATTTGTTTCTCAAAAGAAAAAAAAAAAAAAAAAAAAAAAAAAAGACAAAAAAACCCAATGCCACTTAAAATCTCTCTTACAAACAAGTTCGGCACTCCAGCTAAGAACCTATCAGAATACAACAAAGTTTGGCTTCAAATCAATACCAATCGAGGCATTTGTCCATTTGCAATACAAATTCCAAGCCCATAAAAACTTCCTAATACATCAGTAAATGCAATACACCTTATGGGTTTTATCCTATATGTAAAAATTTGTTGACAACAAACACACTAAATAAGCCAGTACCAAGATGCACAGCCACCAAGATGCACAGCCACCTATACACATGAAGAATAAGCACACAGGGACAATCAGGCTCGATGGCCATTTCGTTTCCACCATATATTCGCTCAAAAAAAGAGATACAACCTTATAAGAAAACAGAAATGAAAATATCCAATCACCTAGAGGCCAGAAGTATAAGCATTGAGTTCAATAGGCATTTAATGATCTTTTCGTTTCCGCCCATATGCCCTGACAGGTCTGATCTTACCTGTTTCATTAGACAAAACATCATAATTAAATTAACATAATCAATCAAATGCGCAGTATAAGTAGGTAAGAAGATGGGAAGTGTAGACGAAGTACATACCATCGCTGGTCCCGCAACTGGGAGCATGCGCAGGAGGGCGCCGTGATCTCCGCAAACCCTCCACCGGTGCAATGTCCTCAGCCGGGATCTGCTCAATCTGTACAGGCTCAATATCCTCAGCTGGTATCTGCTCAATCTGTACAGCATCTTCATGGGGGGTTGCAGATGAAGCTAACATGGTGGGGTCCACATGCACTAGAGGTGGGGTGGGCATGCCTGGTGTGGGGACAAATATGCATCCACCATCATGGGCAGATCCGCTGAAAACTGCAGGCGACATACGGGGAGGGTCCGCATACTCTGTGCTAGCACCATGGGACGTAGGCTGGGGTGGAACAGTGCCCTCATGACCAGCGCTGTGGGATGGCCCAGCACCATTGCTAGATGTGCATCGTGGTGTCCTGCCGCCATCGTCAGACAGTACCCAATCAGTGCCAAGCCATGCCTCTTCTGCACCCAAGTCATCCCCTTCCTCGTAGATGGGATCCGGCTCAGTCGGACGGCCGCGACCAGCTCGGCCACCCCCACGACGTCCACCCCCACGAGACCCACCACTTTGCCCGCCACGAACTGGGCCCTGTGTACCAATGTGAACTGCTTCTGCAAGCGCATCCGCCAATTTAAGTCGGCCCAGCTCCTCCACAAGCTGTAGTGTATATGTAAGGTCATTGTGCATGTCAGAACCTTCGTCGCACCTCCGTATAGACCTAATCATTGTCCGAACCTACAAAACAAGGGCGGCGTCATAAAAGCAAAAAACATAGGTATGCTGCAAAAGTTGGATAAATCTATTCCAAAATAAAAAGAAAAAAGTAGTAAACATAGCTAATGAACTGCTTATATTAGTTATAACTATTAAACATCTTTAAAAAGATTGCATATAAAAATAGGGGTTGGACCCCCTGTGCAGAAATTTATAGTTCCACCCCAGCAGTCACAAATGTTCTGTTTCCTGTTATGTTTGTGGGTATGCAATCTAAACTTTGAGATAATACCTCCGAAAAACACGTATGGTTGGTTGGTTGTACATAAGTTCAATCTTAGCACAAGTGAAAATATCTTTTATCATTTGTGTATCTAGGCTTCACTAGAGTTACAACTCCATTAATAGCATACTGCAATCAGGACACATATTTTGAAGTTACAACTCCATTAAGATCATACTGCAATTATGACACATACTAGGAAGTTATTATTTCCTAAGGTACACGTCCGAATGGATGACAATTGAAAATATGAAACACGAGCTGAAATTGCCCAACATTAAGGGAAGTACCATCAGTTACAACATATATCATACTTGAATCTAGTGGTGAATAACATATCCGTGCTGCATACTTGCAAGAATTGAAATGACCTTTAAGATGTTGGAAATTGAATTCTACCAACAGTCCTAGAGGTAATATCTATCAAGGAATATGTAATTAGCTTTCAGTCCTAGAGGTAAGGCTATCTAGTGTGACAGTGAACTATCATGAAATGTGAATTTATCAATACTAAAAAGAGTTGCACCGTCCGTTTGAAATTACAAGCCAACCAAAAACAAAAAATAAAAATAAAAATAAAAGAATAACCCAACCCACCCTTTGTAAAATTTGAATGTAATTATATGAACAAAGGTGTGGTCATCATTGGTCATTGCCAATTAACCATTCCTCATGCAAACAAATTGGATGAAGACAAATTCAGTTATTTATGAACAACTAAAATCATGCAGTAGCTTAAAAACATAGAGATGTAACAACAATAATAATTGTGGAGTTCTGCATGCATGATAAAGCTGTTGAAGATATTTAATCGAACAATGGTTTCATACAGAAAATAGGAATTGTTGCCTCACCATGAGTTCCCAGTACGCAGACTCTGGTGTTATGTACCGCCTTGTGTTGCGATTGTACCACATCATGTACTCAACGAGGTATGTATCATCACCGTCCAAGAGAGGGGCCCCGCGAACTTCAGTCACTCGGTTGGCCCATTGCTGAATGAAGATAGCATGTTCTACCTCCCAATCCTTCTCCCATTTACCCTGGAGGGATATCTTGTGAAGGTCAGCCGACGTATCCACAACAGATGGAACTGGTTGCTTCATCCCAAACTGACGGAGGACCCGCTCGGGATGATGCCCCTCCACTATCCAGAAGTATATCAACGGCACCTCGGCCCTCCAAATATGCTGCCCGGCAGTGTAATACGCAGGCAGGGAGCCCAACGTATGCGTGTACGGCTCCCATACAATCTGCATAAGTGGATTATGTTTGTGATAGTGAGACATCATACTAATTAAAGATTATGTTTGTGATATGTAAAATGGAAAGCATGGAGTTTATTGATTCTATTCGTACACAAAATCTTTAGGGATTATTAGGCAGATAGCAAAGGAACAGCAACATTGGGATAAAAATATTTTTGATAGAATGAAGTCAACAAGCAATTAAAACAATAAATAGCATTCGTCTGTATAAAATAGTAAAAGATCTAGCTTGACCGATGTCCACATTCCATTCTCAGAACCTTGTTCATATGCATAACATTGAAAACTTGTACTGGATTAATTGCATTAGTCATTAACAATGTTTCCATGACTGAGAACAAAATGACTATTAATAGCTATGTAAACTATGACATGGTATAATCCTCATCAAATACTGTTATCATATTTCTATCTAAATATATTTTCTTATAAAGTTTAGAGTTTGAAATGACTGTGCATTTAATATTTATCTGAAACTAATCATGTCTTATCTTAGAACCTTGGTGCAACAAATTATGTGGAACAAGCTTTGCAGCGTAAATCACAGCTTATTATGCTCCTCTTAATCAATATGGTGAGTAGCATATGTTGCATGCTTCTAAAATTATATGAATAAAGTAGTAATTAATAATCCACAACTTTTACTAATTGTACGACTATTAAGGCCCATCAAGTAGGGGACAACTTAAGGAGTTGCATGCTGCAATTAAATTGTGCTCCACAACTTTTCAGTTAGGTCAACAACAAGAGGTAATGTGTCAAAAGTCTTTATGTTTTCTCTGTCTACTTATTAGGCAGAGCAATAACTATGGTTTTTAAGGTCATAACATTTTATTATTTAATTACAAACTGCACAAGCTTAATTTAAATTTTTAAAATAAAATTTCTAGCATATATTGTTTGAGTGTTGCAACAATAATTGATATCTTCTAAGTTTACAATCATTCTGCTTATATAAAGTCAGATATATTTTTTTTTTGGTTGGACTTTTTTCTCCTCTTTTGATGGCAGGCTAAAAGTTCTATTTTATGCAATCTAAATAGGTTAAAATGGTGTATAATGCCAGAATCAGTAAATAAACACAACATTTTGTTTCAACTAGTAGCTGGGAAGCATGGAGGGATGTCATCGTGAATTTCGAAGATGCATCATTAAAATCAAATGAATTACTTGAGCACACAAATACAACCAAAGACAAATATGATTATCTTTGGTATACTCTTAGGTAAATTAATTTCTCATTGAATTATAACCAATTACATATGAACAATATGTGTGCATTCTCTTCATTGCATCAGATTAATGACATTTGTAAGAATTGATGGAGTTGTTCTTTTTAGTTGCAACACAGGTTTGAAGTCACTTTGTCTTGCACTAAAGCAAGACTTCATGCTCAATCATTTGCACATATTGCACATTCTTTTTTGAAAGACATATACATAGGTAAGTTACTAATTCAGTTCAAACATCTTGGAAAGGGACAATTTCTTCTTTCTTTCTTGGGTGTAAATCACAAACGTTT
The DNA here is from genome assembly GCA_023736055.1 of Quercus glauca. NCBI lineage: Eukaryota > Viridiplantae > Streptophyta > Magnoliopsida > Fagales > Fagaceae > Quercus > Quercus glauca. Next base: position 24,758,743 of record CM043323.1, on the reverse strand, counting down.
CTGTACATAATAAAGGATATAGCCAAATTCTACTTAATATATATATGACTAAATTTAAATATATCCCATTGATCCAGCCCAACTTAACCTGACTCACGTGAGTTAGGTTGCGTTGGTTTTTACACATGTAATGAGTTAGGAATTTCTCAACCCGACATTCTTAGGTTGAGTTGGAAAAAACCGTTCAACCCAAACCAATTCGCCCCATGCACATGTACACCCCTACTTTTGATAATAAGAAGTCTCCAAATATAAGGTTTTAAAATTGTTAGATTATAAAATATTTGTTTATACTAGGTTAAAATAAAAGAATTGAAGCCTTTGATTCAACAGTTTAGAATTTTTGAGTTTATGGTTGCTCGTATTCATGTAGGTGCTGCGAATGGAAGTTCCATGTGATGTACTTCACAATGGACATTCCAATTGAGTTAAATGATCGGATGAAAATCCTAGTATCAAACAAAATGATGGGATGGAACCAATATTCTGAAATCAACTCATTCCTACAACAATCCAAGAATTCAAACTAAAATAAAAATAAAAACTTGGAAACATACTTGAGGGAAACGAAAATAGAACAATCAAATTGAGGACGTAAATTAACCGGGTACCTGCTCTGCCCGTAATGTAGCCAGCGACGTCCGGTACGCAGCAAGGACGTGTGTGGCATGCTTTGCGGTGCATTTTGGCCCGCTCCACCTACCAAACCTGGAGTGTCAACCAATGCTCGTTACTGAACTGGTCATTTAACAAACTTTGCTTTATATTTCACATAGTTTATTTTTGTTTGTTAGTTTCACATATTTTCAATTCTATCAAAGAGACAAGTAAAATGTAATATACTATTACACGTAAATGATTATTCCTAAGAGACACTTAGCTTCAATTACAAGAACTCAATGAACGTACCTAATGGCAAGGGGCCCTGAGTGCACTGGAGGTAGAGGCGGCCTCACAATAGGGCATAGTCGTGGGAACCTTGAATAGGCCCATAGCTGCACCAACAAGAGTGCTCCTCCAATCTGCATCGCTTCCTTCTTCGATGCACTACAAAGTTGTCTATAGAGCCAGGCCAATGCTGCACTGCCCCAACTATACCGTCTCGCATTGCTGATTGGGTTGAGCAACTGCAAAGGCAACAGTGACACCCGATCCGCAGACTTGTCCATGAACAACAGGGCCCCCATCCGTACAAGTATGTGGTAGCGGGCATGTTGTTGTATGACTTCGTCGCCGGCATCCGCAGCTGGGGGAGCGGGAAACTGTTGATCAAGCCAGATGTATTTTATCCTCGCCCCAGTAAGGGTAGACTTGTTTGAGTTCGGTATCACGGGCGGAGGTTCATGGCCCAACGACTCTCGGCACAGCACGTTCCATTTCTTGGCTGTACTCCCAGTAACAGGCAACCCATCCACCGGAATCCCCAGCATCACCTCAATATCTTGCAAGGTGATACCCATTTCTCCATAGGGAAAGTGGAACGTGTGCATCTCCGGACGCCACCGCTCAACCAAGGCCGTGATCAAGGCGTGGTCGACCTCCATATCAGGAACCTTGAATAAACCGGTCAAACCTGCTACATCTATGCATTGCATGATACGTGGGTCTAGCCCACCCTGCGGTAATACACATTTACGGCGTCGAACCTTTAGCATGCCAGGCACATCCTGCACAAGGACGAGTATTATGCTAGGTAATGCACGAGGTAATTATGAAACAGACATATAATAATAATACAACTACATACCTCGTCGGCGGCATGGCTCCAAAGTGGAGTTGACCGATGATTCGGCTGCCGGGTCAACTGGGTAAGATCGTCGGGTCCAGGCTGCACTCTATCTAGTGCCTGCATATCTGACATGGCAGCAAATAGATTATTAGCAATTATCTAACAAGTAAACCACATTTAATATAAAATAAAATTGAAGCTTAAATAAATAAGAACTCGCCATAATTTTACATGCAAACACTTTTTGTTTTCCTATTATCTGTAATTGAAGTAAACAAACAAACAAATGACTAATTAATGTGCTACAAACTTGATTGATACCTGCATGTTCAACGTCTAAGCAATATTCACATGTGAGAGTTCTTTTTGGTGTATGATGTCTTTGAAATTTGAAATTGATTTTAACAACGCAAATATCAATTACAATTATTAGGAGCTGCATATGGAGGGAAGACATTAAATTTAACCATGCGACACACAATATGTGATCTTCCCCCAAGGACATTTAAAGTCAACTCTATGGCTTAAGACCAGTGTAGTCACATAGTAAATATAAATTGCAACAACTCAATGTTTAGGAATTTTATTCTCAAACCTGTTCAATCAAACTTGGTCTTTTCAACAAAGTAACACTCTCTATAAGGTCATCCTTAACAGCTCCCCGTTTTATGTCCCACGCAATTGCCCGTTTACGATGGACCACTAAGATCCCTACAGCTACAGGTCATTTGGGCTCGAGTTCTCAACTTAATATCTAGAAACCTATACTAATTATTCTACATTTCTACCACTAGATATGCAAGCATACCATGACTCAGTCAGCCCATATGTGCCTTAAAAAAACTGCCAAGAAACAAAATCCATAAATGTGAAATCTGACAACATTCAAACATTCAGGGGTAAAAAATGTGCCAACGGCTTTCATTGATATCTATATCATATTTGAGTAATGAGTTAGAACCGCACAAATGGAGCCTGAAATATCCACAATAGAAGCACCCATTTTCATTTACACAAAGATTTTAAAGTTCTTAATCTATAGTAGCCAGCCAGCTCAAAATAAAAGGGGGCCAAAAAACGTTCACATATTTGTGCTCCTATAGAAGAGTACCAAATTGATTTAGAAAAACCTTAAAAAGCAGCCACTCCCCAACTTCTTTAAATAAAAAATTAGAGTACACAATATTATAATACTTCAAGGTTCAAACAAGAATCTAAAATTCACCAAAGGGTACTTTTGGACCATTGAATGTTCAATTATCCCTCTCCCCCTCCATATGGTCAATTTTAAACAAAGAGGAGTTGTATTGCAAGCAAAATAACTTCTATGCTTGCTATATCAGCTTCTCCACCCATACATTTCCACACATACGCTGAGGGTAACAGCGAATGAATTTTTTTTTAGTAAAGTTACTTAACATTTTGTACTAAAACTTTTAAGGGATATGAAAGAACTTAATTTGTTTGTTGCTGTACTAAACACTACTATTTCATCCCTCTTACTAGTTTTTAACTGGACTTATTTCTGTTTCATGTGAATGTGTATTGTATTTCATAGATTTATGTATATACAGAAGACTGCTTGGATTTACAGAAGACTGCTTCAAACAACCAGTCTCATCATTTTCATCATTTTTTTCTTAACACGCAACCAATAGAACCAATCTTTGTCCAAACCAACCTTTACGAGATGGGTTCAGGTTCAGACACATTTTACACCGTTTACAACAACAATTTACACTCAAACGTAATTAGTTTGACACCATTTACAACAACTATAACAAAACAAAACCATGCCTAGATAAGGCACATTTTACACAAACCCAGAGACATCGCTGAAACACCACCACTCGATTTGCCAAAACCCCCCGTCAAAACCCCAACCACATTTAAACTCGGTAATCAGAAAATAATCATTGCAGCATGTTAAAAGACAACAAATTTCTCATTAATTAGAAAATCACACAGAAAAGATATCAGAGGAGAGGACAGTACCTGTCATCAACGGCGGCGGGAAGAAACTACGACGGCCAGGAACGACGACGGCAAGCAAGGAACAACGACGGCAAGGAACGACGACTGAGGGAGACTGGATAGGGAGAGTGAGGAAGAGTCGGGAAGCCTGATCGCAGAGCGAGCGAGGGAGAGAGTGATGACAGAGAGCGAGGGAAAGAGAGTGTACAGGGAGAGAGTGAGTGAGTGAATAGGGGTTGTGAGACGTTAAGGTCCTATTGATTCAAACTGCTTAACAAAACTCGCTCTTCTGGTTCCCGAGTTATGAATCACTGCACACTCATTTTTTTATTGGGGAAAACCCACGTCTGGTGTGCCAGCGTGGCACGAACCTGCAGCTAACTCGATGATACGACTATCGAGTTCTTTATTATAACTCGACTTTCGTATTATCGAGTTATAAAACAAGGGCAATTCCCTATTTAGTTTCAGAAGGAGGGCAAACGCATGATTATTTTTCGTGAAAAGGGCATTTGCCCATTTTGTCCGAATATATACATTACAATCTTTAATATAAGCCAAGAAATAGCAAACGAAAATGAAACATAGAATATGAAGGCATCTTTAAAGATTTTGCATAAGTACCAAGAAATATATTCACACAGACTATTAAAGGAAAAACAAACACAAAAACAGACCATTAAAGGAAAAACATACACAAACTACTATTAAAGAAAGAATACAAAAATTAAAGAGGGAAAGCTATGAAGAGAAATTTTCGTACCTTGAGGTTGAGAAAGAAGTGTTTGAAACAAAAGAATAGTTTTTGGCAACACACATAGGTTTATACATATATAGGAGAGTAAGTCGGCACCTCCTTCACTGTGAAGGAGTTTGCATTGCATACAAACATGATTTGGAGACTTCCACGCCACTCCAATAAAATCCAATTCCTAATGGGACTCTTAATACATAGCAACCGGCTAAGTGGCATTAATCTTACTATAAGTATCTATATATGATCTTCTAATATCTATCATATAAAATCAGATTTTTTGTTCTTTTTTTTTAAATAATGCTGACATGGAAAAAGAATCTAAAATAAAAAGAAAAATAAAATAATGATGACGTAGAAAATTGTGGGAGCTTCAACGGTTTCGGTTTTATATATATATATATATACACACACACACACACACACTAGCATTATGCCCGTGCAATGCACAGCTTAATCAAAATTCATATGTAAATAATTTTTATTATTATTTTACTTAAAATTAAATAATAGAATTGTTAATAAAAATAAATTAATATTTTACTTTTAAGTTTACTAAGGTATTGTCAAATGCATATATATATATATATATATATATATATATATAAGTAATAACTTATTAAAAGAGTGCAATAAATATGTTTGTTTTCAAAATGCGTAAGATAATTTTTTTTTTTTGTATGTTATTTTTTTTCAATATCATGAAACAAAATTTGTATGATTTTCTTCAAATTTATGTGGATTTGAATTTGTCATTTATTTTTTTGCAAAATTTTTCATTATTTAATATATATATATATATTGTGGGTCAGAAAGCCCCGCGTCGTATGTTGGGCCAGAAGCCCAATCCAGACAAGGCTCTCTGTCCAAAGAGGATAAAACACCAGTGTTTTGCCATCCTGGTAAGAGTACAGCCCATGAGGGACAAACGGTCCGTCCGAAGACAACCTTTTCGGGCCGAAGAGACCTTCTCCAACGGGCCTGCCCAGAACTTGACCAAGGAGCTATGCTGGAGATCTTCCTACGGAAGCTAAGCCCCGAGCATGCCTAACTGCGGAGCTATCATCAAATATCCTGCCAATAAAGCTGCCACCGCCACATTTAATGCACTGCAGCAACTTTCCTGGCCGCATTTATGTGGAGAAGACACCTGAACAGTGAATCTTCACCTACCACCACTCACTGCAGGTTAAAGAAAACGGCTGATGTGACCAGTACTCAAGTAGGCGCCTAGATGGAGGGCAAGTGTGCGGTGGAGATGAGAGGAGAGTGTATATATAAAGGAAGCAGGTCTCACAGAGAAAAGAAAGGAGGGAAAAAATTGTATTCATTAAGTCTCCAAATATAAAAGCTCTTCGGACTGAAGAAATTGCTTTCAAACACTAGTCCAAATCTTTTTTACTTTGGTCAGCCTCCATGAACCGTCGCTAAATCCAGACCCAGCACAGTTGTTTAACCCATACTCTACAAATTTATTGTTGGGCACTTGTTGGGCTCACAACCCAGAGAGTTGATACCGGGCCCCACAAAAACCGACCCTACAATTGGCGCCGTCTGTGGGAAACAGCTCGAGCAAAGGTGGAAGCAACACCTCAAAAGATGGCTGAACCAAGGCAACGGCCGGCGGAGTCCAGGTCAAACCAGCACACCGACCCTTTTATTCATCTGGAGCGGAGGCGCGATCGCGAAGGTAGTCTACACACCACGCGCGTGGGCCAAAACCAGTCACAGGGAGAGAGCCACATGTCCCATGCAGAGGAAAACCAAGCCATGCAGTTGGAGATTCAAAGGCTGAAAAAAGAGTTGCGCCGTGCAAAGAGGAAGCGCACTTCCTCATACTCAGATAATGATTCTGAAGACGAGCGGGACGAGGATTACAGGCGGAGATCTCGAACACCGGTCAGTGAGCCTTTCCCCTATAAGGAAGCATGCAATCACGAGAAGAACCCTCAGGGCTCTCCTCCGAGGGGCGCAGGGAACGATGCCATGAGCAAAGCTCTGGCTCAGGTCTCCAGGTCTCCCTTTGCACGTAATATCGAGGGCGCCAGACTTCCCAGGCGTTTCCACCAACCTACATTCACTATCTACAATGGCCGGACCGACCCAGTGGAACATGTAAGTCATTTCAACCAGCGGATGGCAGTCCACTCCAGGGACGAAGCCCTGATGTGCAAAGTTTTCCCCTCCAGCTTGGGGCCAATAGCCATGAGGTGGTTTGACAACTTGAAAGCAAACACTATTAGTTCTTTCCAAGAGCTGACCCAGGCTTTTGGGTCCCGTTTCGTTACGTGCCGAAGGGTTCCTCAGTCCGTGGTCTCTCTGTTGTCCGTCTACATGAAAGGGGGTGAGACCCTGAAGTCGTATTCGGATAGATTTTGGGAAACATACAACGAGGTAGGAGAAGACTGTGAATTGATGGCTATCGAATCTTTCAAACTAGGCCTCCCCACTGAACATCTCTTAAGAACGTCGTTGACGCGCAAGCCTGCTATCAGTATACGCCAATTGATGGATAGAATCGATAAGTACAAAAGGGTTGAGGAGGATCAGCAGCAAAGCAAGGGAAAGGAGAAGGTTATCCCTCAGGAAGGGAGGGATTTCAGGTCGGACAGGCAGAACCACAACAGGCCAAGGAAGGACTGGGCTGGACAAAGCATTACGAACCAGCAGAGGGTCAATGCGGTTTTTCGTGAACCAGTGCACCAGGTCCTGGATAAAATAAAGAACGAGCCGTTCTTCAAGAGGCCGAACAAGATGGTGGGGAACCCTGAGAGGCGCAATCATAATCTGTACTGCCAGTATCACCTTGACCACGGGCACACTACTGAGGAGTGCAGGAGCCTGTGGGACCACCTGGATCAGCTGGTCGGTGAGGGCAGACTGAAACATTTCCTACACCACTCGTATGGTAAAGGAGATCAAGCAAGCGCAGGTCCCAGGGGGAGCAACTTTGCGAAGCCTCCCTTAGGGACAATCAATGTCGTATTTGCCGCGCCAGGGAGGACGGGGTCCCGCCCGTCCAGAGTACTGTCAGTTGCTCGGACACCTTCGGAATGTGTAGGCAGAGAGCCGAAGAAACAAAGAGCGGATGTTCCAGTTCTGGGATTTTCGGAGGACGACAAAAAAGGGACTATCCAGCCGCATGATGATGCCCTGGTAGTAACTCTCAGAATCGGGGGGTACGACGTGAAGAGGGTAATGGTAGATCAGGGCAGCGCCGCGGAGATCATGTACCCAGACCTATACAAGGGGCTGAACTTGTCCCCCGAAGACTTGACTCCATACAGTTCCCCTTTGGTCAGTTTTGACGGCAAAGTGATCATTCCGAAGGGCCAGATCAGACTGCCTGTGCAAACCGGTCCAGAAACAGTTGAAGTCGATTTTATAGTGGTGGATGCCTATTCACCCTACACCGCTATAGTAGGCAGACCTTGGCTTCATACTCTCGGGGCAGTGTCCTCCACACTGCACCAAAAGATTAAATATCCGTCCGAAGGAGAAGTCGAGGAGATCCTAGGGGATCAGGCCATGTCAAGGCGATGTCTAGTGGCAGCCATACAGCACGAACGACATGCTGAACCCTCAAGCTGTAATAAGGGGAGTTTATAGCAACTAAAACCTTCGGCGCCGGACGCCGAGGCCTCGACCGAAGAGGCAGTGTGCGAAAACTTAACGAGGGTGGTTGTTGGTGACGATCCAGAGAAGTTTTTTCAAGTTGGATCCATGCTTCCCCCTCAGGAAAGGGAGGAGTTGGTAGAGTTCCTCAGGGCCAACGTCGACGTATTTGCTTGGGACCCCGCGGATGCCCCAGGAGTAAGTCCAGAATTCATCTGCCACCACCTAAACGTTAATCCCACCATCATCCCTAAAAAACAGCCACTCCGACGACCGTCGAGAGAACACGCTGACGTGGTCAGGGATGAAGTGATGAAACTTAAGCAGGCAGGAGCCATTAAAGAGATCTTCTACCCCGAATGGCTGGCTAACACGGTGGTAGTGAAAAAGAAAAGTGGGAAATGGCGGGTGTGTGTGGACTTCACCGACCTTAATAGAGCTTGTCCGAAGGATCCGTTTCCAATGCCGAAGATAGACCAATTAGTTGACGCCACTGTCGGGCATCCTCGGATGAGTTTCTTAGATGCCTTTCAAGGTTACCATCAGATACCCCTGGCTCTCGCCGACCAGGAGAAAACATCTTTTGTAACTCCTGTAGGAAATTACCACTACAAGGTAATGCCGTTTGGCCTAAAGAACGCAGGGGCTACCTATCAGAGGATGATGACGAGGATGTTTGAGCCACAGCTGGGCAAAAGCATGGAGGTTTATATCGACGACATGGTGGTTAAAAGCAAGATTGTTGCCGAGCACATTGGGGATCTCAGTAATATATTCGAAATTCTGAGGGGACACAGATTGCGGTTGAATGCCTCTAAATGTTCCTTCGGTGTTGGGTCAGGCAAATTCCTGGGGTATATGGTCACACACAGGGGAATCGAGGTTAACCCCGATCAGATAAAGGCCATCAACGACTTGCGAGCTCCTCGGAATCCCAAGGAGATTCAGAAGCTGACTGGGATGACTGCTGCCCTTAATCGGTTCATTTCCAGATCAGCAGACAGGTGTAGGCCTTTCTTTTCGTTAATCAATAAGTGGAAGGATTTTGAATGGACACAGGAATGCGCTATTGCCTTCCAGCAACTTAAGGATTACCTGGCTAAGCCCCCCATCATGTCCAGTCCCCAGCCAGACGAAGTCTTGTTTGCTTACATTGCCGTGGCTCCAAATGCTGTAAGCTTGGTGCTGATCCGAACGGACTGTGGAGTGCAAAAGCCAGTTTACTACGTGAGCAAGTCGCTTCAAGAGGCTGAAATCCGCTATTTGCCATTGGAGAAAGCCATTCTGGCCATTGTGCTGGGTACTAAGAAGTTGCCCCATTATTTTCAAGCTCACACCGTTATAGTTCTTACTCAGCTCCCAATCAGAGCCGTACTCCGAAGTGCAGACTACACTGGTAGAATTGCTAAATGGGGGACGATGCTAGGGGCTTTTGACATCAAGTACATGCCGCGCACATCAGTGAAGGGCCAGGTCCTTGCGGACCTGGTCGCCGAGTTCACAGAACCACATTTAGAGGAAGCAGCACAAACTCTAGGCGCGGTAGGAAGACAAGTCAGCACGATTGCGTCACAAAGCGCGTTGCCCTGGAAAGTGTATGTAGACGGCGCATCGAATCAGAGGGGCTCAGGCGTAGGGCTAGTGTTGATATCCCCCGAGAGAATCATCATTGAAAAAGCCTTAAGGCTAGACTTCTCAGCAACGAATAACGAGGCAGAGTATGAGGCTCTACTGATGGGGATGAAGATGGTACGAAGGATGGGAGGAATATCCGTCGAGATATCCTCAGACTCAAGGTTGGTCGTCGGCCAGGTGCTGGGAGAGTTTGAAGCGAAAGATGAGAGGATGCAGGGATATCTAAACCTGGTCAAGTCCCTACAGTCGGAGTTTGAATGCTTTACCCTACGGCACATCCCAAGGAGTAGCAACACGCATGCTGACTCCTTAGCTACGCTCGCCACCTCTTCGGCGCAGGAATTACCAAGGGTTATTCTGATTGAGGACGTGCAGAGACCCACGGAGTTAAGAAAGGAGCCATCCCAAGTTCACAGCGTCGGAACCAACCCATGCTGGATGGACCCCATCATCAGGTTCTTGAGGGACGATGTGTTGCCCGAAGAAAGAGTGGAAGCAGACAAAATACGGAGAAAAGCCACAAGGTTCTGGCTGTCCGAAGACCATAAACTGTACAAACGCTCCTATTCTGGCCCATACCTGTTGTGCATGGCCCCCGAGGCGGCTGAATCGATGCTAGAAGAGCTGCATGAAGGAATCTGTGGGAACCATACTGGGGGGAGATCTTTAGCTCACCGAGCCATTACCCAAGGCTACTGGTGGCCAAATATGCAAAGAGAGGCGCATGAGTACGCCAAAAAGTGTGACCAATGCCAACGCTTCGCGCCGAGCATACATCAACCTGGTGGAACCCTTAATCCGCTATCCAGCCCGTGGCCTTTTGCTCAGTGGGGGCTGGACATCGTTGGCCCTTTCCCTAAGGCAGCAGGAAACAGGAAGTTCTTGCTGGTCGGAACAGACTACTTCACCAAGTGGGTAGAAGCTGAGCCTCTAGCAAATATCAGGGACGTAGACGTGAAGAAGTTCGTTTGGAAAAACATCGTCACCAGATTTGGAGTTCCACACACCCTCATCTCGGATAACGGGCTTCAATTCGATAGCAAAGCTTTTAGAAGCTATTGCAACGAGCTGGGAATCACAAATAGATACTCCACCCCCGCCTATCCCCAAGGGAATGGGCAGGCCGAAGCCACCAATAAAGTCATAGTTGACGGGCTAAAGAAGAGGCTAGACGATGCGAAGGGTAGGTGGGTAGAAGAACTACCCCACGTGTTGTGGGCATATAGAACCACGCCTCGCAGGTCCACCGGTGAAACCCCTTTTTCAATGACCTATGGGGCTGAAGCCGTTATACCTCTCGAGACTGGGTTCCCAACGCACAGGATTAGCTCTTTTGACCCAACCAACAACGACAGGCTGCTGGAAAAGAGTCTGGATCTGATTGAAGAACGAAGGGAAAGCGCGATGGTCCGATTGGCACACTACCAGCAGAAACTCAAACAGGGCTACGACATCAATGTAAGGTTGAGACCCCTCGAGCCTGGCGATCTTGTCCTAAGGAAGGTGGTAGGGAATGCAAAGAATCCAGCATGGGGAAAACTGGGTCCGAACTGGGAAGGTCCGTATCGTATCACTTCGAGGGCCGGCATTGGAGCATACTTCCTGGAAGACCTGGATAATCACGTAGTGCCCCGGCCATGGAATGTAAATAACCTCAAAAGGTACTACTATTAAAAGATTTCTTCTTTCAGTCATGATTGTTCTGTTGTTATACCAGTGTTTCTCAAGTGTTTAAACTTAAATTCAATCATGCCTGTAGTCCTCGGACCAGATGATTTGGGTTAGTTAACACTCCATTACGATTTTTCTCAAGTGTTTAAACTTAAATTCAATCATGCCTGTAGTCCTCGGACCAGATGATTTGGGTTAGTTAACACTCCATTACGATTTTTCTCAAGTGTTTAAACTTAAATTCAATCATGCCTGTAGTCCTCGGACCAGATGATTTGGGTAGGTTAACACTCCATTACGATTTTTCTCAAGTGTTTAAACTTAAATTCAATCATGCCTGTAGTCCTCGGACCAGATGATTTGGGTTAGTTAACACTCCATTACGATTTTTCTCAAGTGTTTAAACTTAAATTCAATCATGCCTGTAGTCCTCGGACCAGATGATTTGGGTTAGTTAACACTCCATTACGATTTTTCTCAAGTGTTTAAACTTAAATTCAATCATGCCTGTAGTCCTCGGACCAGATGATTTGGGTTAGTTAACACTCCATTACGATTTTTCTCAAGTGTTTAAACTTAAATTCAATCATGCCTGTAGTCCTCGGACCAGATGATTTGGGTTAGTTAACACTCCATTACGATTTTTCTCAAGTGTTTAAACTTAAATCCAAGCATGCCTGTAGTCCTCGGACCAGATGACTTGGGTTAGTTAACACTCCCTTACGATCTCTTTCAAAGTGTTTAAACTTAAATTCAATCATGCCTGTAGTCCTCGGACCAGATGATTTGGGTTAGTTAACACTCCATTACGATTTTTCTCAAGTGTTTAAACTTAAATTCAATCATGCCTGTAGTCCTCGGACCAGATGATTTGGGTTAGTTAACACTTCATTACGATTTTTCTCAAGTGTTTAAACTTAAATTCAATCATGCCTGTAGTCCTCGGACCAGATGATTTGGGTTAGTTAACACTCCATTACGATTTTTCTCAAGTGTTTAAACTTAAATTCAATCATGCCTGTAGTCCTCGGACCAGATGATTTGGGTTAGTTAACACTCCATTACGATTTTTCTCAAGTGTTTAAACTTAAATTCAATCATGCCTGTAGTCCTCGGACCAGATGATTTGGGTTAGTTAACACTCCATTACGATTTTTCTCAAGTGTTTAAACTTAAATCCAAGCATGCCTGTAGTCCTCGGACCAGATGACTTGGGTTAATTAACACTCCCTTACGATCTCTTTCAAAGTGTTTAAACTTAAATTCAATCATGCCTGCGATCCTCGGACCAGATGACTTGGATTAGTTTACATTCCGTTCACAGGCGTTTAAATTTAAGCCGAATTACTTTAACTTTTATTACTTTGAAACCCTGTTTAGCAGCGCTTGAATGATCACTCTGTTTTTAGTTATTAATCTATCATTGTTAACCATGATGACAACTTAACAAACACCGCAGAATTAACAAAGAGCAAAAAAGAGTCTATTCCATTACTTAAAAAGATAATTTAGTTACAAAATGGACGACAAAAGGTCCTAGCCGTTACATAAACTAAGCATCCTGAATTTTGTCTTGAGGCACCAGATCATTCTTTGGCAAATCACCCACATCTCCGGCCGGAAGAGGGGCCTGACTCGTTTCGGCTGGTGCTGGAGGATTCTGATCCGCTATGGGTGCCTCCGAGGTTTCAGGCGCATCACATAGGTCAGGATCATAATAGATGCTGTCAGGCTGCCATAAGGCTGATTCCGCAGGGACTCCAGCTGCATCGAGGCACTTGTTCCATGTAATGGCACAGTAGTCCCTGCAGACCTGGGCGAACTCCTCGGTCAGCCTTGCTTGGGTCTCCTCCACACCCAGCAGATGGGCAGCTTTCTTCTCGGCCTCAACTGCCTCCTTGGCCAATTGCGCATCTTCCTTGGCCAACTTAGCAGCGTCCCTGGCCATTTGCAGCTCAAGCCGAAGCTCTTTTACCAACGCCCTCTCCGTCTCCAAATTAATTTCAGTAGTATACAGCTTCTGACGTTGGTCTTCGGCTTGCTTCTCTGCGTTCTTAAGGCCCGCATCTGCGTTTCTTCTGGCCTTTACCTCCTCCTTCAGTTGATCGGAGAGGCGGGCGCTTTCATCCTTGGCCTTGCCAAGTGCTTTTTCAACGTCCTCCCTAGACCGGATCTCAGCTCGCACGTCAACCTCCTTCTTCTGAACCCACTCTTCAGCCACATAGATTTGCTGGGCAATCTGCATGGCAACCAGAGAATGTTACGAAAAATACGAATACACAAGGGCTATGAAAGAGCTGCAAAAGGGCACCAGTTGTCTTACCATGCCTAAATCTCGTTTAAGGGACAGGAAGAGCTCTTTTTCATTGAAACGCCGATAGGACTCCATGTCCTTCGGAAGAAGAAGGGGCTGCTCTAGCGCTTCAGCTATATATCCGGCCTTCCCTCCAGCATAGTTTCTGAGGGAGGCGTCGAGAGGGATGGCTGCGCCATCCAGGGTAAGCTTCGGGGACCAGTCATTGGTCCCTCGCCGCACTTCGGCAGTCAAATGTTCCTCCCTGTTCTCAGTAGAAGAAGCCCGTTTGTTCCTGGAATCATGGGTCTTCTTCTGCTGCTTAGGTCCCTTCGGAGGAACCACTTCCCCCTCCTCGATGTCAGTCACATCTGTCAATACCCTCTTTTTCTTCAGATCAGGCATCGGTTTCAAACCTGGATCTTTTGGGGCCGGAGGAGGGGGAGGCGGTGGTGGGAGATTGGCCGTGGGCTGGGATGTGCCAGTACCCTTGGCCGCGGTCGTTGCGTTTCTCCTGTTCTTCATTAGCTGGCCTAGGGGCAGCATGTCTTCCTCCTCGGAGTCTTCCGGCAAAGCTAAAGTCAGAACTGGGGCAGCTGACTACCTGTCAGGGGCTTCTTCGGAAGATAAGATCTGAACTTCCTCCGAGCCTTCCTCTTCGAACTTGAACTGATCGATCTGTTCGTCAAGCGAAGGAGTAGAAGAAGCGACTCTCTCCTCGGCTACTGTTTGCAATGGCACTTGTTGAATGGGTTGAACTAGTGGTGGAATGCCCTGCGGATTGGGATGGGGCACCGGGGCGAGATCAAAAGGGGCCAAGAAGGTCTTCCGTGCCACGTCAATCCGGTTTAGGCGGCGATCCCCAAGTGTTATGGCGTTGCCTCTCGGCTGGGGTTCTGACTTCGGGGTATAGCCGAGGATGAGGGGGACGAACCTCAGCTGTCCGTCTTCGCTCACAAAGATCTCCGACCGAAGAAGGTAGTTTAAGGCCGCAGTGTTGGTAAGACTCAGCCGAGGAGTTACGTGCCTCTTGTCTGCAAACATGGCGATAAGACTGTTAGAAGGTTGCAACTCGACGAAAGGAAGTCTTAATAGTAGGAAGCAAGAAGGTTAGAAAGCTCAAGGGGAAATGTCCCACCTGGCGTCCCTGGCGTGGTTGGGCAATGAATCCCATCGTGCCAGGCACCCGAGACGATCAGATAATCGTCCTTCATCCCTTTGTTGGACTTGGGAAGACCGGAGAAGAGTCTGACAACATCGGATCGGGACCTTAAATAATATCCCGCCCCTTCTTTGGTACGACATTCGTACATGTGTACCACGTCGTGCCAAGTTAATCCCAAGCCTAAGTGGCGGTTTAGGTCATCAACTGCACCTAAGACTCTAAAGGTGTTGGGGGCACACTGGTCAGGACTAAGCCTATGGGCAGTAAGGAAGCTTCTGGTGACTGGACCCATGGGAATGGTCATTCCCCCCTCGAGGAAGGCGATGATGGGGATAATGACTTCGCCCTCCTCTCGGTTCAATAGCAACCCCTCCATGGAGCAATACCTCAGGCCTACTTCCTGAGGAATGCGATAGGTCTCCCTAAACCTCTCTATCTGGGAAGGGCTGTTCACTAGGTACTCGAATCTACCCATTGATGACAAGGTTAAGGTGAGGGAAATGCGGAACGGTGACTGGGAAAATTTGCAAACGGCCGAAGAGGCAGCCTGAACAGATTTTAAAATCTCAAAGAAGGGAACTTACGTCGGACTGAATCAGAGAACGTCTTCTGGCCTTGTGGGGAGATCGCAGCAGATTCTGGAAGGAGTTGAAGCGGATGACAGGAAGATTTCTGAAATTCTGGTCGCTTGAGTTCGCCTGGGAGCTCTGAAGTTTGCAAAGTGAGGAAATAACCTCCCCCGGGACTTTATATAGTGGCAGAAAAAGTGTTAGAACTTACCCCGCCCAAAAATTTCGAGGAGAATCTCGTCCGTTGATTCGAAATGGACCGCTAGATTTCAGGGACAAGACGCCGCCTGGAGTAATTAATGACGCCTCGGAAACGGCGCGACAGAAGCGGTTATAAAGAAGGCGCCCAAACTCACGCGCGCACACGCGCGGAGTCAAAGTCCTGTGCCCACATTTGTCAAGAGGTCGAAACCCCACTTTTTTCTCTTCGGATGCGAGGTAAAAAGTGAAATTTCGAGGGGCTATTGTGGGTCAGAAAGCCCCGCGTCGTATGTTGGGCCAGAAGCCCAATCCAGACAAGGCTCTCTGTCCAAAGAGGATAAAACACCAGTGTTTTGCCATCCTGGTAAGAGTACAGCCCATGAGGGACAAACGGTCCGTCCGAAGACAACCTTTTCGGGCCGAAGAGACCTTCTCCAACGGGCCTGCCCAGAACTTGACCAAGGAGCTATGCTGGAGATCTTCCTACGGAAGCTAAGCCCCGAGCATGCCTAACTGCGGAGCTATCATCAAATATCCTGCCAATAAAGCTGCCACCGCCACATTTAATGCACTGCAGCAACTTTCCTGGCCGCATTTATGTGGAGAAGACACCTGAACAGTGAATCTTCACCTACCACCACTCACTGCAGGTTAAAGCAAACGGCTGATGTGACCAGTACTCAAGTAGGCGCCTAGATGGAGGGCAAGTGTGCGGTGGAGATGAGAGGAGAGTGTATATATAAAGGAAGCAGGTCTCACAGAGAAAAGAAAGGAGGGAAAAAATTGTATTCATTAAGTCTCCAAATATAAAAGCTCTTTGGACTGAAGAAATTGCTTTCAAACACTAGTCCAAATCTTTTTTACTTTGGTCAGCCTCCATGAACCGTCGCTAAATCCAGACCCAGCACAGTTGTTTAACCCATACTCTACAAATTTATTGTTGGGCACTTGTTGGGCTCACAACCCAGAGAGTTGATACCGGGCCCCACAAAAACCGACCCTACATATATATATTAGTTTTTTTTTTTGGGTTACTTTATCCTTATTTTTTTTGTTTTGACCTAAATTGTATTTTTTTTTAATTAAGTTTACGTTAATGTTAAAACATATTAGCTATCATTTGATACTTTATCCACAACAGGAAAAAATAACAATTAACATTTAAATTAGGCTAAAAGTAAAATTGTTACTTTATAAAAAAAAAATTTTTGATACAATACTTATTGTTGCTTTATCCAAATAAGTCAATAAGAACAAATAGAATTAGAGTCTTTACTTAAACTGATAATTGAATGATAATTGATCATTGAATGACAAAGATTTACTTCCCTTTAGGAATGGTGAAACCACAATTGAATATTATCTTCTTTAACTTTCTGTTCAACTTACCAAATACCGTTTATCAAGTACTTTTTTGTGAAACAATGGTTTCTCAAAAAAAAAAGTACTTTTTTGTGTTAATATATATCAACAATAGACTGAATTCATAACAGCATGATAAACCTTATTTGATATATGATCTAGAATTGCTCGAATTAGCCAAGGCAATGATCTAGATCCCAGTAGTCTTATAATGGATTAGATAAAGAATTTGGATTGTAATCAAATTAAAATTAAATAAGAATTATATGGATTTGATGAAGAATTTAGATTGTAATCAAATTAAAATTTTTATCAACTTAAAAATTATAGGAGAATAAAAATTATATATATTTTTTAAAAATCTAAAAATCTAAAAAAGATTTCTGCAATTAAAGATGCATTAGAATGTGCCGTGTAGTAATTTAAAAAAAAAAAGTTGTTGCTTTTTTTAATAATACATTACATGTAAAAAATAAAAATTAGATGAAGAATTTGGATTGTAATCAAATTAAGATTAAATAAGGATTAGATGGATTATATGAAGAATTTGGATTGTAATCAAATTAAGATTTTTATCAACTTAGAGATTATAGGAGAAGAAAAATTATATATATATATATATATATATTTTTTAATCTAAAAAAAATTCTACAATTTGCAAAAAAATTTTAAATTTTTAGATTTTAAAAATATATACAATTTTTCTTCTCCTACAATTTCTAAGTTGATAAAATATATCTTAAATTTAGTTCTTATCAACTTTTTTTTTTTTTTTGTGTGGATAAAGTAGTAGTTGTATTTTCATATCAACTACTTCTTTCATAATTAATGTAATTTTTACCTTTTTTTTAAAAAAAAAATTACGTAGAGTTGTGAGAGATTTTAAAATTGGGAAATACATAATTAAATACGTTGGAGATAATGTTGCTTCACGTGTTATAAATCTTAATTTGATTACTGTTGAATTACATTTGTTGGGCTTAATATGTTTCCATGCAATTTTCTTTAAGGATTATGTATTTGAATTGAAATAAAATTAGATTAACTTTAGACTTTTTGCCTAAACTGATGCTCCTTCTAAACCTCACAACATCCAATCCACACACACAAATACACATTCTAACAGTGAATCCAATGCTCCTAATCCATATTTTCTTAACTCCAATGAGAATCTAGGTAACATTCTAGTCACTCAGCCTTTGCTTAGTATGCGAAATTATCACTCTTAGTCACGAGCAATGGTGCTTGCTCTCACTGCCAAGAAGAAAATTGGCTTCGTAAATGGCAAGATTTCAAGACCAGAAGTTGATTCACCTTTGTATGAGGATTAGGAGAGCTGCAACACCATGGTACTTTCATGGTTGATTAACTCCATGTACGTTGATGTCTCTAGCAGCATCATGTACTATGAGACAGCTAGGGAGATGTGACTGGAATTGAAGCACCTATTTTCACAAGGAAATGGACCTAAAATCTACAATTTGCAGAGGGAAATCTCTCACATTTCACAGAATCAGATGACAGTTAGTGAGTACTAAACTAAATTCAAGCGATTGTGGGATCAATTGCTGAATTTTGAGCCACTGCCAAAATGTTCTTGTGGTGCAATGAAGATCTTGAGTGCTTCACATGAGAAGGCCTATGTAATGAGCTTTTTAATGGGACTGAATGAGAATTTTGAGACTTTACGAAGTCAAATATTCATGTATAATCCTTTTCCCCCAATGAGCAAGGTTTATTCTTTGGTACTTCAAGAAGAATCACACAAGAACATTGGACATGGAAGCTCAACCACTTCACATTCTAATTCAATGGCCATGTTTACCAATTCCAAAGGAAATTCCAATTGGAATAAAGGGAATTCTAAGAAAGACAAGCCTTTTTGCACTCATTGCAACCTGCAAGGGCACATAATTGAGAAGTGCTACAAGTTGCATGGATACTCTCCAAGTTACAAACCAAGCAGAAAAGGCAATGTCAATCAAGCTTCTTGCAATTCTGTTAATGGTGCAGAGCAAGCCTTAGTGCCATCCAACTAGTGCCTTATCTCTAAGGCACAATGTGAGTAGTTGCTTACTTTCCTCAAATCAGGAGCTGCTACTGGTGATAGACATCATGCTGCAAGTGTGAGCACTTCTTGCTTTGTCACTGGTGGTGAAGGAACTTCTGGCTTAGCTTCTGATGTGGTTGGTTCTCCTGCACAAACCAACCTCAACTTCAATTTAGCTCTAATGTCAAGTCCCACTCCTAATGTGCCTTTTGTTCCCACTTTAGAGAATTCTATTTTTTATAGGAAAATCTTTAGGGAAACAGATTGGATTATAGATACAGGAGCAACTGACCATATGGTCCATTCTGTATCATGCTTTACTTCTATTATTGCTACTCTTAATACCTTTGTTAATCTTCCAAATGGTGAAACAGCATTGGTAACACATGTAGGAATTGTTAAGGTGTCCAAAACTCTTATACTTACCAATGTCTTGTGTGTTCCCTCTTTTAGTTTTAATCCTCTCTCAATTAGCCAACTAGCTAAGACCACTCTTTGTTGTCTCATTTTCTTTGGGAATATGTGCTTCATCCAGGACCTTGCTCTTTGGAGCACAATTGGTCTAGGTTGAGAGTTCAAAGGCCTATACTTGCTAGAAGAGAGGTTATAAACCTCAAGAACTTGTTTTTCTGCAGCTAGTTCTGTACATGGTCTTGTTGTTCATCCTAGTGCTGGTTTTGTAAATAATCTTGTTGTTCAGCAAAGTATTTGGCATCTCAGGTTGGGGCATCTGTCAAATGCCAAATTGGCTTTGATAAGAAATAATAATGTACCTCTTTCAACCATTAATAAAGACATTCATTGTGAAATTTGTCCTATGGCAAAACAGAAAAGGCTCCCTTTTACATCTAGTACTCATATTTCACTTGAATGTTTTGATTTTATCCATTGTGATTTGTGGGGTCCTTTTTCTGCTCCTACTATTGATGCATGGTTGTAGATATTTTCTAACCATTGTGGATGATTGCTCAAGGTGTACTTCGGTTTATCAACTCATGCATAAATCTCAAACACAACCTATTTTGGAGCAATTTTGCGCTATGATTGAAACACAATTTTTGAAAAAGGTAAAAACCATTAGAACAGATAATGGTACTGAGTTTATCATGTCTTATTTCTTTGTTAAAAGGGGTATTTTGCATCAATTAAGTTGTGTTGAAACTCCACAACAAAATGCCATTGTGGAAAGAAAGCATCAACACATCTAAAATGTGGCAAGAGCTCTTATGTTTCAATCCAACATGCCTTTGCATTTTTTGGGGCATTGTGTTCTTACATCAGTTTACTTTATAAATAGGACACCTTCATCATGCTTAGCTCATAAAACTACTTTTGAGGTTCTTTTTGGTCATGCTCCAAATTATGGTCATTTAAAGGTTTTTGAGTGTCTTTGTTATGCATCCACTCTTTCACATAATAGATCCAAATTTGCCCCAAGGGCAAGAAAATGTGTTTTCTTAGGATATCCTTTTGGCGTTAAGGGATACAAACTATTGGATTTAAGTACCAAAACTATTTTCATCTGTAGAGATGAAGTTTTTCATGAAAACATTTTTCCTTTTGGCAATGTTGATCCTAATGCTGCAAATCCTTTTATTTTTGAGGTTGATACCACTTCTGAAAGGTGTTTAGGCCCTTTTGTTACTCCTTTTAGTGTTCCATATATGCATAATGATCAATCTAATTTTTGTTCTAACCCTAATCCTTCTGCATCATCATCATCATAATCTATTCCTATATGTCCAAATCATAATCCTTTACCTGATCCTTTACCATCTGATTCCACTTCTGTTTTATTGGATTATGTACCTTCTGTTAGCACTAACCTTACAGCTGAAGATCAACCACTTAGAAAATCGACTAGAGTTCATAGACCACCAACATACTTGCAAGATTATGCTTGCAATGCAGCCTCTGGATCATCACTTGCTTCTGCTGCTACTAATACTCAAGGATCTCCTTATGATCCATTAGCTTGCCTCACATATTGCCATTTGGATCCTTAATACAAATCCTATCTCATGACTGTCAACCAAGGTCATTCAACCCCTCAGTACCTTTCTCAATCTTTTCAAGATCCCTTGTGGAGGGAAGCCATGGATAAAGAGATCCAAGCCTTGGAAACAACTAAGACTTGGGTTCTTACACCATTACCTTCTGGTAAGAGAACCATTGGTTGTAAATGGGTCTATAGGGTGAAGCTCAACCCTGATGGCAGTGTGGAAAGATATAAGGCTAGGTTAATGGCTAAGGTCTACACTCAACGAGAGAGACTTGACTTTTTGGAAACTTTCTTTTTTTTTTTCTTTTTTTGCCCGCACTAAATTCTGACAAATTTTATGGTATCCCTTCTGATCTAGAGGTGCAGAATATCATATCACATGACAATCATTCCAGTAACTACTCACGAAGCAGTCTAAACTTGATGAAAAGTTCAAAACATTTTCTTTTCTAACTTTTATTCTCTTGTGATCCTAACTCCCAAGCGTGTTAACTTCGTTCTACGTACATTTATCAACATGAAAGTATGAAACATTTTCAACATTAACTTCCCAGTTGAAAAACATGGTTAAATAACCACCCCTCAAGAATATGATTTAGTTGAGTAGAAAAATGAAAATAAAGTCTTCACATATGCATGCAGTAATACATAACATCAAATACATGCATATTGCCTATATTTTCATTTCATTCATCTCATTTAGCTTCTTGAACTCAGCTCACAACGTGCATATTGCTTACCTTCACTAAGTCATCACACTGGCTATCTCATACTCTAGCTCATCACAACAATCATAGGTAAACGGCTTTCGCTATCAGGTGTCTTTGCATACAAGTTATGAAGACTTTAAAAGGGTCTAACCTTTATTAATAAACAATAAAAACTAATAAAAATTTAAATATTAGGATAAATTCCATTAACGAACCTTTAGGTTTGGGCTAATGCCAAACAAATCCAAAACATCTCAAAATTGATCAATTTGAACCCTTAATCCAATTTGGTCACTAAAAGAGGAGAAAAATAACTAACAAACTTAATTATGTATAGGGAGTAAGTTGACATTAATTCAAGTCTTATCATAAGTTAATGGAATCTACCCATTTTAGGATGAAAGTTACTCAATTCCTTTAAAAAAAACTAATGGATATAAAATTCAAACTTAAGGCACATGCACAAATTAATATATCTACTCTTAGTAAATTTGGTTCAAAAGCTTGAGCAGTGAATTCTTATAAGTGACTAGTTGGTCCTTCAACAAGCAATATATCCAACTGGTTTTCAAATCTTTCCATGGCTTGGACTGGTAAGGAAATTGGCACTACTATCCCATTCTCTCCTTTACTATTCTTATTAGGAATATAAAAACTGGACACTCCGGGTATGGCTTCCCCCGCAGGCCCACCATAAAACGGATTACCCCACCCAAAGTCCACCTCTCCAAATCTGGCACGTGTCACATCCGACACAAGATATGACCCCACCACATAGAAGTGAGGCCGACCCTTAATTATCAAAAGGTCAATCACCGACCGCAAGTACTCCTCTGTTATGTTGTTTTTTGCCTTCTTCAGCAATTCCACAGTGTAACCTAATGGATTCTTACAGAGCTTCCTTGTTGTTGTGAGTGCCACACAGAATGCACAAACATTACCGTAATAACCATTAGGTAAAGGAGGGTTGAATTTGTCACGTGCATTGACAGCGCACAGCACACGAACCTCTTCTTGGGGGTTTGTCTGGAGAGCTATGGTACGACAACGCCAGAGGCATGCAGTGAGCAACTCAAAGGTGGAGCATTTTTTCAGGTGTTGTGGCATAAATCTCTGGAGGGTGGAAACCTTTGTGGAGCCGAAGAAAATGGTACGATGGGCCATGACATCATTGAGTGGGATTGGGACAACAATGGTGGAGGCCATGTCAACGTACTCGTGGTGCGTGCATGTCACTTGAGTTGGATCTCTTGCTTGAAGGAGATGTCTCTGCCACACAGGCAAGACGGAGGGGGCACATGCACCACGTGCCATCTCGCCCATGGCCATCATGAATTGCACCAATCCAACGGCATCACTCATGGTGTGGTTTAGGCGAACGGCAAAGATGAAACCACCACACTTGAGACGCGTCACCTGCCCATCTCCACCAACCAAAATGATTATTGGTTTATTTATTAATAAAGAGTGATGCTATAGAGAGAGAGAGAGAGAGAGAGAGAGATATATATATATATATATATATATTTTTTTTTTTTTTTTTTTTGAGTAATGCTATATCACAATATTTTCATAACATTTTCATAATATTTTCATTAAAAACTTAAGTAATAAATTTTTAGTGGTTCTAATTTGGCCCACCACTAATGTCATTTTTTTACTTAACAATAATAACTTTATTATCTAAGATTTGTTGTAAAATAATTATAAAAATATCGTAAATGTAGCATTACTCATAAATTTACAACATAACATTTAGATATGTCACCGATTACATTAAAATTAAGTTGACCTTCATATTTTCCATCTACAAAAGAATAAGGTACCAATAATTTTCTATCCCAAGATTCATTTATATATATATATATATATATAACCAAAACCTTTGACTTTTGGTTGACCTCTCCACAATTTTCCACATTAGCATTTTTTATTTATATTTCATAATTTGATTTATTTCTTTCGATTTTATAGCACCAAATTGCAGAAAATTTATTAAATTTCTTTCTAAAAAAAATTAAATTTAGTTGTTTGGTACCATACAACCACTATACTTAAAGAAGGCCTAAATTATCACTTAATCAGAAAAAAAAAATTAGATAATCCTAACAAACTATATAATAACTTCATTAATATAAATATATCCCAAAAAACGGAATATATCTCCATTAATTTTATAATTTCTTCATTGATGACATTTTTTAAAAAAAAAAATTCTATCATATTTCCTTAAATCTATCAATCACGTTTTCTTTCTCTTCATTTTTTTTTTTTTCATTTTTTTATATATATTAATGTTGATTAGAAATTATAATTTCAATAGGATTTAAACTATATAATTATATCAAATGAGACTCAACAAATATGTATCATTTTTAATCTCAATGAAATTTAAATTTTATATCAAATGGACTTTTTACCAACATATTCATCCTTTAAAAAATATATATATATATATATATATATATATATATATAACCAAATTTGATTAGGAATCCATAACCCTATATTATATTATAAATAATTTTTTTTAGGGATCATTTGTTACAATTTCAACTCGGCTATTCATTCCTATATTATATTTTAAATAGTTTTTTTTTTTTTTTTTGGGGATTATTCTTCCAACACCACTCTACTGTATAGTCTCTTGCATTGATTTTGGTTCCTGGAGCGCCTTCAAAACAAAAGGTATGTAAAGTTTTCTTATTAGGTTTAATGTTAACATGTATGAGAGATATTTTGGTCAATTAGAAAAAGTTTGAAGAAACATAAAAGGAAAAAGAACTGAAGAACGCATCATTTGAAAAAGTAAAAATAAATAGTGACTGTATTAGGCAGAGGTTTTTGAAGATTGTTGTTTTTATTTTTGGAATTCATCGCGTTCATGTGTATGTATGTATTGGATTTAATTGAATTGGAATTATCTTTGAAACTTTGGTTTTGATTGAATAATGAAAATGGTAGAAGAAATATGTTCCAATATTTGGAGTCTTCTGTACATATGTTGTTGTAGTTTAAACTTGGTATTTAAATTGTTAATTCGCAGTTTCATTGTTCATCTATTAATCATAAATAATAATATTGCTATTTACAACCATCATGATATGGTATCAATGATGTGATCATTTTGAATGCTTTCTTTTAGAGTTTAGAAAGAGTCAATTTAATGATTAAAAAAATTTACAATTAAAAGACTTTTGAAATTACATTTTTTTTAAATGGCATCATAAATGACTTCTATGAACTCTATCCTTTATGGCATCATTAAAAAGAATACTCATATAGATAGGTATTAGGATATTATTTGGAACTATCATAATGGACTAATGTATTACATATGGTACGGATCTAACTGTAATATCCAATGTTATAAAATAAAAATTGGGCCTATGGTTATCTTCTCTTTGCAAAAAATGTTTAAACTCTCATTAATTGTGATAGTTCACTATTAGGTAAAATAGAAACTCTATTAACTAAGTTTTAAAAAAAATTAAAATTCTATTTCAAAAAATTTCTAGAACATTAGATTTTATTTTAATTATTTTAATAATTTTATATTGTAAAAGAATAAAATTTATACATTACATACAATCATTACTTCAGTCAGGGGCGGAGCCAGGAATTTTTGTTTGGGAGGGCAAAGTTGCGGCACTAATATATTTATCAAGATAACCCCTACATACATACATATATATACACACATTTTTTTATTATATATACACACACATATATGTACACACTTTTTTATTTGATAAGTTATATATACACACACACACAACAAAAAAAATAGAGTTTAGTATTTTCAATCAAAATTATGTTTGATGGTGATCTTTCATAAAATAAAATTCATTTTTTCCATTTTCATAGTGAAATTCTTAGAAAATTTCATTTTAAATACAAATTATCAAATTTTATATTAAAGTAATCAAAAAAATCTTTCAATTGAACTAATGAAATTTTTAAAAATATGAATGATTCAAAACTTGGAGGAATAAATTAGTCTCCAAACATATTTGAAGTTATCTTGTTTTAACCTATTATGCGGCAACTAAAGACACATTTCATGTATAGTTTTAATGACAAGATTTTTTTAATGAGTCAATGACTTGTTAATCGCCACATAACGGGTTAAAAAAGATAGATTCAAACATATTTGATGCCAAACTTTATCAAATTTTTAACAGATATAAGAGCACATTTTACAATAAAAAGTAAAATTGTGAAAAATAAAGTTATATCTTTATTACTATTAGATCAATTATTTTTTTAAGAGCATCATTGGACTAATTCAAATATTTGGGGGGGTCTACTCTTATTTTTATAGACTAAATTTTGAAAATATTAAAATAATTATATATATTTAAAAAATTTCTTTTTTTTTTTGGGGGGGTGGGGGGGGGGGGGGGGGGGGGCCATACCCTTCAACACAACTCTGACTTCAGTTACCTTCTAAATGATGGAAGATATGTGAATGCAATTTGTAAATCTGCTATCAAGATAACATAGATTAGATTGGTGGTGGATAGTATATTTAATTGCAGTTGATTATTGTGTGAAGTTATCATCATAGAATAGACCATGCCGGGATGTGTTATGTGGAACCAATGATATGAAACAAAAATAATTTTTCTACACCATTATATTGAACAAAAAATTATTTATTTTAATTCATTTTCAAACTATACATTTTTTTTTTAAGTCAAGTTATAGACTTTTAAGCAAAATAAATATTTTTAATTTTTATTTAACTATCTTATGCATCGCACGAATTAGAAACTAGTATTTACGTATAAGTGAAGTTTCTCATTATAAAAGTTTTCGAAAGTTTATCATTACCTAGAAAATGCAAAGTTAACAGGTTGCAGTATTTATTTTCTTACTTTAATCATCCAATGATACATCAATTTAGATGTAAACACACACACACACAGATATATATATATATATATATATATATATATATATATATATATTAATGAGTTTTAGAGGCGCAATATATGAACCTGAATAAGCAATAATGGGCAATGAAGGATGCCCCCAGAGCTGGGAACATCAAAAAGGAGCTCCTCCAAGCATGGGAATGGAGGATGAAGTACGTCACCAAACTGTTCAAGTGTAATATCGGCGTTGGCCTCAATAAACATGACACCCTCACCGGTACATTCTACGACAAGCTTTTGGCCAGGTCCTTTCCTAATCCTACCAGCAAATGGGTAGTAAAACACTAGTGTTTGTGCAAGTGCTTCTCTGATGACTTTCACTGGGTCTCTAATCTCTTGCAATATTGAGGAATCATGTTTATAGAAATGTATGGTTGGGATTAGAAATCGAAGACCCTTTTGGTCATCAATATCGGAAAGTTGTTTGAATTCATAAGGTGTGGCTTTGCAGGAGCAACCAGTTCTGGTTTGCACCTTTGTACTTCGAACACTAGAGAGGTGGGTGCTGCCAGTGCCATGCCAAGAAAATGGTTTGAATATGAGACTAAGAAACTTGGGCAAGCTTACAGATTGTAGTGTGTGTTATGACTTATGATGGACAGGAATTTATAGCCAGAGATGACGTAATCTAGAAATAGAAATATGTCCTTCAAAATAGGGAAAATATTATCACACACAATATAAGTATTACACACCAAGTATGGACGCTCATAAAAACAAGAAAAACCATGTGCAACACCTCATGTATAACAAGTATTTCCTTTCTTTAAGTACAGTATCATTTCAATAGTAATACTAAAGCTTGTGAATGGGTGGCCAACTACACAAGATAATATATATAAAAAATACAATTAATTTGCCAAAAAAATAAAAGGTTGTGTTAACAGGCATTGCCCATTAACAATAGCTTTTTGCATACCTTTTTTAATTTTTTGCAGCCTTTTATTTTTTTTTTTTTTGTCAATTTTTTAGTAATTTTTTTTATCCTCTTTGGCAATTTTTTTAATAACATTTTGCCTTTTTTATTAACATAATTTATTAAGGGAAATCTTAACAAGTAACCCAAGTTGCTTGTTAACATTTCCCAAAAATGAATAGGAGTTTTCGAATGGTGGTACTTCTTGTGATGGGTAGTGGCCTAGTGGGTATTGTTTTTCCTTTCTAACAACTGCAATTACAAGTCATAACAAAGTACATAATGATTGCCGCAATTCAGTGGAGACATAAATCCGTTAATTTTTTCTTTATTATTCACAAATTTTCGCGTTTAGACGTTTTCTCTCTTAACTTTTGAGGTATAAGAAAAAAATGGATTCAGATTTTTTAGATTTTTTAAGGTACTTTATCAAATAAATTTTTTTAAATCTTAATCATTCTTTAATGATTTAATAGTTTAAATTCTGCCATGTCAGCATTCTACTAACAATAATCTTAATTGTTTTGTTTACAATATTATTTTATTATTTTAAGAATATTACTAGTGAAATGCTGACAAGACAGAATTTAAATCATTAAATAATTAAAGAGTGGTTAAGATTTAAGGAAATCTACTGGTAAAGTACCTTAAGAAACTTAGAGAGTCTTAGGCTCCGTTTGGTTTGGGTGAAAATGATTTCAGGAAATCATTTTCACCCAGACCCCAGTGTTTGGAAGGCAAATGAAAAACCCATTTCCGGAAAATAAGCTTTTACGTTGACCAAATTTACGCCTTTGACCCGGAAATGGTTTTACGTTCTTATTTTACCTTCAAACCATTTCCGGGTCTCGCACAAAATGCACAAAACATCAAAGCACACGGAGAGAAACTCGAAGAGAACGCAGAGAAACTCAAAGATACAGCCCAGAGAAGAGAGAACCCGGAGCTCCACGCCGAGAGACACTCGAAGACACCGGACCTCCACGCCGAGAGAAGAGACCACCGATCCACGTCGTTCCACCACCACCACTCACAACCGCACCGGCCGATCCACATCCCGATCTGAGAAACCAAGACCGAGCCGAGCCGATTTCAACGCCGTTCCACCACCACCACTCAACGGCGAGTCCGATCCACATCCCGATCTGAGAAACCCAGAGCGATACTCGCCGATTTCAACGCCGTTCCACCACCACCACTCACCGGTGAGTCCGATCGCACCATATATATATATATATATATATATATATATATTTATTTATTTATTTATAAATAAATATTTATATATTTATTTATAAATAAATACTTATATATTTATTTACATAAATACTTATATATTTATTTATAAATAAATATTTATATATTTATTTATATAAATACTTATATATTTATTTATATAAATACTTATATATTTATTTACATAAATATTTATATATTTATTTATGTTTTACACGTTTATGTAAACAATTTATAGTTGAAACACAAATTCAGACCATTAATGTGCTGTGGAACTCTGTTATGGTGACCCAACCTCTTACTACACACCCAATTGAATGTTTTTATGAAGTATGAAGGACAGTAAAAGTTGTTAGTGTGTTAAGAAATTATACATTGATCATCAGCTCCTTTTGCGGGGGAATTCACATGTACTGCAATTGTAGGTGCATATAAAGCCTGTGGACACTGTAGGTAACAAACTGTATTTCCAAGTTCTTTTTTTTTTTTTTTTTAGAATTTGACTAGTTGGGATTGTGTAAAATTTGGCTAGTTGGGTTTTGTGTATACAGTTTTGGAGCTTTATATGTATACTTTGATGTAACAAATGTTATTATGTTGCCTATTGGGTTATGTGTACTTTCAAGCTTGAGACATGACAAATTGTATGAAATTTTTTAGCATTTTTTGTGTTATTATTTTCTTGCGGTAGAATATGTGTGTGTAAATGTATTGTGATGACTAATAAATTGAGACATGATGGTATTGTGATGATATCAATGTGCAGTTATCAGTTTGATGGGTTTGTGATGGTGTAAATATTTATTGTAAATATAATGCAATGTGATTTGGTACTCGTTATAAATGTGGTTTGGATGTTTTTTGTTTGTGGCTGTTTTTATTTACATTCCTCTTAGACCACAGTGTTTGTGATTTTGTTAGATGACGAAAAAAACCAAAGCCGCAATTCTTGCCTCAGTTGCATCTGTCGTCGTTGTGGGGGTTGCATTGTTAAGGAAATTACAACGTAGACATAGACAATTGCCTAGGGCGCCTTATGTTAATCATGCGGCCGAGAGAGAGGAATACAAAAATAGTATTCTGCATGGAAGTGAGCTAAATTGTGTGAATCAACTTAGGATGAAGCCTAGAGCTTTTCACCAGTTATGTCACATCCTCACTGAGGGGGAGCACGTACGCCCGACTATTCACATGCCTGTTACGGAACAAGTGTTCATTTTCTTACACATTATTGGTCATAATGTGAGGTTCCGTGTAATGGGTAGTCGGATCTATAGATCAACTGAGACTGTTCATAGATATTTCAAGGTTGTCCTTAGGGGGGGTCTTGAAATTATATAGAGCTCTAATAAGACTGCGTAGCGAAGATACACCCCCAGAGATAAGGAATAGCAGAAGGTTCTACCCATATTTTAAGGTAAATATTGCAACTTGTGTCTTTTAGTAAATTGTGTAGATTTATGTAATTTTAAACCATTATGTGTGTTGAAAAATAGGATTGTGTTGGAGCAATAGATGGTACACATGTTCGTGCATCTGTGCCACTTGAAATACAAGGAAGATTTCGTGGTCGCAAAGATGGAACCACGCAAAATGTGTTAGCTGCCATTAGTTTTGACTTAAAGTTCACCTATGTATTGGCTGGATGGGAAGGTAGTGCACATGATTCACGTGTGTTAAATGATGCATTTGCTAGGCCAGGAGGATTTTCAATTCCCAACGGTATTATACAATTACTTCACCTTTTTGGTTTATTAGTTTAATAAATATTGTGCATTTTCCTAAGCATAGTAGTGATTGAATTTTATTTTTGAATATATGTAGGTAAGTATTATCTTGGTGATGCTGGGTATGGTAATAAAAATGGAATATTGTCACCTTATCGGAGTGTGCGATATCACTTGAAAGAGTTTAGTGATCGTCCTCCTGAGAATGAGAAAGAATTGTTCAACCTCCGACACTCTTCATTAAGAACTACCATTGAACGAGGGTTTGGAGTGTTGAAGAAACGTTTTTGAGTGTTGGATGCAGAACCATTTTGGTCTTTTCAAACCCAAGTGAAAGTAGTGTTAGCTTGTTGTGTGGTTCATAATCACATTATGGGGGTTGAACCAAATGACGAAATTATGGAAGAAGCAATGAACGAAGTAGAGTCTAGTGATCCCCAACGAGAAACACGATCACGTCGGGAGTCCATTGAAGACAGTAGATTATGGAATGCTAAGAGAGATGAGATATGCCAAGCTATGTGGTCTGATTATACGAGGAGTGGAGAGTAGTACTTTATTTACATTTTTATAATTGTAATATGTGTTTTTATTTTTTGTAAAAACAATGTATTTACTATAGACTTTTAGTGGCGTAATGAACAAGTATTTTTAGCATTACATTGTTACTTAATGGTATTACATTGTCATTTCTAGTGATAGCATGTTTCATTCTGTTGTACACATTTTATACGCGTGGTTGTATGTGTGTTTGATTTGTTGTTCGTATTCCGAGCTCCATTAATAAATGCTACTCTGACTATACCATTTTCATATGTAGTAATGTCAAAGGGCAAAGAAAAAATGAGCACCAGCAAGCAATTTAGGTGGTTGCTGCCTATGCATGAAATGATGCTGAGAATACTTGCACAGGAGGCTGCAAAGGGCAACAAGCCCTCTAACACCTTCAAGGCAGGCTCCTTCGCTCTTGTAGCGAAGGAGATAAGTGCCCACTTTGGGGTTGAGTGCCACCCTTCCTACGTAGACAATCGGATGCAGACTTTAAGGACCACGTGGACCACTATTGAGACACTTCGAAAGAAGAGTGGCTTCGGTTGGGATGATAATCTCAAAATGATAACATGCGACGCAAAGACGTACCAAGAAGAAGCCATGGTATGGTTTACAATTATATTTTCTTAATATAAATGATAATATATGTTTTTGTCCATAAATTGAAATTTTAGTTTGGAAATTGAAGGCAAAGAATTTATTTGAAAAGATATTCATAGTTTCAAAGAAGACATCTATGAATAAATGTTAGAGGTTAGATGAAGTTTTAGTAAGTTATATAATGGTGTGAAGTAAACTTTATCATGATTTAATAAGTTTTAGTCGTAGAGTAATGTCACACTACCATAGTTAGATGTTTAAATGCAGCATCTATTCCACACCATGATTTTATGTTTAATTTGACAAGGATGGACACCCACTTTATTTTTCATATAATAACAAATTTTTTTGTTTATCAGTGACCTAAAACATTTACTAGCATGAGTATTGCATTGAATATTGAATTTGTGAGTGAAGTAATTATTGCATTGTTATTATACGTTCCTTTCTCCCTTACAGGCGCATCGAAAGCATGCAGAGTTTCTAAACAAGAAAATAGAGATGTATGATGAGTTAGCTATTGTCGTGGGGAAGGACATAGCCACGGGTAGCTTTTCAAAGTCCTATGTAGATATTGAAAATGAGGCAGATAATGGCGACAGTGCTGAATTTGTTGCAGATAATGTGGAGGATGATGTGGTCGAAAAAGGAAAGAATGCAGTCGAGTCATCCACCACTGGGTCGGGAATTTCCAAGTCCCGCAAAAGAGGGCGTGCACCTTCTACTGCTGATGATAGCATGTTGATTGATTTGTCTGACCAGTTGAAGGATATAGCTACAGCTCTTAGAGAAATCAATCGGGGCCCGGTGGATTACACATCTCTTTATAATGAGGTTATGGCTATGATAGTGGATGGGTATAGCGAAGAAATACTCGCAATTGCGTTTGACCATCTGTGTCAAAATGAGAAGGTAGCAAGGGGATTTCTAGCAAAAAATGCTAGACTGCGTAAGATGTGGTTGGATAGTTTTCTTTTCTCACAACTTTGACTTGCCTATGTCATGTAGACTGTGACAATAGCTTTAGGAATTCACTTATGTTGTAGAACTAGTATTAACCTATCATTGTATTATATATATAGTATTTTGTATTATTGGGACAATACAATTGCCTGAATTATGTATTTGTACTATTTAGATACCACGAGTAGGTATCATTTTTGTACACCACGGAGGTGTAATGACAATGGTGAACGATGAATGTGGCTATTTTTATATTAATATTATCGGTATATTTAAATGATTATTTTTGATGTTGAAATGGATGATTATTTTTGTACTGTTACAGATATGTATACGTAATGCAGGTGCATGTTGAAGTGGATGATTAGTTTTGTATTGTTACAGGTTTGTCTAGATAATGCAGGAGTAGAAATTTGTAAGGCATTTCATATTTTTCGTAAAATAATTCACAAACCAAACATGAAAATTGATTTTCCGGAAAAAATGAATTTTATTTTCCGTAAAATGTTTACCTGAACCAAACATGAGAATTGATTTTCCGTAAAATAAAAAGTATTTTCCGTAAAATATTTGACCGAACCAAACACCGGAATTGATTTTCCGTAAAACGATTTCCGAGACAGCCAAACAACCTCAATACATTTTCCTTTTCCGGAAAATAGCATTTCCGGAAAATATGTATTTTCCGGAAACCATTTTACACGAACCAAACACAGCCTTAATCCAAAAAAAGTCTCGGCTTTTGAAAAGTCAAAGTTGACGTGACATGCACACCAATTAAGAAGCCCAGCCCCTACACTCTGCCCAAAAAATAAATAAAGACGAAGTAATAAAAAAATTAGAGGAGGGATAGCCATAACCAAGGTTCAGGCCGGCGGAGAAAACGAATAAAGAAACAGCAAAGAAGTTGACAAATTGAAGAAGAAGGATCCAGGGAAGGGATTTTGGGGCTAAAGTGATATTTAAATTGAGACATTTAATATATTTAACTTTAATTAAATAATCCTTTTTACTTAACTCTATTCTTTTAATTTGTTAGGTGTAACAAAAATTGTATTTTTTTAAAAGAATTTCTTGTCCATATGTGAGTAATATTCTAAATTATTTATTCATTATTATAGATTTATCTAGAGAAAATTGTTTAGACTTGATTAATATTTCATAAATCTTATTATTTTTTTGTTAACAACTAGTGTGTGTCTATATATATATATATAAAGCTACTAAGAATTAAAAAAAGAACTAAAAAAACAAGAAATGAGTGTGTTGGGTTAAAATAGCTTAATCCCGGTTAAATAATTCAATTACCCAAATTGATTAATTAGGTTCCATTGCATGCAAATCGTGGAGGCACCAATAAATCGCCAAAAACACTAAATGCAGCGAAAAATAAATTTGACACAGTTATTTGTTAACAAATGGGTAAAACCTCGCAAGGTAAAAACCTCACCGGGTAATTTTAAAGTTACTACTTTCAAGAATCTACTAATTAACAATCAGGCAGTTACAAGAACAAGAAATCTTACCAACTACCCTGGCCTATTTCGAAATACCAACTTACAGTTAAATCTTCGCTCCAATACCCAATTGGACTTGATCTTATAGTAGCCTTCTTTCCCTAGATGCATAAACCTCCAATTTGTAACTATCCCTTTGCACGGATCTTAGTATGTGACTAACTCCAGCAACTTGAACAGATGTTGTTGGTTACAAAGTTCTTCTCTTCATTAACAATGAAGATTGAGAAGCACTTGATTACAAAACTCTATGATGTACAAATGCAGTA
Source organism: Quercus glauca (assembly GCA_023736055.1). Classification (NCBI taxonomy): domain Eukaryota; kingdom Viridiplantae; phylum Streptophyta; class Magnoliopsida; order Fagales; family Fagaceae; genus Quercus; species Quercus glauca. Next base: position 24,724,293 of record CM043323.1, on the reverse strand, counting down.
ACTACTCATAGAGAAAATAAATCTCTTGGTCTGTATATCAGTGTGTAATGGTTTTTTAAAATCAGTCTTATATATGTCTAGGGTTGTGAGAAAAGAAATCCTAAACAAATCCAAAAGCCTGAACCGAAATTCAGATCTAGAAAACTGAAAATCATAGTTCTCGATAGATCGAGCTACTGTCAAGCTATCTATCGAGCTTCACATTAAGTCTCAATAGAAGGCATCTGTCAAGATTTAATAAACAGTTTTTCTTTACTTGTTTCTTGGATCAATATTCATGTCTTTAATACTTGACTTTAACAACATGTTTCTTGAACTACTAAACTCATCTTAGATTTATCAAATTACAAGTAAAGCGCATTTTGTCAAAAGATTAGTCAATTATAAAAAATGACCCTAATAATCTCCCCCATTGGCAATTCGTGACAAAACCACAAACAACAATTATGAGAGAAGTCTAACACAACTGTCCCATAACTAACAAAAGTGCATAAGTCTAACCCTACTACGAACACTTGAAAAACTTTGCAAGAAGAGAGATCATGGCATGGTAGACTTGTAACCTATCTTAACTGAAACACTTAAACAAGATTCATCAAGGCATCAAGTGTGAAACATAGACAAGTTGTATACAAGAATAAACATGTGTGTAAAGAGAGAAAAGAAACAACACATGAGAGAAAATGTGAAAAACATACATCATCATATATATATAGAAAGAATAATACAATACATGTAAAAATGGTCACAAGACCACAGTACATTAAGTGAGAAAAAATACGCCAAAACCTCACTACATCCCTCAAAGCACTCTCCCCTTATCTAGTGTATCTTATGCTAGCTCTCCCCCTAACACAATGACTAATCTATTAAAGCACCCTTGTTGTTCTTGTCACATGCCCTCTTAATTTCTGAACTTTTGACCATATAGATCATTAAATGAAGGCAGTAATTTTTTTTTTTTTTTTTTTTTTGCCCTCACTAAATTATGCCAGTAATTAAGCACAGGTTTAAAGGCAAGAGAAAAATTTTCTAGCTTTGATATTGCACAGTACTCCCCAAATTTTATGGTATCCCTTGAGATCTGAAGGTGCAAAATATCCTTATAACATGACAATCATTCCAGTAACTACTCACGAAGCAGTCTTAACTTGATGAAAAGTTCAAAACATTTTCTTTTCTAACTTCTGTTCTCTTGTCAGTGGCAGTGCCACATTCAGTCTAGGGTCTTCCCAAGAACACCCTGACCTAAAAAAAAATTATATATAATAATTAAATATTTTTTATTTGTTTACCCTTTAAAAAAAAAAAAAAAAACTGGGAATATCCTCAATCAAAATTAGGAACACCCTCAAATAAATAAATAAAATTTATTTGTTCTACTTTCAAGCAAAAAAAAAAAAAAAAAATACCCCAACAAAAATTTGTAACAGAGCAAGCCTACCAGGAAAAAAAAGCCCAACATCAATCCTAAACAACAGATGGTAAAGCAAACCCAATCTAAAGAAAAACAAAACAAGGTAAAGCGAACCCAACAAATTACAGATGGTAGCAAACCCATGGATTCTCAAAAAAAAAAAAAAAAAAAAAAAACAATCAAACAAACAAACCAACAAACCAAAACTCAATATACTAAAATCAAAAACCAACGGACGGCGCAACCAAACACTAATAGATGTTGAAAGAAAGAAAGAAAGAAACCTAACCTAAAGAAAAAAACCTAACCCAATATATTGAAATCAAAAACCAACGGACGACAACAACCAACGGACGGAGATCGGGCCTTAACTCTAGCTCCAAAATGGCAAAACACATCAGATCGAAGATTGGTCTTCTTTGCCTCGATGTGCTACCTGACGGCACTGCCCTTCAGCCTCAGGCCTCCCTGTTCCCTCAACCTCATGGTATTTCATCTTTACACTTAACTTCTCTCTCTTTTTCTCTCTTACATATACGGGTTATTGGATTTGGGTTAATGGGTTTCTCTCTGTCTTAAGTCTCTCTCTCTTTATCTGAAGAATGAAAGTGAAATGAAATGAGACTCTCTCTCTTTAAGACTTTATCTAATTCTCTATTTCTCTTTGAACTGTGATTGGTTAATTGCTTTTGCTTAGCTTTACTTTATAACTTTATTAATATTTTCCCCTGTTTTTGGCTTTATTCATTGGTGTTGGTGAGATACAATTAATTGTCTTTTAGTGTATTGTGATTTGTGATTGTGAATTTATCTGATTGGCTCTTGTGATTGGGGGTCATGGGGCTTGTCTGTTGAGTGGGGGGTGGATGGGGGCATGGGGCCGAGGTGGGATATTTGAAATGGGGGAAGTAAATGCACATGGGGTGTGTGCTAGTGCAGCTAATAAACAATAATTTAATTAACCAATAATTAATTGGGGGAAGCAACTAATAAACAATAATTAATCATTTAATTAACCAATACATTATAAAAGACAGACAAATTAAATTATGTTAGGCTAAACAACAATTAATAATTTTATAATTAATGAAACAACAATATAACAAATTATAGTTTATAAAAGACAAACAAATTAATGAAATAACAAAACAACAATAATTAATAATTTTATTAATATTTCAAATGAACTTATAATTTATTGTTTATTCTCTTGCTAGAATTATGGACAAATATTTGACAAGAAAACCATGTACCCAAGATGGATGAAATATTTGTAGTTAGTGGGAGGCCGCAGCGCAACACCCAACAAAATACAAATTTACATCATTATTGTGTTGAGCCATTCTACATAGTAATAGATATGCAACTTCAAGAGCTTAACAACCATTTTTCAGAGGCGAATACCGATTTGCTACTTTGTGTGACTTGCTTGAATCCAAGTGATTTATTTGTGGCTTTTGATAAGGAAAAGTTGATATGTCTAGCAAAGTTCTATCCATTTGATATGCACAACAATGACTTGTTTTTAGAGCTTTAAGGAGTTAGTGAACTTGCTAAAAAGTTAGTGAACACAGGGAAGCATGAGATTTATCCATTAGTTTATTAGCTTGTGAAGTTAGTTTTGACCCTTCTTGTCACTACTGCAACAGTAGAAAGAAGTTTTTCAGCAATGAAATATATAAAGAATGAACTGTGCAATCAAATGAGAGATCAGTGGATGAATGATTGCTTGATTGTGTATATTGAAAGAGATGTTGCTTGTAGCATTGATAATGAGGCTATCATGCAACGATTTCAAAATATGAAAACTCGTAGAAGGCAATTGTAAACTTTATGTATTTGCGTGTTTTTTTATTGTTGTTGTTGTCAATATATGAATTTCTCTTTTTATTAGATTGTGTAATTTATGCTTCTTAAGAAACATCTTGGGAAACATTCCTAGAGCTGCCACTGTCTCTTGTGATCCTAACTCCCAAGCATGTTAACTTCGTTCTACGTACATTTATCAACATGAAAGTATGAAACATTTTCAACATTAACGTCCCAATTGAGAAACATGGTTAAATAACCACCCCTCAAGAATATGATTTAGTTGAGCAGAAAAATGAAAATAAAGTCTTCACATGTGCATGCAGTAATGCATAACATCAAATACAAGCATATTGCCTATATTTTCATTTCAATCATCGCATTTAGCTTCTTAAACTCAGCTCGCAACGCGCATATTGCTTACCTTCACTAAGTCATCGGACTGGCTATCTCATACTCTAGCTCATCACAATAGTCATTAATAAACCGCTTTCGCTATCAGGTGCCTTTGCACACAAGTTATGAAGACTTTAAAAGGGTCTAACCTTTATTAATAAACAATAAAAACTAATAAAAATTTAAATATTAGGATAAATTCTATTAACCTCTCTTTAGGTTTGGGCCAAAGCCAAACAAATCCAAAACATTTCAAAATTGATTAATTTGAACCCTTAATCCAATTTGGTCACTAAGAGAGGAGAAAAATAACTAACAAACTTAATTAATGTATAGGGAGTAAGTTGGGTTTAGGGACCAAATTATTCACTTTTTAAATGTCTTAGGCCTATTTCACAGTAATTCAAATTTCATGATAAGTTAATGGAATCTATCCATTTTAGGATGAAAGTTACGCGATTCCTTAAAAAAAATTAATGGATATAAAATTCAAACTTAAGGCACATGCACAAATTAAGATATTTCTCTCAGTAAATTTGGTTCAAAAGCTTGAGCAGAATGGGATTCTTATAAATGACTAGTTGGTCCTTTAGCAAGCAATATATCCAACTGGTTTTCAAATCTTTCCATGGCTTGGACTAGCAAGGAAATTGGCACTACTATCCCATTCTCTCCTTTACTATTCTTACTAGGAATATAGAAGCCAAACACTCCGAGTATGGCCCCCACCTCACCCTTGGCAGGCCCACCATAAAACAGTTTACCCCACCCAAAGTCCACCTCTCCAAATCCGGCATGCGTCACATTCGACACAACATACGACCCTACCCCATAGAAGTGGGGCCGACCCTTACTCATCATAAGATCAGTCACCGACCACAAGTACTCCTCTATTACGTTGTTCTTTGCCTTTCTTCAGCAATTTCACAGCATAACCCAATGGATTCTTATAAAGTTTCACTGCTGTTGTGAGTGCCACAGAGAACGCAAAAACGTTATCGTAATAACCATTGGGTGAAGGAGGGTTGAATTTGTTAAGTGCATTAACAATGCATAACACACGAACCTCTTCTTGGGGGTTTGTCAGAGCTATGGTATGACAATGCCAGAGGCATGAGGTGAGCAACTCGAAGGTGGAGCAACACACGAACCTCTTCAAAATAAGGAAAATATTATTATCACCGCAAGGATCTAGGTCCGTCTCCCTGATGATCGAATTGACCATCTCGATGGCATAATCCTTGTGTGTAACCCACCTCTGGACGGGATCAAGGGCGACAGGACCCTTCCCCATCATCAAACCCTTCCCAACGCCACAACGAGGAGGAAGGGGCAAAGAGGACTTCTGTTGTTTGTCCCCGGCAGACAGGCCCATCCCCTTCTTGGGCGGATGGTCGTCCTTGGCATCGTTCTTTCTCTTAAGGGCTTTAGCACCCACCTTAGGGGCCGACGCTAAGGCCCCACCTTGCTGCTTACGTGCTCAGCAGACTTTCTTACCAATGCCCTCTGTTTACCTGTGTCCATCTCTGCAAAAAGGAGATGAGGAATATTAGAAAAAAGTAGACAAGCTAAACAGAGTGTTAAAGTTAAGACTTACGTTGACGGGAGAAAGCATGCAAACATCAAGCTAATGGCGTCAGTTTAGGGCCTCCACAAAACACGTGGAGAGTGTCAAGAGTGACTAAGTCCTTCCACTTCCTTTGTTCAAAAGGAATCTCCAAGACACAATGGATGAAAACCTCCTGCTCGTTGCTAATTTGTGGACGGACTTAGGATGAAAACAGAAAATGGGGATGTTAGATACATAACAAAAGTAGACGGGATGGTGAAAATGAAAACAAACGACACACCTGACTCCCTCACTATGCCCCAAGTGTTATCAAATCCATCGGGCATACAATCCCACTCCTTAGGCCTACACACCTAATCCATCCCTTCAACAAAAAAGTATATGTTCTTCCAATTCAAATTTGAATCAGGCATATCAGACACCAGCCTAAGCGACATCTTCCTCGCTAAGAAGTGGTAGATACCTTTCGACGAAGAGATCTGTTGAGGCTTATAGCAATAGAAAAACTCATCGAGAGTAAGCCAACAATTCCCACCACTTTGCTGACCCCATATCACTTCAGCTCCTAGGAATATCCACCACACATTAGGTGGTATTTGGCTAATGGATAGACCAAGGTAGTTGGCTAACTAACGATGTAACTCCGTCAGCGGCAACCTCAAGCCTGCAGCAAACATGGCGTCATACATGCCAACATCCGTCGTCTTTCCCGAGTAACACCTTTCAAACTTCCTAGGCAGACGGATGGGAATATTCTCAGGAATTTGGAAACAGTCGCGGAGTTTGTAGAAAATGTTATAAGACATGGTCGGGTAGAAGTCGTTTACCGTCCATATTAGAGGAAGGATGAAGGGCATAGGTCCAACGCCGTCCACTTGGCCCACCATCTCTTCATTACCCCCGTCCTTGTCATCCTCCACATCCTCCTCGTCATCTTCCTCTCCGTCTCCCTCTTCCTCTTCATTACCCTCTTCCCCTTCCTCATTTTCCTCTTCCTCCCCCTCCTCAGCAGGGGAATAAGCAAACGAGTCCCTCTCTGGGGACCAAGTTACATCTTCCTTAGGCTCGTGCCCTGATGGATAGATCTTGTCGTAGCCCGCACCCTCACGAACTAACGACTGTTCACTCGTCACTTCTCTATCACCTGACATCCATTCACCTACAAGCAATGGAGGTATTCTAAGAGCCTATTTGATGGGTCTCTAAGCAAGTGACTACCAACTAGGAAAAAAATTGAAAATTATAATAAAAGACAAGGTGAGGAAACTTACAAAGGACAAACGATGGCTTAGAGTGACAGATCCCTTAAGGATGATGGAGCGACACAGTGACGTTGGCTTGTAAGCGACAACGCGACACAATACTGATCTCCAAAGCTCTCAGGAAATGAACAGCGAAGTAAAGAAAATAACTTGAGGGGGAACTATTTATAGAGCGAAGGGGCGCAATATACAAAGTGACGCTTCTGATTAGAAATTAGGCCAACTAGCATGTGCCACGTGTCACCTAGAATTTAAACCTAGGACAGCCTATGCCATTTAATAACACACTCTTAAATAAAACTCTAATTAATGGTCATAAATACCCAACCACGGAGTAGGGGACAGTTGATAGGGGTTTTTTTACAAAAGAAAATTTGATGTACAAACAGAAGACCAAAAGAGCGGATGAACTCTATGAGACAGTCGGTTTCGTAAGGAGGTGACAAAGGCCCCAGAAAGACTAGGATAGAAGTAACGTACCTCTATCTAGCCTACGGTGCTTTCAATAGACAACGCCACCACAGAAGCCAACAGGTGCATCTCCCCTAACCGACAGGAAAACCCGGAGTGACGGGTGACCATAAGACCAACAGGGTGTAGAAGTTAGTTCCATGTAGCCTTGCTTGGTCCTCACGAATATTCATGTGTGGAAATATCTTGAGCATTATGCACAAAAACCTTATCACGCTCCCATATCTTCTCCATATGGAAAGACACCCCAGAATCACGGAAACCCTAAATACCAAATCTCCTCTACAAGGGAAGATCCTTACTTCTAAGGGATCTTGGTTCACCACTCACCACTATATAAGCACCAAACCTCCTTTTTCTTGAGGTACACAGAAATTCTCTAGCTCTCTCACTATAGAGTTCTAAGAGGCTTCTCATTCACTAACTTGACCTTCGGAGGGTCTTTGGCCAGTACCACACCTATGCCTTCTGTTTGGTCCATTTGTTCTTATACACAAGTACCCATTGCAGCGACTTGAAGCCTACAACTCACTGACGATTTTAGCACATCATCACTTACCAACCTAGCCATGGAAAGATTTGTGAAGGAGCTGAATAGTATCTTACAAGACCAATCAGATGGCAGTCTGATATCCAAATTTATAATTTCTTCCGTATGACTTATATAAACATATATCTCTGGAAGACATGGTGGGGGCGAGTAAAATGTAATGTGCATATGCTGATATGCATTAGGCAATTACTTGAATTCACGTTTTACGAGTACTATATATCATGCATATGCAATACACATGATTCTAGTTTTCATCTTTTGCCGGCTCTTTGCTACTTGTGCAAAATCACTAGAATGTGATGATAAAAGAAGGTGGTATATGTAATGTATATTGATGAACCAGAAATTTAAGGTCATCATTACACGAAGATCTTCATTCACCCAGAGAAGACGTTACCCATTTATTACACACATTGATGACGAAACGTAATGGACAGAGCAACAGTCACAGAATGAGCTGTGATCTCCAGACAAAGATTCTGTAACGCACTAGCCGTTGAGCATAAATGCAACACATCATTGCCCATTAATGAAGCACGTAACTATAAAAGAGAAGACAACAGAAGTTAAAGGTACACTCAAATACTTTACAAAATCACTCTCAACTCATTTTCTCTCTAGAATCATTTCCCCTTACTGACTTAAGCATCGGAGGCAGTGTGGCTGACGCCACACCAGTGTGTTACTCTTCCCTTTAGTTCCTTTTGCAGGATTCTCATCCACAATGATGACCTCGTTCACAGCATTGTCCATCCGCTACGACAAAGAGCTCAACTGTTGATTTTTTGCATCATCATATACATGTACATGTTATATATTGTGAGTAATAGAATCTTTGTGTTTTCCATATATCAGGATAACTTTAGATTTAATCTTAATTCAGCAGAAATAATATTGCATTTTCTACATAATTCTAACATTAAAAATGATATAAGAATAGGAAAAAAAAGGACCTTATATTCCTGACATAAATGATATATCACATGCTTTCCTTACAATGTATAAAATACTAAAATAAAAAACAAAAAATTAGAGCCTTTGCTACTATTCAAAAGAGATTGAAATCAATATGTACGCTCAACCCAAATTTGTCTTTTCCCACCAAAATTGACCAAATTAGGACCAAATAGACCAAATGTACAAAAACACCAAATTGAACCAAATAGATCGAAGTTGACCTAATTGGACCTACAAGGACCAAATACAGCAAATAGACTCAAATGACAGAATTAGACCGAAATACTATGTTTCAGTTTTTAGGTATTAAACTTGAATTTACCTAATGAATTTTTGTAGGACGTGTACAATTGCACTTCAAAAAATGAAGCAAATAACTGGTTAAAAAAAATTATTATTAGGGTCTATTTGAGATCCATTTATTTTGCTGAAATTGAAAACTTTTTACTGAAAGTACTGTAGATAAAGGTAAAAGTTAGCTAAAATAGCACAGTGGGACCCATGAATAGTATCAAAAAGTGCAGTGAGACCCATGAATAATAGCAAAAACAAACTAAATAGTAAAATAAGTTGGCTTTTTAAGTTGGAGCCAAGCGCACACTTAGAATGAAAATAAAATATGTAATGTTGTATTGTAATGTTGTTATCAGTTATGAAAATGAAAATAATAGAAGAAAAAGTGCAAACACGAAAAGGACCGAATAGCCTTTTTTTTCTTTTTGGAAAAAAAAAGCACCAATGGAACTCAATAACTTGATTTTAATAAAATCGTTTTCCTCTTTTGGAAAAAATAACATACAACTCAACTTTGATAAAGTCAAGTTCCACTTGGCAATTTTTTTTTTAAGATAGCCACATAAACCACTGGCACCTCCATAGAACTCAATTTATAAAATAAATTAATTAATTAAAAAAAATCAAGACGCAAGGGGAACTCAATTTTAGCAAAGTCGAGTTGCAAAACAGAGCCACTTACCTAAATATTTCAAAAGTAGGGCTTTTGGCTAAAAATATCACCAATGAAAGTTAAATGGCTGATTTTCCCTGTTTTACTAGGACTCATATTGCTAACAAAAAAACATTAGATTTTCTAAAGTTTAGATTAAATGAACTTGTTAGGGTTCATCCAAACTTCAAAAACTTTTTAACGAATTTAATTATTTAATCCAAATCTTAAAAAGTCAAAATGAAGCAAATAAAATGTTTTTAGAATTGAAGTGTATTAGGTAGGGGTGTGCAAAAACCGACGAACCGAAAAAATCGCTTCAAACTGACCAAACTGATGCAAAAATTTCGGTTTGGTTTCAGTTCGGTTTGGTTTCAGTTTTATTATATAAAAAACCGAAAATTTCAATTCGGTTTTCAGTGGCAAATTCTAATACATCGAACCGACCGAACCGGACTGAAATACATTAAATAATAATTTGTACAAATTATTTCAACAAAGTTTCTGGTATCCTAGCGGCACATGCGTTTGTCTCCAATCAGCCCAGGTTCGACCCTTAGTAATAGCCTTTTTATTTTTCCTCTCCTTATTACCAAAACTACGCCGTTTTGGGGTTTGCTTTATAACCCTATTAATCCTATTTTTAGCATTTGTCTCTCACTTCAAGTCTTCAACAGCAGACATTCTCTTCTCCCCTTTCCCTCTCCAGTCATTCTCTTCCTCCCCATCTCTCTCTTTTTGTCATAGTGTCATGCCTCCATTTCTCTCTCTCTCTCCATCACACCGCCATTTCTCTCTCTATCACACTGCTTTAGTACACTTCTTCGCCGTTCTCTTTTTTTTTTTTTTTTTTTGGATTTGTGTTTGCTACTTTGCTTGGTGCTTGGTGTTTGGTTGGTGAGAAAACTTGGGAAAGCAAATGGATTTTCTAGGTTTGTTAATTTTTTCTGGGTTTCTGGGTTTGTTATTTTTTTTTTTTTCTTTGTTTGCTTTCTTAGAAAGTAAATGATAAGAAAATCGAAAAAACCCACCGAAACCAAAATCCAATAGAAACCGATTGATTTCCAATTACTTCGGTCAGTTTCGATTGAGAATTTCACAAACCAAAAATTTTGGTTACGGTTGGCCAACACTTAGAAAACTGACCGAAACCGAACCGACACACCCCTAGTATTAGGGACAAACTAAAAACGGTAAGTTTTATTGATGATTTTTTTTTTTAAAAGTTGTAATTACCATTTGAGTTCTGCTTTATGTGTATGTTTCTGAAATAAAGTTCAGCTGTATTAAAGCATCCTCGTAATTCTTGTCACAGGCCCTCTTAATTTCTGCACTTTTTGACCATACAGATCATTAAATGAATACAATCATTTTCTTTTTTTTCTTTTTTTTCTTTTTTTTTTTTTTTTTTTTTTTTGCCCTCACTAAATTTTGCCAGTAATTAAGCTCAGGTTTAAAGGCAGGGGTAAAATTTTCTAGCTTTGATATTGCACAGTACCCCCCAAATTTTATGGTATCCTTGTGATCTGGAAGTGCAGAATATCCTTATCACGTGACAATCATTCCTGTAACTACTCACGAAGCAGTCTAAACTTGATGAAAAGTTCAAAACATTTTCTTTTCTAACTTCTGTTCTCTTGTGAACCTAACTCCCAAGCATGTTAACTTTGTTCTATGTACATTTATCAACATGAAAGTATGAAACATTTTCAACATTAACTTCCCAGTTGAAAAACATGGTTAAATAACCGCCTCTCAAGAATATGATTTAGTTGGGCAAAAAAATGAAAATAAAGTCTGCAAATATGCATGCAGTAATACATAACATCAAATACATGCACATTGCCTACATTTTCATTTCAGTCATCGCATTTAGCTTCCCGAACTCAACTCACAAGACGTGCATATTGCTTATCTTCATTTAGTTATCGCACTGGCTATCTCATACTCTAGCTCATCACAACAGCCATTGCTAAACAGCTTTCGCTATCAAGTGTCTTTGCACACAAGTTATGAATACTTTAAAAGGGTCTAACCTTTATTAATAAAAAATAAAAACTAATAAAATTTTAAATATTAGGATAAATTCCATTAACCGAACTTTAGGTTTGGGCTAATTCCAAATCATTCATTTTTTAAATGTCTTAGACCTAGTTGACATTAATTCAAGTCTCATCATAAGTTAATGGAATCTACCCTTTTAGGATGAAAGTTACTCGATTCCTTAAAAAAAAAACTAATGGATATAAAATTCAAACTTAAGGCACATGCACAAATTAAGATATCTACTCTTAGTAAATTTGGTTCAAAAGCTTGAGCAATGAATTCTTATAAGTGACTAGTTGGTCCTTCAACAAGCAATATATTCAATTGGTTTTCAAATATTTCCATGGCTTGGACTGGCAGGGAAATTGGCATTATTATCCCATTCTCTCCTTTACAATTCTTACTAGGAATATAGAAACTGCACACTCCAGGTATGGCCCCCTCCTCACCCATTGCAGGCCCACCATAAAATGGTTTACCCCACCCAAAGTCTACCTCTCCAAATCTGGCACGTGTCACATCCGACACAAGATACGACCCCACCACATAAAAGTGAGGCCGGCCCTTAATTACCATAAGATCAATCACCGACCGCAAGTACTCCTCTGTTACGTTGTTTTTTGCCTTCTTCAGCAATTCCACAGCGTAACCCAATGGATTCTTACAAAGCTTCCCTGCTGTTGTGAGTGCTACACAGAACACACAAACGTTACCGTAATAACCGTTGGGTAAAGGAGGGTTTAATTTGTCACGTGCATTGACAATGCACAACAAACGAACCTCTTCTTGGGGGTTTGTCTGGAGAGCTATGGTACGACAACGCCAGACGCATGCAGTGAGCAACTCAAAGGTGGAGCATTGTTTCAGGTGATGTGGCATGAATCTACGGAGGGCAGAGACCTCTATTGAGCCGAAGAAAATGGTACGATGGGCCATGTCATCGTTGAGTGGGATTGGGACAACAACGGTGGAGGCCATGTCATCAAACTCACGGTGCATGCATGTCACTTGAGTTGGATCTCTTGCTTGAAGGAGATGTCTCTGCCACACGGGTAAGATGGAGGGGGCACATGCACCACGTGCCATCTCGCCCATGGCCATCATGAATTGCACCAATCCAGCGGCGTCACTCATGGTGTGGTTTAAGCGAAGGGCAAAGATGAAACCACCACACTTGAGACGCGTCACCTGCCCATCTCCACCAAGCAAAATGATTATTGGTTTATTTAATAATAAACAGTGATGCTATAGAGATATATATAAATTTTGATTAATGCTATATCACAATATTTTCATAACATTTTCATAATAATATCACAGAAAACTTAAGTGAAATTGTTACTGGTTCTAATTTGGCCCACCACTAATCCTTACAAACTATATAATAACTCCATTAATATAAATCTATCCCAAAAATCAGAATATATCTCTATTAATATTATAATTTCTACGTTGATGACATTTAAAAAAAAAAAAAATCTATCATATTTCCTTATATCTATCGGTCATGTTTTCTTTCTCTTCTTTTTTTCATTTTTTTTATATTAACTTTGATTATAAATTATAATTTAAATAGGATTTAAACTCTATAATTATATCAAATGAGACTCAACAAATATATATCATTTTTAATTTCAATAAGATTTAAATTTTATATCAAATGGACTCTACCAACATATTCATCCTTTAAATATATATATATATATATATATATATATATATATATATTTTAGGTTCTAAGACTTTAGGAACTAATGTATTAGAACCTCAATGTGTATTATGTTGGAAAACCATGATCAAAACATAAAGTCTAGTTTAGGCTTGCTCAAAGTATGATTTGATGTAAACTTGGTATCGAGTAATTGCAGGAATTACTATTCAAAATCTACAAGGTTCGATCAATCGAAAATTAGACTCGATCGATCGAACCTTGTGAATCAGTAATTTTCTACAGAATTATTAAACCTGCCCAAGCCCAATAAACGTGTAGAGTTAAATGTTTTACTCCTAGTATATAAAGGAAACCCAAAGCACTTTTTTATAAGCCTTTTCAGAGAGAGAAGAGTGTGCCTCTTTTGTAGATACAGGGTTTTGTACCCAAAAGCTCTCTAGAGTCTTTGTTGAGTTGTGTGTTGAATCTTTTGTAAGATCTGAGAGGTGTTTACCTTCAAACACACACATAGAGTTATCAAGATCAAGATTCACGTTAAGAACTTGATGATTACTTCAGTTGCTGCATAAAGAACTTTCAAGAAGATTTAAAACAATTGAGAGGTGTCTCAAAGTCACAAGTAGGAGAACATGTGGTTGCTGCAAATCAAAGAAAGAAGTAGTCCGTGGACTAGGAGCTGTCACGTGGTCATGGTAGTAAGTTTTCTACACGAGTTAGCAATAAGATGTTTGTGGTCTAAGTCTTATTGTACAAACTTTAATTCTTTCATAGTGGATCTGTTTTTATCTTGAGGATAGCTAGGTTAAATCCTCCCTAGGTTTTTTATTGGTTAGGTGTTCCTGGGTCATTAGATCTATGTGTTCTTTATTTTTTGCTTTATATTTGTTTTATACATATTGGTTTAACCTAGATCTAATTAACAAACTTGTTAATCAACTTGGCTTAATATTAGGTTAAACACATTGTGTTAAGGGGTCTAAAAACTAACACACATATATATATATATATATATATATATAACCAAATTTGATTAGGAATCCATAACTCTATATTATATTACAAATAGTTTTTTTCTAGGGATTATTTGTTACAATTTCAACTCAGCTTTTCATTCCTATATTATATTTTAATTTTTTTTTTTTTTTTTTTTTTGGATTATTCTTCTGACACTAATCTACTGTACAATCACTTGCACTAATTTTGTTTCTTGGAGTGCCTTCAAAACAAAAGGTATGCAAAGTTTTCTTATCAGTTTTAATGTTAACATATATGAGAGATATTTTGGTCAATTAGAAAAAGTTTGATGAAACATAGAAGGAAAAAGAAATAAAGAATGCATAATCTGAAAAAATAAAAATGAATAGTGATTGTATTAGGCAAAGGTTTTTGAATATTGTTGTTTTTATTTTAGAAATTCTTTACGTTCATGTGTATGTATGTATTAGGTTTAATTAAATTGGAATTATCTTTGAAACTTTGGTTTTGATTGAATAATGAAAATGGTTCCAATATTTGAAGTCTTCTGTATATATGTTGTTGTAGTTTAAACTTGGTATTTAAATTGTTAAATTGTTAATTCGCAGTTTCATTGTTCATCTATTAATCATAAATAATAATATTGCTATTTGCTACCATCTTGATATGGTATCAATGATGTGATCATTCTGTATGCTTTCCTTTATAGTTTAGATAGAGTCCATTTTTTGATTAAAAAAATTTACAATTAAAAGACTTTTGAAATTACATTTTTTTTTAAATGATCACATCATAAATGACTTCTATGAACTCCATCCTTTATGGCATCATTAAAAAGAAAACTCATATAGATAGGTATTAATTAGGATATTATTTGGAACTATCATAATGGACTAATGTATTACACATGGTACGGATCTAACTGTAACATCCAATGTTATAAAATAAAAATTGGGCCTATGGTTATCTTCTCTTTGCAAAAAATGTTTAAATTCTCATTAATTGTGATAGTTCACTTTTAGGTAATAGAAACTCTATTAACTAAGTTTTACGAAATTTAAAATTCTATTTCAAAAAATTTCCAGAACTTTAGATTTTATTTTAATTATTTTAATAATTTTATATTGTAAAAGAATAAAATTTATACACTACATAGACTCATTACTTCAGTTACCTTCTAAATGATGGAGGATAAGAGAATGCAATTTCTAGACCTACTATCAAGATAATATAGATTAGATTAGTAGTGGATAGTAGATTTAATTGCAGTTAAGTATTATGTGAAGTTATCACCATAGAATAGTCCATGTCGGGATGTGTTATATGAAACCAATAATACGAAACAAAAAGAATTTTTTCTACACCATTATATTAAACAAAAAATTACTTATTTCAATTCATTTTCAAATTATACATTTTTTCAGTCAAGTCATAGATCTTTAAGAAAAATAAATACTTTTTATTTTTATTTAACTATCTCATGCGTCACAGGTTAGCGACTAATATTTACATATAAGTGAAGTTTCTCATTATAAAGTTTTTGAAAGTTTATCATGACCTAGAAAATGCAAAGTTAATAGGTTGCAGTATTTATTTTCTTACTTTAATCAACCAATGATACATCAATTTAGATGTAAACACACACACACGTGTGTATATATATATATATATATATATTAATGAGTTTTAGAGGCGCAGTATATGAACCTGAATAAGCAATAATGGGCAATGAAGGATGCCCCCAGAGCTGGGAACATAAAAAAGGAGCTCCTCCAAGCATGGGAATGGAGGATGAAGTACGTTACCAAACTGTTCAAGCGTAATATCGGCGTTGGCCTCAATAAACATGACACCCTCACCGGTACATTCTACTACAAGCTTTCGGCCAGGTCCTTCCCTAAGCCTACCAGCAAATGGGTAGTAAAACACTAGTGTTTGTGCAAGTGCTTCTCTGATGACTTTCACTGGGTCTCTAATCTCTTGCAATATTGAGGAATCATGTTTATAGAAATGTATGGTGTTGATTTGAAATCGAAGACCCTCTTGGTCATCCATATCGGAGAGTTGTTTGAATTCATAAGGTGTGGGCTTTGCAGGAGCAACCAGTTCTGGTTTGCACCTTTGTACTTTGAACACTAGAGAGGTGGGTGGTGCCAGTGCCATGCCAAGAAAATGGTTTGAATATGAGACTGAGAAACTTGGGCAAGCGTACAGGTTGTAGTGTGTGTTATGACTTATGATGGACAAGAATTTATAGCCAGAGATGACGTAATCTAGAAATAGAAATATCCTTCAAAATAGGGAAAATATTGCCACACACAATTTAAGTATTACACACCAAGTATGGACACTCATTAAAACAAGAAAAACCATGCGCAACGACTCATGTGAGTGGGTGGCCAACTACACAAGATAATATTAAAAAAAAAAAAAAATACAATCAGTTTGCCAAATAAATGAATAGGAGTTTTCAAATGGTTGTACTTCATGTGATGGGTAGCGGCCTGGGAGTAATTCTTAGATATTCTCAAAGAAGTATAGAGAATGACGTTCTCTCCTTTCATATTCATGGTGAAGTTTGCTCATTAAATTCATGATAAGATCCACCATAAATGTAAGAAAAATGAGCTTTATTTCTCCGTACTTCCTTCCGAATTACCTAAGAATTTTCCATGGCCTAGTGGGTATTGTTTTAACTTTCTAACAACTGCAATCACAAGTCATAACAAAGTACATAATGTTTGCCGCAATTTTTGGGATTTGTTGAGATCTTAACTCTTTTTTCCCCCTTAACATTTGAAGTACAAGAAAAAAAAATCTCGGCTTTTGTAAAGTCAAAGTTCATGTGATATGCACACACCAATTAAGAAGCCCCCTACACTTTGCCCACAAAACAATTAAAAACGAAGTAATAAAAAAAATAGAGGAGAGATATAAAGGAATAACCAAGGTTCACGCCGGCTAGGAAATCGAATAAAGAAACAGCAAAGAAGTTGACAAATTGAAGAAGATGAATCCAGGGAAGGGATTTTGGGGTTAAAGTGATAATTAGATTGAGACGTTTAATATATTTAACTTTAATTAAATAATCCTTTTTACTTAACTCTATTCTTTTACTTTGTTAGGTGTAGCAAAAATTGTATTTTTTAAAAAATTTCTTGTTCATATGGGAGTAATATTCTAAATTTTTTATTCATTATTTTGGATTTATCTAGAGAAAATTATTTAGACTTGATTGATATTTCATAAAGCTTATTATTTTTTTGTTAACAACTAGTGTGTGTATATATTAAGCTACTAAGAATTAAAAAAGAATTTTAAAAAAAAAAAAAGAAAAAGAAATGAGTGTGTTGGGTTAAGATAGCTTGACCCCGGTTAATCTATCTATATATTTCTAAAAGTTAAAGCGTAGCATTTATTATTGCTATGCGCCGGTTGAGCCATATTAGCGTTCATGTCATTATCTTCTTCTTTTTTCCAATTATGGGAAAATTGAGCTATTTCAAGTACAGTTATAGGAAAATTGAGCTATTTCAATGAATTATTGTTGAGTTTTATTAATTTTCTTAGTTACATTTTTCGGTGTTTTGGATTGTAGGCAAAAAAAATAAGGTTTGAGAAAGTTTGTTTAAAACTAAAAGAATAATTTCCAAATTTTATATTTATTAAAAAATGAATATTTTCGTTAACTTGCTTTTGAATTTCTGCAAAAAAAAATTGTATTGTTTTCATTTTGGTACGACAAAATTTATATTTATAATTTATGATTGTTCCTATATTACATTTATGATTGTTCCTATAATAAATAAAAATATGATTACAAAATACATTACTCTTTATTAAATTAATTTAAATTGTAAAAAAAAAATTAATAAAACCACCATAAAATAATTATCACACGTAATGCGCGGGTTCGCGGCTAGTTAATTTAATTACCCAAGTTGATTTATTAGGTTCAATTGCATGCAAATTATGGAGGCACCAACAAATCACCAAAAATACTAAATGCAGCAGAAAATAAATTTGAAACAGCGATTTGTTGACAAATGGGGAAAACCTCGCAAGGCAAAAACCCCTCTGGGTAATTTTAAGGTCACCACTTTCAAGAATCCACTAATCAACAATCAAACGATTACAAGTATAAGAAATCTTACCAACTACCCTAGCCTATCTCGAAATACCAACCTACAGTTGAACCTTGGCTCCAATACCTAATTGGACTTGATCTTGTAGTAGTCTTCTCTCCCATGATGCACAAACCTCCAATTTGTGACTAACCCTTTGTACGGATCCCAGTACATGACTAACTCCAACAACATGAACAAATGTTGTTCGCTGTAAAGTTCTTCACTTCATCAACAATGAAGATCTAAAAGCACTTGGTTACAAAACCCTACGGCGTACAAATGCAATAGCTTCTCACAGAGAAAATAAATCTCTTGGTCTCTATATCCGTGTGTAAGGATTTTTTAAAATAAGCCTTATATATGTTAAGGATTGTGAGAAAAGAAACTCAAAACAAATCCAAAAGCCTGGGCAGAAATTCAGATCTGAAAAATTGAAAATCATAGTTTTTGATTGATCGAGCTGCTGTCGAGCTATCTATGGAGCTTCACATTAAGTCTCGATAGTAGACATCTATTGAGCTATCTTTCGAGACTTAATAAATTGCTTTTCTTCACTTGTTTCTTGGATCAATTTTCATGTCTTTAATACTTGACTTTAACAACATGTTTCTTGAACTACTAAACTCATCTTAGATCCATCTAATTACAAGTAAAGTGCATTTTGTCAAAGGATTAGCCAATTACAAAAAATGACCCTAACAATCTCCCCCTTTGGCAATTCATGACAAAACCACAAACAACAATTATGAGAGAAGTCTAAAACAATTGTCCCATAACTAACAAAAGTACATAAGTCTAACCCTACTACGAACACTTGAAAAACTTTGCAAGAAGAGAGATCATGGCATGGTAGAGTTACAACCTATCTTAACTGTAACACTTAAACAATATTCATCAAGGCATTAAGTGTGAAACATCAAGGCAGTAAGTGTGAAACATAGACAAGTTGTATACAAGAAGAAAAATGTGTGTAAAGAGAGAAAAGAAACAGCACATGAGAGAAAATGTGAAAAACATACATCATCATATATATAGAAAGAAGAATACAATGTATGTAAAAATGTTCACAAAGACCACAGTACATGAAGTGAGAAAAAATACACCAAAACCTCACTACATCCCTCAAAGCACACTTCCCCTATCTAGTATATCCTATGCTAGCTCTTCCCCTAACACAATGACTGCTCTATTAAAGCACCCTCGTTGTTCTTGTCACAAGCCCTCTTAATTTCTGCACTTTTTGGCCATACAGATCATTAAATGAAGGCAGTCTTTTTTTTTTTTTTTTGCCCTCACTAAATTCTGCCAGTAATTAAGCACAGGTTTAAAGGCAAGAGTAAAATTTTCTAGCTTTGATATTGCACAGTACTCCCCAAATTTTATGGTATCCCTTGTGATCTGATGGTGCAAAATATCCTTATCACATGACAATCATTCCAGTAACTACTCACGCAGCAGTCTATACTTGATGAAAAGTTCAAAACATTTTTTTTTTTGTGGCTAATTTCTATTCTCTTGTGATCCTAACTCCCAAGCGTGTCAGTCATCGCATTTAGCTTCTTGAACTCAGCTCACAACACGCATGTTGCTTATCTTCATTAAGTCACCGCACTGGCTATCTCATACTCTAGCTCATCACAATAGTCATTGTTAAACAGCTTTCGCTATCAGGTGTCTTTGCACACAAGTTATGGAGACTTTAAAAAGTCTAACCTTTATTAATAAACAATAAAAACTAATAAAAATTTAAATATTAGGATAAATTCCATTAACCTACCTTTAGCGGTTTGGGCTAAAGTCAAACAAATCCAAAACATTTCATAATTGATCAATTTGAACCCTTAATTCAATTTGGTCACTAAGAGAGGAGAAAAATAACTAAAGAACTTAATTAATGTATAGGGAGTAAGTTGGGTTTAGGGACCAAATTATTCATTTTTTAAATGTCTTAGGCCTAGTTCACATTAATTCAAATTAAATCTCATGATAAGTTAATGGTGTTAGGTTCTAAGGTCTTAGGATTTTATGTATTTAGAACTCTAATATGTAATGTTGACAAACCATGATCAAAACAATGTATTTAGTCTTGTTTAAGTTTGCTCAAAGTTGTTTAAATATTGTAAAGTTGGAATCGAGTGACTGCAGAAGCATTGGGGCTTCTCGGCCTGGCTCGATCGATCGAAGGTTAGACTCGATCGATCGAAAGTCGGCCCAGATGCGTTTTTCTGCAGAATTCCAACTCAGCCCTAACTCTTTAAACGTTTAGGGTTTTATGTTTTTGCCCTAGGTATATAAGGCAAACCCTAGCTACGTTTTTCAGAGTTGCACAAGTTGTATTGTTGCTCATATATTGCGGTTTTGTGTAAATCTCTTGTGAGATCTAGAGGAGCTTTCCTTTACACAAAGCTTAGGGTTTTCAAGATTGAGATCACATCAACATCTTGATGATCAACTTGGTTGCTACCTTTGAAGCTTAAAGATAAACAAGTGAGGAGCTTGTACCTGATTGAAGGAATACAAAGAAAGAAGTAGTCCGTGGATTCGGAGCCTGCGCGTGGTCGTGTCAGGAAGTTACTACTGGTGTGTAGCATTAGGAAGTCAAGCGGGGAGCTTGTAAGTCCTTTTGTAAGAACTTCAATTCTTTCTTAGTGGATTCCGTTTTGCCTTGAGGATCGGTGGGTAAAATCCTCCCCAAGTTTTTCCGGTGTGGTTTCCTGGGTGATCATATCATGTGTTATTTATTTTCCGCTGCTTTATATGTTTTATATGCTTGATATGATTTTGTGATTGTTTTAACCTAGAATTGTTTAATTTGACTAAGTAACAACTTGGCTAATTAATCTAGGCTACGCAATCTGGTTATAGTTTAAGGGGTCTAAACCGTTCAAGTGGTATCAGAGCGGGTAGCTCTTCTTGTTTGAGATCTTTATCTCTGAGCTGATCCTTGACCCCAGTTGTCATGGAGCATGGACACTCTCTGTTTGTTCCTCCTCACTTTGATGGGAACAATTATGCTTACTGGAAAGTAAGGATGAAAGCTTTCCTGAAATCCATAGATGAGAGGGTGTGGAATTCCGTTGAATACGGATGGGAGAAGCCCACTACTCCTGTGAGTGAGTGGCAAACTTCTCAGAAAGAAGCAGCAGGCTTCAATAGCAAAGCTATGAATGCCATATTCAATGCTGTTTCAATGGAGGAATTTAAGAGGATCTCTAATGTTGAGGTTGCTCATACTGCCTGGAAAATCTTCCAAACTGTGCATGAAGGCACAAAGGCTGTTAAAATTAACAAACTGCAGCAATTAACTTCTAGGTTTGAAAACATTAGAATGTCTGATGATGAAACCTTTGATGAGTTTTATGCAAAACTAAATGATATTGTTAATTCTGCTTATAATTTGGGTGAAGTCTATGATCAACCTAAAGTTGTTAGGAAGATTCTTAGATCTTTGACTGAAGACTTTAGACCCAAAGTAACAGCCATTACTGAAAGTAAGGATGTTGACTCCATCCCTGTGGATGAGCTTGTAGGATCTCTTCAGTCCTATGAGTCTGACTTACCCAAGACTGTCAAATCCAAATCAATGGCACTGAAGTCTGTTGATGATATTGAAGGTGGTGGATTTGATGATGAGCTCTCTCCCACGGAGATAGCTTACCTTGCCAAGAACTTTAGAAATTTTCTCAGAAACACTAATAGAAAGGCAAGGAACACCAACACTGCTGAACCTAGAAACTTTAGGAAGAATGATCCCACTAAGGTTAACAATTTTGAAAAACCTAGAGAACAAGTAGGTCAATCTTCTAATAACTCTTTGGGTCCTCAGTGTTATGGTTGTCAAGGGTATGGTCATGTCAAATCTGAATGTTCTACTCTCTTGAGAAATAAGGGTAAAGCTATGGCTGTAACCCTTAGTGATAATGAGGTTTCTGATGATGAGTCCGGTTGTGACGAGGATGGAAACTTCATTGCTTTCACTGCTACTGGTACAGTAGATGAAAGCATATCTGCTGAGGAGAACCCTGCTGATGGGGAACTCTCTGCAGACGCAGATTTTCAAGAGGCCTATAACAAACTTTGCAAAATTGCTGCAAAGGATGCTATGAAAGTTGATTTAGGCCTAAAGAAAATTGATGCTCTTGAGCTTGAGAAGAAAAATTTGCTTGTGAAATTATTTGATGCTAATGATCTTTTGAATAATGTTAAATCTGAAAACATGTTTTTGCTTGATAAAGTTAGAACTTTGGAACATGATTTATCTGTTGCTAGATCTGCTAGTTCTAAACTTGATCACATGTTAAATGTTCAAAAGTATCCTTCTGATAAAGCTGGGTTAGGATATGTTGAAAGCATCTTTGATTCTGGACCCCATTCCACTGTCTTTGTTCCTTCTTCTTCTTCTTCTGAACCTCTTGTGAGTAAGATTGTGAGTGAAACTATAAAACCCCCTGTGAGTGAGGTTGTTAAACCTGTAGAAGTTTCACCACCCAAGAAGATTAGGGTAGACTTAAGAGAATCCAAACCTAAGGAGCCTACCAAACCGAAGGACAAGATGCATGGTAAACCTGCTTGGGTTTGTCATTATTGTGGCAAGTCTGGACATATCCGTCCTAACTGTTACAAGCTTCAAGCTGATAAGAGAGCAAAAAGACCAAAAGTGCCTGTGCCTCAAGCACAAGATCCTATGGCACTAATTGGTGAATTGGTAAAGGCGTTAAACCTTTATTCCAATTCTGGAGTTGGGAATCACTCTAATGTGAATAAGAACTCCAATGCTCGGGGTGCATCTAAAAAGTTTTGGATGCAAAAGACTCGAACTAATTGAGTCTTTTTGACATGGTCCTTGTGCTTCATTGCTCTATTCTATTGTGACCATTGTTATTTGGTTTTTGTGTTTTTTCTTTTGTTCTAGGACTTGCATTGCATTACATACATGCATTTCATTCTAGGATTTATTTGTTTTCTCTTTTGATAATAATAATAAAAAAAAAAAAAAAAGGAGAAAGCAAAATCTGTGTTGAACACTATTTTTCTTGATTTTTGAAAAACAAGGTTGGTCATTCTTTTTACACATGTCATGTCTTGTATACCTTGTTTAACTTTGATGAGCTTATTTGTTGCACTTAACTAGTTGAAACTTTGTAGTGCATGTTGTGTGGGAAAGATGTGTGTGGTTCTTAATCACTTTGCCTTAATCATGAAGTCACATGTTGTTGACTGACGGACTTGATCCTTTTGAGAAAGGCATAAATAACCATCTCACCACTGTTCACTAGCCAATCATGAACACCTTAGTGCATATCATAAGATTTAGTGCTCGAGAAAGTGTAGCACATGCACAAAAAGAACATAAGATGTAGCCTCAAATTAAATTAAAACTGGTGTGTACTATTAGGCTTGATGCCATTTCACTTAATTCAAACTGGTGTGTACTATTAGGCTGAATGCCAATTCATATATAAATAAGAGGCAAAATTAAAAGAAACTTACATGATTGCAAGCTTTTGATCTAGGAGATGTGGGAGTTATAGGATGTAACTCTTTAGGTGATAGTCTCTTTTAATTCTATGTGATGAATTGTGTAGACTTTGTGCTTGATTACCATTCACATATCACCTCACATGTGTCTCAAGTCTTTGCTAGTTTCACACACTACACAAGTTACTCTTTGTTAAACACTGTACATGCTAGTGTGTGTGTTCTTGGTCTGACCAACCAAGTTTGAAAATACCTTGAGATTTGTGCACAACATATTTGTTGCTTGAGAAAATTAATTTGGAAGACAATTGAAACTTGTGTTTGAGAGAATTGGGTTTAAAATTTTGGGTTTTTGAAAATGCATTCCATCTCATACTCATGCATTTTGTATTCATTGTTCAAATGCTTTGAGGAGTTGTTTCAAAATTGGGTTTGCTATTTTTTTTCAAAACTGTGATTTTCCCCAAAATTCAGTGTGTTTTTTGCCCATTTCGATCAATCCAGAGTGTTTTTCGATCGATCGAAAAAGTGCCTCAGAAAGTGCTAAAACGACTGTCACTTTCGATCGATCGAATGTAATTCTCGATCGATCGAACATCCTGAATAAGCTTTTTTAAAAAGAGAAATCTGACTTTTTCAAAGATTCAAACTTTTTCAAAAACTTTTCTTTTTCTCTCTCCGACGAGGCAAGACCAAATCTTCAAGTTTTTGTCGTTTTCTTCCGAAATTTTTGCATAATCTCTCTCTCCTCAAGCCGGTATGTCTCTTTTACCCTTGCTTTTCAGTTTATTTACTTGATTTCATGCATTTTTCATGCATTGAAGAGGAGATTTTCGGAACTTTTCAAATTGGGATTTTTGTTGATTCGGACCAAATTGTTTGCATTTGATCAATGGGTTTTGATGGGGACACTCTCTAAACATGTTCTTGACTGTTTAATTTGATCAATTTGAAGTTTTGTGAACAATTGAAATTTCTAGGGTTTATAATTGATCCGAATTGGGGCTTTTTGTGAAATTGGGATTAATTGATGAAATTGGCTTGTGTAATTGATGTAATTGGTTATTATAAACTGTTTCTAATGGTGTGTAATGATTAATTCATCAATTTGATGCAAAAATTTTCAAGTCATTCTAAAATTTTTAGGGTTTTTGTTAAGAAACTCTATTGTTCAAGCCAATTTTGTGAAATTCATCTTAATTTGATCCTGGTTACTGCATTAGTTCATGCATCATAACATTGTTAATGTTCATGCATCATATAGATTTTTATTCTATATTTTTTTTCTGTGCTAACTTGCAGTCTGCCCTTGGTTTTATTTTCTGTTCTTTTTGGTTTTCTCTTTGTGTCTCTGTCCTGTTCCTTAGCACCATGCCTAGGAAGACTAGAGCACGTAGGACCATCCCCACTCCTACTCCACCCTCACCTACCTTTGATAGTGAGCGGTTCCCCAGTGAGAAAAACCAAGAGATCTTTGAGACTTTAAACCAAAATAGAAAGATTTGGGCTGAGCGTTCTGTGTTTTTAGATGAGGTTGATCCTGCCATTAGGGCAAATTTTGAGCGTAGGGGTTGGTTACCTTTGTTAGCTGTGTCTGACCCTCCACCTCCGGCTACCTTGATTAGAGAGTTCTTCTCGAACCTCTCTGTCCGCATCTATGATTCCAACACTCTAGTTAGGAGTTGGATACGAGGTGTAAAGTACTCCATTACTCCTCAGGTAGTGGCTGATGCTCTAGAGGTACCGTTGGTTAGGGATCCTGTTTACCCCTATGATGAGTCACCTGAGCTGAGTGATGTCATGTCTTACATCACTGGAACTTCTATCCAGTGGGGTTCTGATCCTCGGATCACCACTGCTGAGCTTCCTGAGACTACCTATCTATTCTTTAGGATAGCCTGTCATTCACTCTGGCCCATTTCTCATCTGCACACCATTCCTCTTGAGAGGTGTGTTTTTCTGTATGCTCTTATTACAGATGCTCTTATTAGTTTTCCCCATCTTTTTCTTCGTTCTTTGAACGAAGTTTATAGGAGTTCATCTACTGCCCATGCCCTTGTTCATCCTATTTTCATTCATAGGATTTTACTATATCTAGGTTCAGAGGACTTCCCTGCTTCTGAGCCTGTTCATGTTATTGGTCCTATAGGTGCGTCTTTTCTTAGACAGAGGGCCACTCATCTTCGAGCTGGTTCTAAACACCCTAGGTCTGATCCCTCGAGTAGCGCTCCTCCTTCTTCTTCTACAGGTCCTGCTGGTGAGGCTGTTCCAGATCCTGTAGGTGCTGCTGCTGTTCCTCCACCTTCTACGGCTGACTTCGATGTTCGTCGTACTCTGGAGACTGTCATGACCGTTCAGGCGGCTCATGGTCAGCTTTTGGTGGATCTGTTCGACGAGATTCGTGCTCTGCGAGCGGATTTGGCGCATCTTCGTTCTTCCTCACCACCTCTTTTTGATGATGGTCTATGATGCCCTTTGGCATTCCGTCACAAAAAGGGGGAGTAGAGTTTTTGACTTGTAGAGGCGATTTTGTTGATAGGGGGAGATTTTTGTGTTAGGGGGAGATATTTTTTTTGTTAGCATGGGATATTTTTGTGGAGTTTATTTAGATTGTATCTAGGTGCTTCACTTTGTATATCATTTTTGGGATGTTCATGTTAGGGGGAGTAACATTGATTGATATATTGATATACATGTTTCTTTTGATTCTTGTTGTCTTTATGATTCACTGCTTATTGATTTATATTTATGAGTTGCTTCATTGATATATTTCTTTCTTTTGTGTTGTGTGAATCTTACAAGAATATTATACCTGTTTATATACTATTTGTTGCCACACATGCGTTTATGTGTTTGTTGAGTATTTCAGGAATATACAGGTTGATTCGACAAAGCTGCTATCTACACTTGCAACCGATGGATAGTAGTTAGGTTGAACTTTTGTTTATGAGCATTATTATGTAAAGGGCTATTTACTTGTAAACTTTGAGCTTTTATTGTGTGTTTTGTCACGGATTGCCAAAGGGGGAGTTTGTTAGGTTCTAAGGTCTTAGGATTTTATGTATTTAGAACTCTAATATGTAATGTTGGCAAACCATGATCAAAACAATGTATTTAGTCTTGTTTAAGTTTGCTCAAAGTTGATTAAATATTGTAAAGTTGGAATCGAGTGACTGCAGAAGCATTGGGGCTTCTCGGCCTGGCTCGATCGATCGAAGGTTAGACTCGATCGATCGAAAGTCGGCCCAGATGCGTTTTTCTGCAGAATTCCAACTCAGCCCTAACTCTTTAAACGTTTAGGGTTTTATGTTTTTGCCCTAGGTATATAAGGCAAACCCTAGCTACGTTTTTCAGAGTTGCACAAGTTGTATTGTTGCTCATACATTGCGGTTTTGTGTAAATCTCTTGTGAAATCTAGAGGAGCTTTCCTTTACACAAAACTTAGGGTTTTCAAGATTGAGATCACATCAACATCTTGATGATCAACTTGGTTGCTACCTTTGAAGCTTAAAGATAAACAAGTGAAGAGCTTG
Source organism: Quercus glauca (assembly GCA_023736055.1). Lineage (NCBI taxonomy): Eukaryota > Viridiplantae > Streptophyta > Magnoliopsida > Fagales > Fagaceae > Quercus > Quercus glauca. Next base: position 24,697,081 of record CM043323.1, on the reverse strand, counting down.
TACCTGATTGAAGGAATACAAAGAAAGAAGTAGTCCGTGGATTCGGAGCCTGCGCGTGGTCGTGTCAGGAAGTTACTACTGGTGTGTAGCATTAGGAAGTCAAGCGGGGAGCTTGTAAGTCCTTTTGTAAGAACTTCAATTCTTTCTTAGTGGATTCCGTTTTGCCTTGAGGATCGGTGGGTAAAATCCTCCCCAGGTTTTTCCGGTGTGGTTTCCTGGGTGATCATATCATGTGTTATTTATTTTCCGCTGCTTTATGTGTTTTATATGCTTGATATGATTTTGTGATTGTTTTAACCTAGAATTGTTTAATTTGACTAAGTAACAACTTGGCTAATTAATCTAGGCTACGCAATCTGGTTATAGTTTAAGGGGTCTAAACCGTTCAAATGGAATCTACCCATTTTAGGATGAAAGTTACTTGATTCCTTAAAAAAAAAAAAAAAACTAATGGATATAAAATTCAAACTTAAGGCACATGCACAAAATAAGATATTTACTCTCAATAAATTTGGTTCAAAAGCTTGAGCAGAATGGAATTCTTATAAGTGACTAATTGGTCCTTCAGCAAGCAATATATCCAACTGGTTTTCAAATCTTTCCATGGCTTGGACTGGCAGGGAAATTGGCACTACTATCCCATTCTCTCCTTTACTATTCTTACTAGGAATATAGAAGCCAGACACTCCAGGTATGGCCCCCACCTCACCCTTGGCAGGCCCACCATAAAATGGTTTACCCCACCCAAAGTCCACCTCTCCAAATCCAGCACGTGTCACATTCGACACAACATACGACGCCACCCCATAGAAGTGGGGCCGACCCTTAATCATCATAAGATCAGTCACCGACCGTAAGTACTCCTCTGTTACGTTGTTCTTTGCCTTCTTTAGCAATCCCACAGCATAACCCAATGGATTTTTGCAAAGTTTCCCTGCTGTTGTGAGTGCCACAGAGAACGCAAAAACGTTACCATAATAACCGTTGGGTAAAGGAGGGTTGAATTTGTCACGAGCATTGACAATGCACAACACACGAACCTCTTCTTGAGGGTTTGTCTGGAGAGCTATGGTACGACAACGCCAGAGGCATGCGGTGAGCAACTCGAAAGTGGAGCATTGTTTCAAGTGATGTGGCATGAATCTCCGGAGGGCGGAGACCTCTGTGGAGCCGAAGAAAATGGTACGATGGGCCATGTCATCATTGAGTGGGATTGGGACAACAACGGTGGAGGCCATGTCATCGTACTCACGGTGCGTGCATGTCACTTGAGTTGGATCTCTTGCTTGAAGGAGATGTCTCTGCCACACGGGTAAGATGGAGGGGGCACATGCACCACATGCCATCTCGCCCATGGCCATCATGAATTGCACCAATCCAGCGGCGTCACTCATGGTGTGGTTTAGCCGAACGGCAAAGATGAAACCACCACACTTGAGACGCGTCACCTGCCCATCTCCACCAAGCAAAATGATTATTGGTTTATTTAATAATAAAGAGTGATGCTATAGAGATATATATAAATTTTGAGTAATGCTATATCACAATATTTTCAAAACATTTTTATAATAATTTCACAAAAAACTTAAGTGACAAATTGTTATTGGTTCTAATTTGGCTCACCACTAATGTCATTTTTTTTACTTAACAATAGTAACTTATCTAAGATTTGCTGTAAAATTATTATAAAAATATTGTAAAAGTAGCATTACTTATAAATTTACTACGTAGCATTTAGATATGTCACCAATAAAATTATTATAAAAATATTATAAAAGTAGCGTTACTTATAAATTTACTACGTAGCATTTAGATATGTCAGCAATTGCATTAAAATAACGTTCACCTTCATATTTTCCATCTACAAAAGAACAAGGTACCAATAATTTTCTCATTATAAAAGTTTTCGAAAGTTTATCATGACCTAGAAAACGCAAAGTTAACAGGTTGCATTATTTATTTTCTTACTTTGATCATCCAATGATACATCAATTTAGATGTAAACACACACACATATATATATTAATGAGTTTTATATTAGTGAGTTTTAGAGGCACTGTATATGAACCTGAATAAGCAATAATGGGCAATTAAGGATGCCCCCAGAGCCGGGAACATCAAAAAGGAGTTCCTCCAAGCATGGGAATGGAGGATGAAGTACGTCACCAAACTGTTCAAGCATAACATCGGCATTGGCCTCAATAAACATAACACCCTCACCGGTACATTCTACTACAAGCTTTCTGCCAGGTCCTTCCCTAAGCCTACCAGCAAATGGGTAGTAAAACACTAGTGTTTGTGCAAGTGCTTCTCTGATGACTTTCACTGGGTCTCTGATCTCTTGCAATATTGAGGGATCATATTTATAGAAATGTATGGTTGGGATTTGAAATCGAAGACCCTCTTGGTCATCAATATCAGAAAGTTGTTTGAATTCATAGGGTGTGGGCTTTGCAGGAGCAACCAATTCTGGTTTGCACCTTTGTACTTTGAACACTAGAGAGGTGGGTGGTGCCAGTGCCATGCCAAGAAAATGGTTTGAATATAGACTAAGAAACTTGGGCAAGCTTACAGGTTGTAGTGTGTGTTGTCACTTACGATGGACAGGAATTTATAGCCAGAGATGACGAAAACTAGAATAGAAATATGTCCTTCAAAATAGGGAATATATTATTATCACACACAATATAAGTATTACACGCCAAATACGGACGCTCATAAAAACAAGAAAAACAATGTGCGACAACTCATGTAAGGCAAGTATCATTTCAATAGTATAAAAAAAAATACAGTCAGTTGGCCTACTACATAAGATAATATTTATATAAAAAAAAAAAGTACAATCATTTGGCAAAAAAAAATGAATAGGAGTTTTCAAATGGTTGTACATCATGTGATGGGTAGCGCCATAGCGGCGTAGTGGGTAATGTTTGTCCTTTCTAACAACTGCAATCACAAGTCATAACAGAGTACATAACGTTTGCTGCAATTATTCAACGAAGGCATAAATCCACTATTTTTTCTTCATTATTCACAACTTTTTTCATTACAGTTTTGACAAATTTTCTGTAATTTGTTGAGATATTAACTCTTTTTTTCCCCTTAACTTTTGAAGTACAAGAGAAAAAAATCTCGGCTTCCGTAATGTCAAAGTTCATGTGATATACACACCAATTAAGAAGCCCCTTACACTTTGCCCCAAAAAAAAAAAAAAAAAAAAAAAGGGATAGATAGCCATAACCAAGGTTAAGGCCGGCTGAGAAAACGAATAAAGAGACAGCAAAGAAGTTGACAAATTGAAGAAGAAGGATCCAGAGAAGGGATTTTGGGGTTAAAGTGATATTTAAATTGAGACATTTAATATATTTAACTCTAATTAAATAATTTTTTTTACTTAACTCTATTCTTTTAATTTGTTAGGTGTAACAAAAATTGTATTTTTTAAATTTCTTGTTCATATGTGAGTAATATTCTAAATTTTTTATTCTTTATTTAGATTTATCTAGAGAAAATTATTTAGACTTGATTAATATTTCATAAAGCTTGTTATTTTTTTTGTTAACAACTAGCGTGTGTATATATATATATATTAAGCTACTAAGAATTAAAAAAGAACTAAAAAAACAAGAAATGAGTGGACTATTGTCCACCTACAATTTGCTAATTTTTTTTCTCTTTTTTTTTTTTTTTTTGTCTTCAATAAACAATTGAGTAATGCTACATCCACAGCATTTAAACAATAATTCTATAACAAATCTTAAGTAGTAATCTGTTATTGATTCTAATTTAGACTTGTCATTGACATCGCTTTTTTACCTATCAATAATAAATTGTCACCTAGAAATATTTTTTATGAAAATGCTGTAGATGTAACATTATTGTAAACTTTTTCTTTTGAGTAATGCTAGGGACACAACAATTTCACAACATTCCTAAATTAGCATAGCAAAAAATTAAAATTAGAGATTATGGAGAGCCCATGTGTAAGCGGCATGTTAATTTAGGAATGTTGTGAAGTTTTTTTTTTTTTTTTTGGATAAGAGGAATGTTGTGAAGTTAATATAACGTTTTGTTGTCCATTGCATTACTATATATATATATATATATATATATATATATTGAATAATATTTGAGCCTAATTAATAATCATACAGGTATAGAAATATCTTTATTGGTTAAAATTTGGAGGCACTTGGGAGCTTTAAGCGACTGCTTAGTTGGCGTAATGGTAGGTCTGACCCTAAGAAGGAAACCAAAAACCAGCAATGATCTAGTGATTGTTGAAGAGTTGGGCTATTAGTATGGATGGGTTGGGTTTTTTTTTTTTTTTTTTTTTTCTCTCTCTATTTTTTTACTAAAATAACCAATATCCTCTAGTACGTTTGGTATAGACCGGTACAACCTGGTATCTGGAGAACATTGACAAATATTGGTAGTATCGGAGGTATGGTACAGTATTGTATCAACTTCCTTTATCTCATTTTTTGTATTCCACTTTATACTTCATTAATCACAATTTCTTATGAATCTTTTTTTTTTTTTTTTTTAACTTTGGTTATTTTATAAGGAATGTAAAAAAATAAATAAATTACCAAGTTGTGATTAGTGTAGTATAAAATGAAACACTAAGAGTAATGCAGTAGATTTGTATTTGATTTTTTGTGTGAGGGTAAAATGAGAATTTCAAATGGAAAGTGAGGGTAAAAGTATAAATATATCAATTTGTCTTAACAAGTTTAGCGATATTAAGTTACTGGGTAGGTGAATATAGATTTAAAAAAATAAGGAAGGTCTGTATACAGTTCAATAGAAGGTCTAGGCCTTCTTTTTATTTTATTTTGTTCTAATCCAAATTAAACGATTAAAGTCAAATTCAAAAGAAAAGTAGAAGAGAAATTGGAATCTTTCCCAATGACGTTAACAAATGGCCTCGATTAAGGCTATCCAGAGCAAACCGAGCCCAAATTAACTTTTCCAACTCGGTGCCACCCAACTGGAACCAACTCGATCCAAGTAGAAAGGCAGTTGGTGGTGGATCTCTGGCATCAACAACTGATGTGAGTGGGTTGGGTGGTGGGTTAGAGGTTTGAAATCCAATGAAAACCGAACCGACCAACAAATCTCACTGGTAATTGCCTCTCTCTCTCTCTCTCTCTCTAAGATCTAGCAATATCTTGACCAGATCAGTCGAGATTTGAGCTAGATCTGTTGTGATCTTGTTGAGATCTGACAAGATTTGGGCTGGAACTATCAAGATTCAACTTAATCCATCAAAGTCTAGAATAGATTCAGCAAGATCTCGTTCATTGTCGCCTCCCTTGATTTCAATCGAAACTAACTCAATCCAAACAAAGAACCACTAGATCCGACCCAATGGTGCTCACAGTCGGCGACGGGTCCTCCGTTCTGTCACTAGCCAAAATTGGGTCTAGTCTGAGTAGAGTCCAACTCAACTCGAACCGAGACGATTGCGAAGAAAGGGAAGAGTGACCATGTAACTAGAAACAATTGGTAAAGTGTGGAAAAGTGTACATAATATCTTAGGCAATCTATAATTCGCAAGTATATATATGTTTTCATATTTAAATAAACATATATGTTTTCATATATATGCTAGTAACCACCCCTTTGCATAAATCAATTTTAAGCATTAACAAATTGAAAAGAAGGGCTTTCTTTTAGTTGACCCAGCCATATATATATATGGGTTCAAGTTACAACTGGTGTAACTCTTTAAAGTTACACCTTTTTTAAACCGTTGGATTTAAGTAGATCCAACGGTCAAAAAAAGACCCTCATTAATATTAATATTCTGATTAAGATCTCATTAATTATCCCTCATTTATTATATTTTATATCTATCTCTAAACCCCAAAAAAAGTCTTACATTTGACTCTCTCTCTACGTTTCTCTCTCTATCTCTTTCTCCTCCACCGTCTTCTTGATGATAAAAGGTGTGTGAATGTGAATTTCTTTGAAAGATTTTGGGTGCAGATCAATGGGTTTCATATGCAACTTGGAGACTTGAGTTATTTTATACAAATTATCCACTACTCGCCTATTGATGAGTTAGCAATTAAAGATTGTGATGACCTTATGGATATTAGTATCATTGCAAAGAAACTCCGAAAACTTCATCTACTTTGGCATCCTTATAATAAATCTTCTAGCATTGGATTATTGAAAATCTTGTCTCCTAATCCTGAAAATTTTCGTTGGGGTGGACATGTCGTGGATTACCATTGCATAGAGGATTTCTTGAGTAAGTTGAATCTCATAACTGCTTTCAAGTTATCTGATCAATTATACAAATCTTCGAACAAGTACTATTTGAAAGGAATCCCAATTGAGCAGCGTGATTGTTGTTTTATAATTTATTCTCCTGTAGTAACCTTGCCTTACTTCATATTCAATCACATACTCAGTTGGGTTTTTCTTCAAACACGTAAAGATCACTTTAATCTGCATCTGTATTTACTAGCTTGAGTAGCTTCTAAAGGTTAAAATGCCATTTCATATATCGCAAAAAATTATTATGTTATCTGGGTTTTGTATATAATAACTCAATTTTCCTTCTTATGGTTGTATTTCAAGCTTTAAACGTTTTCATATCCAAATTTTATGCTATTGGCTTTCAGTCTCCAGGTTGCATATGAAACCCATCGATCTGCGCCCAAAATCTTTCAAATGAATTCACATTCACACACCCTTTATCATCAAGAAGACAGTGGAGGAGAAAAAGATAAGAGAGAGAAACGTAAAGAGTCAAATATAACACTTTTTTTGGGTTTAAAGACAAATATAAAATATAATAAATGAGGGATAATTAATGAGGTCCTAATCAAAATATTACCATTAATGAGAGTCTTTTTTTGACCATTGGATCTATTTAAATCCAATGGTTTAAAAAAGGTGTAACTCTTTAGAGTTACATCAGGTGTAACTTGAACCCATCTCATATATATATATATATATATATATATATTGTGGGAGGGCCAAGGACCGAGGAACCCAATCCGAGAATATCTTTGCCTAACCCAAGCAAAGAAAGGCAGGCAAACTCCAAGGGCTATGTCCACCCGAGGAGAGTTAAAGAGCCAAAGGGCAACTAGCACCCCTAAAAAACCCAAGGATAAGGGAATGGATGGCAAAGGAAATGTACAAGATGTCCAGGGGTGGAGGAAGGAAGTTTCCTGAAGAAGACACCTCCTACCTCTGCATTCAATACTCTACACCAACCTAACTAGTTGTATTAATGAGAAAATGACCCATGAACAGTAACTTCACAGCTTACAGCTCTTTCTACCACCTCCAGAAGGATCCTGATGGGACAAGCATCCAAAGAGATTCCTTGAAACATACAGATGGAGGGCTGAGATTCAAGGAAATGGGTTATATAAGCAAAGGAACCCCCTAGAAGGAGGGGATGAACATTTTCCAAGGAAAAAGAAACAATTATGAGAACAGGGAATTACCCTGTAAAGAAATATCAACCTTACTTATCAATACAAGATGTATCCTCGGACCCTAAGGAAGAGTTTACACTAAATTGTTGTTCTATTCATTTCTATTTGTTACTTAGGTTCCATTAGTCTTAGACTTGTGATTATCTCAGCATTGCAACTGACTTAGAAGTCCACTTTCTTAAAAATTCATTGTTTGGGCTTAGTTTGAAGATCTGAGCATCACTATTCTAAGTGGGCCTAGACTTTTCTTTTTGAGTCCTTACATACATACATACATACATATATATATATATATATATATATTACATCACTCATTATTTTTTAATTAGATGTGAATTTTGACATATTCATCATTGGATTACATTATCGTCATATATTCTTCATTCTTGCAAAATTCCATGGTGATCAAAGACCAATAGTAATATCATCAATCAATTGCATTAAATATGAGTTTATGAATCAATTGGTAAATAACATCTTATTTGCATGAAAATTGGCATGCATGTTAAGAACATATAGAACATATAATCCAACAAGATTTCCCAACTGAAAAATTATTGAGTGGTGTAAAATTGATTACAGTTATACCAGGTGTCACTTGTAAGAGATCCAGTTGATGTCAGTGACTTTATTAGGAAAAAATATCTTACAAGTGAGGTTAGTCTCGCCTTTGCCTATAACCCAAGAAAAGAAAACAACATACATAAAAGAAAAGGAACCCATTCCTAACACAACCCATACCAAACCAAATACTTAAATCAAATCCAAAAACCTAAATCAAAACCAATTTAACAACAATGCCCGAAACACACCTAAACAAATCAAATCTCTCTCTCTCTCTCTCTCTCTCTCTCTTGACCATTAATGGGCTGTTTGGTTGTGTTGTTTGAAAAACAGTTTTCGTTGTTTAAACAACACAATATGTATTTTCATAACACCTAAATAACGTTACTAGAACAACATTACCAAATAGGTCCTTAAATCTTACTATCCCTTCAATTCTGTTTCTTTTACTAAACTTATATTTCATGTATTCTATTTTGGTAAATATATCATTTTGGTCCTTACATTTTGGGGTTACAATCAATTTGGTCCCTACGTTTTGGAAGTAGTTAATTTGGTCTCTGTAATTTTTAACTTGCAATCAATTTGGTCCTTATTACGATGTGCACTGTTGGCACACAAATGTCATCATTTATATTATAAAACAATAATATAAAATTTTAATTGCTATTTAAAAAATCCAATGTCAGCATTTATATTAAAATTAAATTAGAATTTAGAAACCAAAAAAGAAAAAAAATATATGAAATATGAATTTTTAAAAGATCACCATCTTTTTCTTTTTCTTTTCTTTTCTAGGGAAACAAACACATCAACAATGTTTGTGGAGAAAATCTGTAACAATATATAAGAAACCAAACACATCTCCCATAGCCATTTGCTAGTTCATTTATAAAGCTCAAGAAATTAACAAACAAAATTCAAATAAAGAACCTAAAATGGCGAAGAGAATTCCAAACAAAGAAAATCAAAATGTCAAAATGAACCCATCAATAACAAACTCCAAAATGCCAAAAAAAAAAAAAAAAAGGAAGAAGAAAACATCAAACTCATTGGAGAAAACATTGCTAAAGGCCTATTTTTTGTCATTAATCAGGACCATGCTCTAATTTTATGGGTGAGCTAGGTTTGGTTCCACCACGGAAGATAAATCCATTTCTTAGAACCAACCTATGCGCAAACACAAATCCAAAAATCCAAGAGGGAAAAAAAATTATATATATATATATATATATATATATATATATATATATATATATATGTATATGAAGGAACTAAAAAAATTAGAGAGTAAAAAAAATAGTTTAATGGATTTTATAATTTATTTGTGAAACCCAAAATATTGGTTCCTAGAACCACAAGACCTTTGAATCCCAAGTTCCACAGACTTCAATAGACCCTTTAAGATCCACAAGACTTGTGAGGCTTGGAAGCCTAGATCAATGTGGTTTTCAAAAATATAAGTTCTATAAGTATAGATTTTCCTTTCTACAATGCTTCTTTTTCTTAGAGAGTCTAGGGAAAAATCCACAAAGCCTATAAATCCCAAACTTCACAAACTTAAGTAGGTCTTTAAGACTCTACAAGACTTGTGAGATCTGGGACCTTAGATTAGTGTAGAGCTCCCAAGTATTTCTACAAGTTGAAATATCTATTCATACAATATTTCTTCCCAAGGTCTTTGACTTAGGCTGGTGTTTCTTGCTTATTTTTCCTGATATTGTGTAGATCTTAAATGCTCAGTGTTTTTCCTCCTCCCTTTCTCTTTTACTTTGATGTTCCTTTATAGTGTGTATGGTTCGGTTTCTCAAAACGGTGTAGTCTTTAGTCCGCTGGATCAACCATGGGTTCCTACCATGGATCTGAAGCAGCTTTGTGGGCCTTTTTTCCTCTTTCCACTCTTGTTTTGTTTTTCTGGGAACACACATCCGAAAGTAATTTAATTATTTTCTCTTCATAGAAAGCTATAGATCAGATGCCATTTGTGTTCAAGGAGGAAAGGGCCCATTCTTCAAGGTTGAGAAAGAGACATTTAGGAGGTTCCTTGGGTTGATAGCAACTTCTCTTATTGGCTCTTTCTCTTGAAAGTAGTATAAATATATATATATATATATATATATATATATATATATATATATATTTTTTTTTTTTAAGATGGGTGAACTCCGAAAGCCTCCCAAGCATCTTTCTCCTTTTGCTTTCCCCCTCTGGCTGAGGTCCTTCGAATCTTTTCCTATAGATTAGTCAATTTCAATTCCAAAGTTTCAATACCTTTTTAGAGCAAAGTGTGTCTCCTTCATTCTTCTCTTACCAAGCAAGAAACACCAACCTAGGTCAAGGACCTTGGGAAGAAATATTGTATGAATAGAAATTTCAACTTGTAGAAATACTTGGGAGCTCTACACTGATCTAAGATCCCAGATCTCACAAGTCTTGTACAGTTTCAATGACCTACTTAAGTCTGTGAAGTTTATGATTTATAGGCTTTGTGGACTTTTCTTCTAGACTCTCAAAGAAAAAGAAGCATTGTAGAAAGGAAAACCTATACTTATAGAAATTGTATTTTTGAAAACCACATTGATCTAGGCTTCCAAGTCTCACAAGTCTTGTGGATCCTAAAGGGTCTATTGAAGTCTGTGAAACTTGGGATTCAATGGTCTTGTGGTTCTAGGAACCAATATTTTGGGTTTCATAAATAAATAATAAAATCATTTAAACTATTCTTTTTCTATCTAATTTTTTTAGTTCCTTCATATACATATATGTGTTTTTGAATTTGTGTTTGCACCGATTTTAAGAACAAGAAGTGGTTGGTCTACTCGTCTTTATGTCAAATCCGATGTGGTTGAGGCGAAGCTTCTATTGTTGAGACTGATCTGCTATTGCTGATGCCAATTTGCACCAATTCGCGGAGGCTGGTGGAGATTTTGGACTGAGAGGGCCCAATAGACGCTGGTGTAATATTAGTCCCAATAGTAGCATTAGTCATAGAAGTTGTTGTAGAAGTTGTAGCAAAAGAAATAGATGCAAAGGACAACACTAATGGCTCTTTGGGAATCTTCGTGGGGTTATGACTAGGTGTGAGTGTTAGTGTCATAGTATGAGAGGCTAATAGGTGATTTGTTGATGTGTTTCGCTTTGTAGAAAACAAGAGAAAAAGAAAATAAAAGAAATGATGGAGTTTGGGTATTTGGGCTAATTTGTGAGGGTATTATGGTGGTTGGGTTTACAATGGGGTTGATTTTGATTTGGACTGATGGCTATGACGAATGATTGTTGGGTTTGATTTTTGTGTTTTTAGATTGTGTTTGGTTGCTAAGAAAGATTGAGAAAAGCTGGGGAAATTTTTGTTAATTCAAAGTTTCGAATTTTTTATTTTAGTTTCCTTGCATGTATAATTTTTTTTTTTTTTTAAACTTATTGACGTGGCTTTTTAAATAGCAATTAAACATTTTTTTTATAATTATTTTATTAGCCACTTTTTTTTTTTTTTGCCAAATTATTTTATTAGCCATTTGTATGCCAACTATGCACACCTTTTGTCACTAAAATGTTTTTAGGTACCTCTCTGATCGTTCAATAAACTATAAAAGAGAAATGTTCAAAATTTTTAAAGTCAGACCGAAGTTGAACCGTGATTACGTCATAATTAATTTAATAATTAATTAAAATATAAATAAATATATTAAATTAGTAAAAATTGAAAAACTGTCTAAAATAGTTCCAAATATTTGACTATTCATTCCAATAAACTTTTTGTTATTTTATTTTATTTTATTTTTATGAAACCCAATATAAAAGTTAATAGACATTTCCCATGAAATTAATTTTTTTTTTAAAATAGTTAATAGATATTTCCAGTTTCCCTATAATAAAATTATAAAAAAAAAAAAAAAAAAAAAAAAAAAAAAAAAAAAACCTTGAACGGTGGCGGCAATGGTTTGTTGCCCACTAAACTTTTGTTGAGAGACAAGGGACGTTTGGTAACGTTGTTTTAACAACGTTGTTTGTATTTTTTAAAAATACATATAGGTAAAAAAGTGTATAAAAATATATGTAATATTATTTAAAAACTAAAAATATGTGTTTAAACTCCTATACCATTTACCCACCAATGAAATTTTAACAATAAAATATAAACTAAAGCTAGAAGCCTAGAAGAGTGAGAAAGGAAAACATTGTTTTGTCCGCCGGTTTAAAATCAAAGCTCAAGAATATAGGCGGGGGCTGACAGTCAGAATGAGTAAATGAGAAGGCAAAAACGCAGAAATAACAAGAGAGAAGAGATAGAGAAAGAGAAGAATACTGACACACAGTCCAATCCAATTGCTATAGCTGGCTCACATGGGGGTTTGGAAGAATTCAAACACAACTCTTGTTGGCCTTTGGTATTAAAATAATGAAAAAATGAGACAAAACTACCAAATTTCCCTATGCTCCAATTACAATTATCAAACTTTCCTCTCTTGAAAGTTGTTGTAAGCTCTGAGCATCTATGGCAATCATGGCCCCATCATTCACTTCTCTGGTGTTCATAGTGAGAAGGTGTGAACTAGAACTAGTAGCTCCAGCCAAGCCCACTCCTCATGAACTTAAACAACTTTCAGACTTGGATAATCGAGACAGCCTTCGATTTCAAATTCCAATTATACAATTCTACAAATATAATCCCTCAATGCAAGGGAGAGATCGAGTGAAGGTCATTAGAGAAGCACTGTCACAAATACTTGTATTCTACTACCCTTTTGCAGGTAGACTTAGGGAAGGGCCTGGTGCAAAGCTTATGGTAGAATGTACAGGTGAAGGTGTCATGTTCATTGAGGCTGATGCTGATGTTTCACTGGACCAGTTTGGACATGCAATTCATCCTCTATTTCTATGTATGGATGAGCTCCTTTACGATGTATTGATGTTCCCATTATTGCTTATCCAGGTGACATATGCTTAATTTGTTCTTAATTTCTACAGATTAGTGGTTTACTGGTTTTTCTCTTAAATCAATTGAAATGATTTGAGGCAGTAGTATGCCTAATCTCACTCATTTCAATGTTTTTGATAAAATAATAAAATACCCTAAAAGGTGTTTGATACTTTGATAAATAGTTCTATAATTATTTATTTATTATTGATATTATTATCGTTATGTGTATATAATTATTTATATATTAAAATGTTTTTTTTTTTTAGGGGAATATGTTTAATTGTTAAACATGTATGAGAGTCTTTAAAATTATAAACTCATACCACACCTAATATGCCAAAAATATATTAAAGCCAAGCGGCACATATTATTAGTTAAACAAGTATTAAGGTTCAATAGTTGCAAAAGCGACAAAACATCTTAGGCACAAAAAACAAAGTAAAAAAATAAAAATGATAAGTTGACAAAAAGTTTTGAGAGATTTAAAATAAGATTTTAAAACTCAAAACTTATTTTAGTCAAGTTAACGTGTGCATTTAGGAAACACATTAAATATTTATTTTGAAAAAGTTTTTATGAGAAATTAAAAAAATTGTCAAAACAATGAGTTATTTTTTGTTTTTTTATAAAAAATTTTAAAAATAGTTTATTAATATATACCTTAAGGACACACGTTAGTAAATCATTTTTACAAATATTTATTTTAATGATTTGTTTGGAATCTGTTTATTTTGCCGAAATTAAAAAATTTTTGTTGAAAGTACAGTAAATAAAGATAAAAGTTAGCTGAAATAGTACAATGAAATTCATAAATAATATAAAAAAAATAGTAAAATTTATAAATAATAATAAAAAATAAATAAAATAATAAAATAAATTGACAAAAACAGAAACTAAATTCAAAACATAGTTTTACAAGTTTCCAACAGCTAATTGAAGCGCATCTAGAATAAGGACAAATGACATTGACGTGCGCTATGGAATTGGCAATTTTTTATTTTTTATATCAATAAGATATACATATCATGCCCATCTTACACATGGGAGTAGGTTCTATCTATAGGATGGGTCGATGACTTTGAGGATTTTTTTTTTTTTTTTTTTTTTTTTTGAGTTTTTTATTAGCCTGACTGATTCGATTGTTAATTTCCGATCCAACTGTCCATCCACCCCATTACATATATTTGGTATATTCCAGTATTAATTAGCATTTGGAACGGTGCGAACCGGCATGATACAATATCAACAACATTGTGTGATTCATGCGGAGACATTTGTTACATGCATGATGCAACCCATATATAAAATAATTCTCTCCCCTCACCATAAAATATATCATACTTAAATTTTTTTAAATATATAAAAACATTTTTTTATGGTGTCCAAAGACTTCTCTTTCATTTAAATAGAGTCCCCTATATCATAAAACAAAAACTAGAGGCTTGGTGCTATTTTTTACTACTATTATACCATTTTTTATAATAGTGACTTGTCGAATGTTGAAAGGGTTATTACAATTTTTATAAGCCGGATATATTATTAATTAAGAGTTGAGTAATTTTATGACCGCAAACTATTTTATAACATTTTTACAAATTGTTGATGTGCTAATATTTTATTGGTTTTCATCTAGACCCACCATTAACATCACTTTTTTATTTACCAATAACCACTCACCACATCAGCAATTTGTAAAAAAAATTTATAAAAAAGTTTGTATTTCTAGCGTTACTCTTAAGAGTTATAATATCATTAACATATGCATTTTACCTTGTTATTTAACTGGGTTAGTCATATATGTGAAATTATAATAACAAGTCTAAGACATCCAAAGTATTATCATTAGCTAAATTGGCATTTCTTCATGCACAAAATACTTAAGATCTTATAGAAAATAGTTCGAACTGCAAGGTTAGCAACGATTATAACTATCTCAAAAAAATATTATCATTTGCTACAAGAAATGTTCCTAATAATTGTAAAAACACATATGCTTTTTTAATTGGTTTTAATTGTGTTAATCCGCAGGTGACACAACTAAGGTTTGGCGGATTTATCTTTGCCCTACGCCTCAACCATCTCATGAGTGATGCTCCCAGCATAGTTCAATTCATGAATGCCATGGGTGAGATGGCACAAGGAGTATGTGCACCTTCAATCCCACCTGTGTGGCAAAGGGAACTTCTCAACGCTCGGAACCCACCACAGGTGACATGCACACATCACGAATTTGATGAATTGGTTAAGCCTCAGAGCTTGATCATCAACTCTCTTCATGAACTAGCCTGTTGCTCTTTCTTCTTTGGATCAACCCAAGTATCTGCTATTCGTAAAAACATACCTCACCACTTGGGTAAATATTCCACATTTGAGGTACTAAATGCGTTCTTGTGGCGATGTCGTACCATAGCACTTTCACCAGACCCAGAAGACCAAGTGCGCTTGATATTTATGAATAATATGTGAGCCATATTGAACCCTCCATTACCAAGAGGGTATTATGGCAATGCATATGCAATCTCACTAGCAGTAACAACAGCTAGCTAGGGAGCTTTGTGAGAACCCTTTAGAGTACGCATTGGAACTAGTTCGAAAGGCAAAAGCTAATGTCAATGATGAGTACATTCGATCATTTATAGACCTGGGTGAGTAAAAGCCGACCTTGTACCACCATTGTGCAATCCTTCGTTGTGTCAAACACGGCACGTGTGGGGTTCAGAGATGTAGACTATGGGTGGGGAAAGGCAATCTATGGTGGATTAGCCAACATTTTTGAAAGCCCGAGTACTAGTGCTACTTCATTTTACATTGAAGCGATGAATAGTAAAGGAGAGGATGGGATTATGGTGCCTATGTGCTTACCAACCCTAGCAATGGAAAGATTTGTGCAGACGCTAAATAATATCTTACAACACCAATCAGATGGCGATCCGATGTTCAAATTTATAATTTCTTCCATGTGACTTATATATATATATATATATATATATATATATATATATATGTATGTATGAAAAAAAAAAGTTCATCAAAATCAAATTATTATAAAGTTAAACGGAGAAAAATGAATCAATAAGTCGAAACTTGGAAAAAGAAAAGTTATGTTACTTGACATATTATGATCCAAGTGACTTATACCAATTGTAGACCCATATACTTGTAGAACAAGCACATTAACCTTAGATTAGTCTATGACTCTATGGTTAGCTTAGGATTAATAATATATTCTCTAGTATATAAACTTTACATTGAGTTTATTGTAACACAAGTGCTTAATATAATATGTGGCAGTCAAGAGGTTTTTCACTATAGTAGGCCGTTAAGCCAAATCATGTAAACCTTTATATGTGCTCTCTTTTCAATGCTACGACTCATTATTCAATCATTACACACAATTACACAACAACTTTCACACTTAGTCTGCCAATTGTTCCACCATTTCACTAAAACATAAGCAACACTAGGCTTCAATATTGGCACAAAAAACAAAAAAACAGAGAGCAAATAAGGAGGGAAAAAAAAAAAGACCAGAAACAAGTCATTGGAGATTGAAAATATATAGTTTGTTCAAGGACATTCCTTACTGGCTAAACTAAAATGTTCAATGAATTATAGTAGACTAGCTCAAAGCAATTACAAACTGGTTTCGGAACTTCACAATTCATCCTACTTTGGCAGCATGTAGAGTAGTACTTTACTTCTTACCAAATTTCCCATAGAATAAATAGAAAACCTCACACATTAAACGTCCAACAAACGAATTAAAAAAGATATCTCATTTATTTCATGAAATTCCGAGTTATAAATAGACGAACACTTGTCTATTTAAAAGATCTCTTTTTTCATCATTTTTTTTTTTAATGATAGAATGCATAAAGATTAGATATTTCTGAAAATAAAAATTAGATAAAATTAAAAATTAAAAATTAAAAATAAATAAATAAAAAGAGCCTGAGGATTACTGTGATGAGCAATATAGTCCATTAATCCTATGTGAAGCCCACTTTCAAAATTCTAAACTGCAAAAGGGTCTGCTCCTTCTTTTCTCCAACCAGCTGAAAAATGAAATAAAACAATGTCAGTGATAATCTTTTTGTCTCTCTTATTTATTTTTGTTTGTTTTTGGTAACTATCCTAGTTATAATCAGGACTATTTTTTAAAGAAACTCCTTTAAATTCTCCTTCTTCGTTGGAAGGGCAACAACTTAAGTAGTTTATGGAAAGAACAAGATTAGTCATAAATCAAAAAATTATTAAGATTTGGGAAAACTTAAGAACTTATAGTATAAACAAAAACAATCCCGCATTAGCCGTATAATTATATGTAGAATAATAAAAAGATGAATGGTGTAGAAAATTTTGACACATGCATGAATCTCTTTTAAAACGTTAATGATGGGCCTATTCTATTGTTTGACTCGATACTCGACTTTAAAAAAACTGATGGGCCGATTCTATTGTTTAAGCTTGTCTAGCCCGACCCATTACATGAGCCCACAGTTTTAGAACCCCTGTCCAAACACAGCCCACTCAGGGATATTAACTCAAACCCAATCTGCCATGCCCAAATAAAATCAGGACAATCCACATTCAATAAAGACCTGGGCCCATCTAAAACTAATTAAACCCAACAAGTCCACCCTTGGGCTTTGGCAATCTCTTTTAGTTGTTCCAACACTGAGTTTGACAACGAACTCAAAATGGAATTTTTTGGTCATTTAAACTATAAAGAAAAATCACCTAACGATTTAAGAAAAAAAAAATTGTTAAGAGAGAATTATACTAGAAAGAAACAAAATAGCATAACTTCCAAAATCAAACTGAATACATGGAAGACAGCACTTTATGAGGCTTCAATTATATTCAGAGTACTTATAATTCTATTAGAAGTAACAATTATAATGGTCACATAGTGCAAAATAACTCTAGTCGATCTGATAAATTGGTTTTTGCTTCCTTATAATGTGAAATGTCCAAGATGGAAAAGGCAAAAATGAGATAGAAAGCAGCACAAAATTAATTAATAATAAAATTATTGTCATTGGGAATTTAAATGTTGATCTTAATCTTACATATCATCTAGCATGAAAACTATATTAGTTTGTCAAATGATTCTGAGGAAGTTTTTTAGAAAGCGGCTTTAAGATCCTGTAAAAGCTTACAGAAAGAGTTACATTCGTTATCACTAAGGTACGTGAAAAAAAAAATTATTCACCCTATAAATGTGACTTTTTTTTTTTAAGAAAAATTTAATTTATGATGTCCGCTCTTGATGACAGTTTTTTATTATTAGACTAAGACACTAATTGATTTTTGATGTAAACGGAAATTGAACACCAAATCTCTTATTCAACCATCGAAAATTTTACTAACCCATGTGTCATTTAGTTGAATCCTTGGGATATTACGTTGAAATCTAAATTGGGTGCCTAATGTAATTAATGTTTACAATTTTTATAGGCTGGCTTGGACTGGTTGGTGAAGGAGCACGTGTTTCCACGGCTACCAACAATGGAACCCCTCTGATATCATGGAAACGAAAATGGGATTCACATCTGGGAATTATAATTCTCTAACACCAATCAATGTTAATTTCTGTCTTCAAACAAAGCTATATATGCAGAGGAGCCACTGAATCTGGATTTATATTCATATTTTTTTAGTAACTGTGAAGATTCACGCAACAATTACTGCACTTTGTCATCCAAGAAATTAATGTGTGTTTGGATGTGTTTTATCGATTTTTCTTACTTTCCTGAGAGTATGGTAGAAATAAAGGAGCAATTTTTTTTTTTTTTTTTTGGACTTTCCAAACACATGATTGTCCGTATTTGTCCAGTTGCATCAAATGCATGCTAATATATAATACACTTTTTTCTTGTTGGTTCAACACAGATCTTCTCAATTTTTTCATTTAAAAAATGATTCTCAATTAATGTTAAAATGGAGAGCATGAATTTTATGATTTAATTTTAATTTTCTTAAATCTAAGAATATACATTAATTATGTCACGTTAATTTAAATTGCATTCCACTGTATAAGAAATAACAACTAATTAAATGACTGTAACATGATATATACTTTTAAATTTGTTGATTATCAAATCTTTAGCTTGATTCTCTCTATTTTTCATTAAAAAAAAGGGTAAAGTATTTGTATGCACTGTATTTTAAAACTTAAAGTTAAAATTTATAATTTTTTTAGTGAAATTTATGATGTGTCTTTACCTTAGAATCTCATTTCCTCTTCTATGTGTGTTTGTTAAAATAAAGAAAATAAATAAATAAATAAATAAATAAAAAGAGTAAAGCCCAAAGCCTTAGACATACTTGCAATCTTTGTTTTGAATGCATTCATATGTAAAGGGTTAAATAATCAAGTGGCGTGCCTTAGGTGGGAAATAATAAACAAAACTTGCGGTAGAGAGCAAGGTTGAAAATAATAAACAAAGCTTGTGGCGCAGTATAACCAACACATATAATTGCAGGCCTTCATATGTGTTTTGAATTCTTGAATTGTTTAATAAAATAATTAGTTTATTTATTAAAATATTATCTAAAAGAAGTAGCTAACAAACTTGAATTTTTTTAGGTGAGATTGGTGGTTCACCAAATTCTTGAATTTGAATCAGTCACCTCCTATAAATCAATGGGTCGTTGTATTACTCTCTTTTTTCTTTTAAAAACTTTATATGTGTAACAGTGTAAGCAGTGTAAGCCTCAGACCTAGCTCATGATTTTTCAATTTTTTCTCTTCCTCACCACTTCATTGAAAGCTTATAATTGAATAAAACCAAAACAAAAGAAGATAAACCACCAAAGCATGACTAGAAAATAGAAATTTGAAAGAAAGAAAAAGAAATAGAGGCTTTAATCATAGGATAACATCTTCATGTACTAAATGAGAAGGATTATTTTTGAGAAGGGAAAAAAAAATGTTATGAACACACTCAATATAAAAATATATATATATATATATATATAAATAAAAAAAATAAAAACTTTCTTTCTCTATATTCTTCAAAATTATCCATTTTGAGTTTTTTTTTTTTTTTTTTTTTGAGTAATTTTTGAATATGTCAAATTTGATTCCTTAGTGATTGATTAAAGTGTCTATGTATACACATGAAAATGCCTCCACCATTATGACCTTTATCTGAAAGGAATTATACCCGCCAATTTGTCAATTAGAGCCCCACTGCAAGCTAGCAAAAAGAAATAAAAAGATGTGAAAGCATTGTGCGTTTGCATTCTTATAAGACAATATGAGAGCGACGGGTTCCAATAATCTTCATAGGAAGAAAAGAAATTTCATCTAGGAGCTAGGAGAAGCTATGAGAGAGAGACAGTTGATCAAGACTGCCATTGTGCTAATAAACGACAAGTGCAAATCCAAACTAGAATGCATGCTAGTTAATACACTTTTTTCTCTTTTTGATAAATGGCCCATATCACTTATACAATTTATATTCTGGAAAAGTTATTAATTTATTAGTATATAATAACCATATAAAGATTTGAATCATTTAAAGCTCTTGCAGTTAGTTCAATTTAATGCTAACTTGTTTTAATTTGAAGTCTTTATTCATTTCCAAAGTTATGGACAATAATGTAGTAGAGAAAAATAAGAAATCATTAATTAAATTCTTTATTTTAAGGAGTTTGAGTTTGTACATAAATCAATTCGGTAACTATTGAACAAAGATGATAATGAAGATATTTCCATTTAGATTTTTTTTTTTTATAGAAAGTTTTAACCTATAACGTCTGCTGCTAATGATAGTTTTTTATCATCAAACAAAGACACCAATTAGTTTTTGATGTAGACGAGAATTAAACCCTAGATCTCTTATACAACCATCAGAGACTTTATCAATTGAACTAATTGGAACCCACTCTATTTAGATTTTAGAGAGAAAGAACGTGTGAGAAAACGATTGCTTCAAAGTCAAAATTAATTATATAGGTGAAATACAAAGTTGTATCAATAGTTTTCCCAATTTCTTTGCTTCGTTATTGCCCACAATGGTGGAGATGGATAGAGGATTCAAATTGAAATTGATTCAAAGTTTAAATTTTAATAATTAAAAAATTAAAAATTTGGGACATATTGTGAAACACGGATGTATAAATTTTGAGTCATTTATATAATTTCACCTACCTTTTTTGTTTTCCTCTTTCTAACCATCTACCTTTAAACAAGTCCCAGACACCATAAAACCACTCTTTTTCTATTTAATTCTTAAACTTTTAATTTAAGATAAATAAGGTTTTTTTTTTTTTTTTTTTTTTTTTTTTTATATTATGCTTTATAGATTATATACCATTGATTTGAAATGAATCTGTTTTCACCATTAATTATAAGAAAATTCCATTAATTTCTTAGGAGTTATGAACTGTCAAGATCAACATGAGGACCTTCACATGCAAAGTTGCACGCTGAATTTAGAGCGTGGAAAGTAAAGGCCAAAAAGGGTCTTTGCCAAAATAAGACATCTTTTGATTTTTTTTTTTGTTTTTTTTCTTCCTCACCCATTTCATTGAAATCTTATAAGAGAATGCAACCAAAACAAAAGAAGATAAGAGTAGTGATAAACCATCACAGCAAAAGACCTATGTCAATATGTCATGCATGACTAGAAATTTGAAAGAAAGAAAAAGAAGGGCAAAGGTTTTAATCATAGGATAATGTCTAATGTGCTAACCAACGAGGATTATTTTTTGAAATGGGGAAAAACAAAAATTGTTATTAACGTAACACACTCAACAAAGAAAAATACTTTTTTCCCCATATGGATTTATCCATTTTAAGTAATTTTTTTACAGAATTTTTTTTTTTTTTTTTTTTGAGATAACAGCAATTTTTAAAAGCACTATGCCAAATGTGAAAACATAATCCTATAACCACCATTATGACCTTTATTTGATAACAGCAATTTTTTTATAGCAATTTTTTAAAGCACTATGCCAAATGTGAAATATATGTGTTTTCTTGCTCATATTATTGTATGGAAAACAATTGTTGTCACTACAACCTTAAGGTTCGTTCAGATTAAAGAGGAAAAAATTACTTAAAATTAGCTTATTTTCAACTAACTCTACTCCCCCTCCCTCCCTCCTCAATTCAAACGAGCCCTAAGTAATTGATTAAAGTGTCCTTCCATACACATGAAAACATAATCCTATAACCACCATTTTGACCTTTATCTGAAAGGAACATGCCCAATTGCCCACAAAAATTGTCAGTCAGAACCCCATTTGAAGCTAACAAAAAGAAAGAAAAAGATAGCCAAATTTAGTAGTGTGTGTTTGCATATTGGTATGTGAAAGCGACTGGTTGCAACAATCTTTATTCGAAAAAAGAAATTTCATTTAATTAGGAGGAGAAGCTCTGAGATAGAAGATTGTTCAAGACTGCCATTGTGTTAAAAAAAAAAAAGCTTGAAGAGCAGTTACAGTTCTTGTGTTTGACACTCCTTCACGTTGTGATTGATTTCTTATATTTTTCACAAATAGGCAAATTAGTTATGAAAGACAAATAGTATGGCAAATAGTCAAAAAGGAAACCACCGTACCGCGGAGTGTGACTTTGTGTAGAAGTCTTTAGTTGTTCATTACCTATTATTAATTATAACGTGACTTATGGTTGATGAATCCACGTTGAATATTCCCTTTTTTATTTTTTATTTTTTTAAAGGAAGTTAAAATTACGCAAGGTCAATCATCTACGCACACACACAAAAAATAAATAAATAAATAAATAAATAAAAATTAGATAGTGTTTGATATGTCAATCACACACACTGCCTTTGGTAGTGACAACTTTAGAATTTTTTTTTAAGATGATCAAAAAGAGGAATTTTACAAAATTTAATAAATAAAAAAATTGAATATATCGACATCAAAAAAAAAAAAAAAAGGCAAATATATAAAGTTTTATAATTTTTTTCTACTAACAAAATGAAAAGGCAAAAAATAACTAATATTAAGAGATAAAGTGGAAACTAATAATACTGATATGAAAATAATCGCGTGAAATTATGTATTACCTCAATATTATTTCTTTCTAAAAAATATATATTAAATTAAAAATAATTATGCATATACCCTGCCCATTGGCATGGCATTGATGCTTGATAAGTCGGTCACACCCAATTGTTTTTCTTACCAAAGCATGTGGAAACCAATTAATTAATTTTGTTTCACACAATCACTTCAGCCTTTCGAACCACGTCACAATTTTGTCTTTTCATATTTATTACACGTCCAATTTCAAGGTTTATGTGGCATTCCACGGGCTTCCTTCCAACTACGTGAGATGAAAATGACTTCTCTTTTGTTGTAGATATTGGTTCTTTTATCATTAAAAATTCGATTCGTCAACCAAAAAAGAAAAAAGAGAAAATGAAAATGACTTCTCTTTAATACAATGCCTCAAATCTTTTTGTTAACACTAAATTAATACTTGGTTATTTAATTAATAATTAAAATATGCGTGTCTCGCATTAGAGAGTAATATATAGATTAGTTTACAAAAGTCTCTATCTTTTATTAGTGTCTTCCATCATCAGAAGGTTAGGATAATTAGTAAAAAATAATTTAATGGCTAAAAACACATTTACTTGCTTCTCAAAAAAAAAAAAAAAAAAAACACATATACTTGAATTGATTTATTTTCCTTTTTTTACCAAGGAGTGCAACTAAAAATTTTGAGATGTTTAGCAATGAACAATAATCAATCTTAAGGTATTTTATTTTTGGAGAGTAATGTTAAAATCGTAAAAATTTTTACAAAACTATTTCACACCTTATTAATTTGATAATTTATGATTAGAAATTGAATTTTACTAACTTAACTAATGCCCTAAGGACATAAGTTAATAAATTATTTTAAAAAACTTAATATGAAAAAATAAAAAAGTATCTAATTGATTTGACAGTTTTTTTAATTTTTCATAACAAATGTATCCTTAAAAATTTAGAATACCATGGCATCATATTAAGAATAGCATGAATAAGTAAACTCTCAATATATTCTCATTCTTAATTCGTATGAAGTTACTTTTTTTGTTCCAAAAAAGAAAGTCCATTGACATATGAATCCAAAACTTCAATTTTTCTTTTTCTTCTCACACCTATTTTAAGCAACCAAGATAAATACTTTAAAAATTAAAACAAATTGGATTCCAGGATTACGACCACCATTAATGTTACTGCCCATTCATTATATAACATCAATTAATAATGCCATTAAAAAAAGTTCAAAGAAAGTTTGTACCAATTCAATTTGTACTACTCCTTCAATTGTGGCCAAGAAATAAATACAACCCAACAAAAAAAATTAATCAATGCAATGATTCAACGAACTATAGGCCCCATTTATAAAGAGAACAAAAAAAAAAAAAAAGAAGGAAAAAGCCAGAAAACGAAATTTCGTTGTGCTTTCAAGTGAAATACTACAATTTAAAAATGTTATTATGATTCGGACTAGCAATTACTACAGTGCCTAGTGATGCATTTTCACATGTCGGTATAATGCTAGAGTTACAACTTTTATTATAACCTGTTTACATGACAAGTTATGGTGATAGAAAAAAAACAATGAGTCTATAAATTTACTATTTACAATTTGCCAAGTAAACAAATTGTGACAAAAGTTATGACCTAAGTATTTTCCGTCGATCCTGGTTGGATAATTAGCTCCTTTAAACATCCTCCATTAATATTGCCAAGTCATAAAATCCAAATTCCTACGTGGCACGTGTGGGCCCAGGCATGCGCGTTAAGGGGATATACGGTGTACGCATGGAATAATTCTTTTTTTTTTTTTTTATGGAAAGAATAATTCTTTTTGGATATTCGAATATTCATTTTCTTCCAACCGCGCCTGAGTTTTTTGAATTATTAAATATAGCCGACATTTTGAAATGACAATTATGGCCCTGATATATTGCAAGAACTAAGATTTTACCACAATAATTGGGGTTAGAGAGTTTTGGTTAGTTTAACCAAAATGCCCTTATATCCTCCACAAAAGGAAGCTCGTGCCTAAATGATTTGTGAGCCGTTGGATTTGAATAGGGATTTAGGGAAGGGTTTGGATTTGAAGTTAATTGGATGTTTAATTATTGAAAAGTTAGATTTGGCAGGGCCCCAATGGACTATGAAGATTTGAAGATCATAATCCTATTAATTATGTCGAAGTGTCAAACCTAATCAATCACTTTGTCTTCTTTGCAAATGACCTATGTGGCCTAGATTGCGTTCACAACATGCAATTTGAAAGGTTAGTAGAGACATGCACATTCCCCCCTCGCCCTTTGACAAGTATATTGACATATATAGTTATTGAATTGATATCTTATATTTGATGTTTATAATATTTATGATAAGAGTAAAAAAGAAATGAAAAAATTTAGAGTAATGTTACATATACAAACTATTTTACAAGATTTTTATAAATTGCTGATAATTAAGCAATTTTCAAATAATTATTGGTAAGTAAAAATGTGATGTTAGCAGTGGCCCAGATTAGAACTAGTAAGAATTTGCTATATCAATAGTTTGTAAAAATGTTCTAAAATAGTTTGTGGATGTAGCATTACTCAAAAGTTGATATCTCTAATTTATACCTTAAGATTATGACAAAAAAAATTTATGAACCTAAGGATGATTTAGAATTTTAGATGACTAGATATATGACAATTAAGGTAAAACAATGTTAAAACTTATGGTAATCTGAATCCATATTGGATGTTAAATCATATAATTGAATTGACTTATTTATGGTCATGTTTTAGTTTTATAATTGAATTGACTTATTTATGGTCATATTTTAGTAATGTTTTATAACTATCTTGACTTTGAAGTATATCTCATCTATTTTCCTATCCAGGAATTTAGTAGATAAAAAAGGAATTGAATGATTACTATACAATGCTCTTTCTCGTAAGTTTTGCTTCCAAAAGTGAGTGAAACACTCATTCATTTAAACCCATATTTTAGAGAGGAAATTAATGGATTGAAACTGATGTTTAAAAATATTTCATGTATTCCTTGTTTTAGAATTGAGTGGAAATTCTCTTAATAAAAAAATATAAAAAAATAAAAGAATTGAGTAAAAATAAATTGAATGATTATGAGGAAATGTCGATATTCCTTCTATTTTCTTATAAGCACTGTTCTCAAAATTGGAAAACAGCCAAAACACTCATCCTTTTGATGGAAAAAAATGTAAATATCAAATTCATCTTTATATTGGAGAAAAGAAAAATAAAAGTTAAAAGGCATCTTAATATATATTTTTTCTATTCCATTCCATTCCAATTTTTTATGAAATTCAAGGAAATTGAGATATAATACTATTGGTTTTTATTCTTATTTTGAGAAAATACAAATAAAAAGTAAATTATATATGTAATCTCCTAAATACATTAGAGAAAATATACACCATATTCCGTTATAATCTATTCAATTATTTTATAAACTTTCAAACATAGGGCTAATGATTAAATCCATACATACATAATCTATTTTAATAAGATGGAAGTAACAATCCCCATTATTAGTTTATTAAAATGAATCATCTTCTTCCCTCTAGACATAGCTATAGCTTTATAGACCCGTTTCTGATAATGACAAGTCGGAATATGGGATTGATAAGGGATGTAGCATATTGTGAAATTGTTGGAATTTTCTTTTTTTCTTTTTAAAACATCCATCTTTTACAAAATATAGGTGATTAAAAATGGATGCAACATTTGCAACCCCATATTATCGAACTCAGTTGCTTTCAAGGCTTTTAAAAGAGGTAGACCATGAATGGAAGCATGGGTGTCTTTCACGGGGAGCATGTATAATTGAATATGACCTATTTTTGTCTTTTACTTTGAAGTCAACATTTCTTCATAAAATAATTTTAGACCTCATCAGTTCGTCAATAATACAACCGTGTTGGAACCAAAGAGTAGAGTAAGGGATGAGTTTGAAGTTTCTATATATTGATCCAATCAAAATATACAACAAGTTTGAGGTGAGGTTTCAGAGCTATAGACTTGTTGGGATTAGACATGAATTCCTAAATTTGTGAGATAAGAAAAATATGTAGAAAAATAATACACACACAAGGCAATTTCATAACATAAGAAATTACGTAATTTGTCAATTTACCTATGTTTACAGAATTATAATGATTTTACTATTTTCAAAAAAAAATATACAAGATGTAGCATGATGATACACAAAATCTAAATTTTGTGAAAGTGAAAATATTCCCAATCATAGCAGTAACAGTTTTTCTCTATAATATAACACACCAACCATAATCTAAAACAACAGTATTTATATCTCACTTGGACTAAACACAAACTAGGTTCCACGTAACCCAACAGAACTTGTGTGGAAAGTTGGAGCTTGAGTTTTCCTAAAATTCCATCATTCCATGTTGAAAAATTATCATAGGTTAGTAGCTGTTGCACTCCTTGCATTTCCTTGGATGGGATGGTTACTGTCAGGGACGTAGCCAGGATTTTTCACCTGGGGGGCCAAATCATGTATTTATAGGTTAGTCATAACTCATAACCATATTTTATTATTGAAATATGACTATAACTATGATGATAATGTGAGAAAAAAAAAATATATATATATATATATATATATATATAACTATGAGGAAAACAAATTGGTGATATGAGAAAAAGATCAAATTTTGTGGAAAAAAATGATGATTGTGGTGATAATGATGAGAAAAATAAATATATTAAATTTGAAGACCAAGAATGAAAAAGAAAAACACATCAATTTGAGCAATGCACATTGCATTTCACAATTGTAAACAATTTGTATTCTTAGAAAAAATAAAAAAGAAAGGTACCTAGAGGCTACGGTTTTATTTGGTTTTGATAAAAGTGTGTGTTTTCTTTGGGTGTACACTTGAGAAATTAACTAAATATTGAAATTTTAAATAGCTAAACGCAGTCATTGCTAGATTTTAAAGTAAAAAAACATAAAAACTAACACTGGACTAACATTTGTGACATTTTTTAAGGAAAGTCATAAGTTTTCATTATTAAAAAACAAAGCAAAACAACAGTAAAAAATGAGATTGAAATATGAAGATGATGAACATCTATAGCTAATCGGAACTCTAAAATTAGGGTTCTTCTATCCAATAGTTTAGAAAACTCCAGTTTTTTTTGGCATGTAATGCAAGTAGGTGGACTGCTTGGCTTTTCTTTTAGTATGATATGATTTAAGTTAAGTTAAGAGTAATCTTGCCTCTGTAAAAAATTTTGGAAGGGCCAATCATTACATTTTGTAGGGGCCCAATTTATTTTTATACAATACTATAAGGGTTTCAATTTTTTTTGTTGGGGGGGTGGGGGGGGGGGGGGGGGAAGAAGGCTATATGTCCCTCTGCCCCTGGTTACTGTAAACTCAAAGTTACATATACCTTATCAAAGAATGTTTTGGATTGATTAAGTGAATGAAATATTTGGATTCCAATCAATATTAGTGTACCATTTAAAAAGTTACTGCTATATAACTCAAAATTATTTTGTTTTAACTTATCATTATATTAGGAATAGACTTATATTATCTCAATTCTAAATAAATTATTTATCCATATTCAAAATTTTGATTTTGTAAAGAAGAATATATATATATATATATATATTTAGATAGTTGTGGTGTGCTATTTAAAACTTTAATACAACTCACAAGTCACAACATATTTTTGGGATCCATAAGCATATATATGTTGGATTCATAAAAGTTAGCAATAGCAATTATTGAGATTCCAATTTTCAACACCTTCACATGTGTGAGAACTTGTTAGATGAGGATGCGAATGCTGATTATACTGATGTAACAAGCGTTGAAAAAGGCTTGGACCTATTCGATGTTCCTAGTTAGACGTCACTTTCCTTCCAAAGCTAGCTCACTTGTATACGCTATTCTAAAGCCATATAATCAAAGGAAATCATTGCCCATTTGTTACATACACTGATGTAACACTGCCGGTGAGAATAAGGAGTTAATATACAAATTTTTTCAAGAGATGTTGTGATTTTTGCTAATAAACGAGTCTAAAAAGTGTTAAAAACATTTACTAGATTTTCAAAACCTGAAAGTAAAAAAAAATAGTTTAACAATTCTCTAGAATATTTTCTAATTGAGAAAAACAAATGAAATCTCATATGTATTTGAATATTTATTTTTATTCTTTAATTATCATACCCATCACGAAAGACCTTTATTAAGTAATAGAAAAATTCTTAAGTACGGAAAAATAGTTCTTTCTTCTCTCACATTAATAGTAGAGATTACCATAAATTTAATAAGTGTGCCTCACTATAAATATGAGAAAAATATATTATTTTATGTGTTCCAAGAACACCTAAAAATTAGTCTAACTAATATTGCTCAAATTATCTGGCTCACTTTAAATTACACTTTTTTCCTATTCGGGAAAAAAAAGTTACAATATTCTAGGAATGTCAGCGTTAAGACAGTCCCATACGCAACAATTCCATGGTGAAATTTAGGTATTATGTCAATTTAGGAATTATGCTAAATTTTTCTGAAAATATAATTTGTCCTTTTCAAGGATAAGCATTCTGACATATGTAATTAAGTGTTTTTGTACATATATTTGTTATAGTTTGTTAAGCGATTGTTGGTAAGGATGACGTCAACAATCAGCATAATTAACTTATTAGCATATAAATTGCCAAGATTAAACTCAACTTAGCCATTATATGAACATTTGTATTCAATATATTCGGATTGAAATTTCAGAATTCCTTCACTCTCTTTTCTTAACTCTAATGTTTTTGTTTGCATCATTTTGGATGTCTCTATTTGATTGATCCACGAGGGGAGGGGGGGTCAATTCATTATAAATTAAATTGGCTAGCAATCAAGAAGATAGCTTACCCATTATTTTGATTTTTTTTTTTCCAATATCATGTGGCTATATATATATATATATATATATATATATATATGAATGTATTAAATTGTTTAAAATATGAATATATAAAAATATTAATTTGACCCCCTAAAGTTAAATATTATAATTTTACCCTCCCAAGCAAAATTTGCTAGAATCCACACCTTTTCAATTGCATCATAATGGAAAATCTAAAACATTTTCCATTATAGAAGTTTATAACAACAACTCCAACCATTGGCATACTTGTTAAAAACAACTTAGATGGAGTTGATTTTTTTTCACAACTTGTTAAGGGAACAAATTATAGTTAGTGTAAAAAGACTACATTAATTCATATGTGTACATTATTTTTATTATACATCAATTATATGTCATCTCAACTGCCAGTCTGTTATAGCAAATTATAATAAATGTAAGATCATTTTTACATTAACTTGTCATGTATAAAACTTTTATTATGCACTAATCATATCTGTTGTCTCAGTAATTGCAAGATCATTTTTGTCGCAAGACTTATTGAAACATAAATAAACAAAATTGTATGAACTTGTTTTCCTCTCCCAATATTTCTTCCT